>CM074728.1:118141402-118483902 GCA_037306005.1 Rhinophrynus dorsalis | reverse complement strand
CTCCCGCCCCTTTTGCTGATGTAACACTGCTCACCTCAGAGCAGCAAGACTGTCCAGATGGATCACAGAGAGGGACAGTCTTCAGTTATCATAAGGGAAAACCTGAAAAACCTGTCAAGGCATCAGGGTTTTCCTTATGATCACAGTAAGAAAATTGTCCCTTGCTGTGACCTGTCCGGTCATGTGACCAGATTTCACATCTGAGGGGAGGTGGCTTACACGAGGTAAAAGGGACGGAAGGGGGATACTTTATCATTCAATTACTCTTGAACTACAACTCTGACAGTATTGAAATAACACTCTCCATGGCCCAAATACTATGAACATTAATTGGAGCTGCTGTTTTTTGTGAAACTTTACTATCCCCTTCTAAAGAGGTCTACGTGAACAACTCATAGAAAATCTCTCTAGCATTCGAAGTGTTAAAATCCCCAAATTAAATCAATGTGAATTTATATTTTTACCCTATATTTGTTCCCCATGGTGTAGTTGGTTTGCCCCAGAATTGCTCCAGTTTTTTCGCACCTTAGACTGGTGAGCCACCACATTGCCCTGTGACGCGTTCACATCCCCCGCTGTTTGTTTTAGAGAAGCTGTTTATTGTCCCTGTGAATAGCAGGCTGTTCTCGGCTCCGCACCACAAATCCTCTGCAGGTGGGAACGTCACTGTGCTTTATTTACATTTAATATAGCGGACAATCGCTAACGCTGATACAAATCGTTCTATTCGACTCATAAATTACATGAGTTGGAAACAGGTGACTGGTAAAACCTGCAGAGATAGCTTCCCTGTAAAAAGACTTAGGCCTAGATTGCGCTGGTATTTTTAACCCTTTGAGTGCCAGAGAGGTATCCAACGCATTTCGTTGCAATGCGTTGGATACCTCTCTGGCACTCGAAGGGTTACACACCTCCTAATAACCCCCGACCCAGCTTGCTATGGCCAAAAAATACCAATGGCCCATATGAACTTTGCTCTTGTGCCCTTTGCGGAAGAGATTATATTTTCAATCAGTTCTGGATACCAGGTCCACGTGGGCGGACATGACAGTTTCCGACATTTTTTTAAACTGAAGCAGGCTGAACGTACTTAACTCTTTTGAGTAGTTTGTGCCCTGTGGTCTCGCTACCAACTGTCATTTCCATAACATCTAACAAAGGCACAAGGGTAAGATTCATAAGGGCCATTAGTATTCTCTTGCCCTAGTAAGGTAAGGGAATGGTTATTACTAAGAGATATTACTTTTCCTTTGATGCAGCATTTCCTATGCTGAATTAAAAGTAAAAAAAAAATAGTCTGGTTTATGAGGGATTTGTGTGAATATCTCCTGTTTTATGGGCTAGGTTACTCTTCCATCATGAGTAGTGCAGCCAGAAAGGAGGTGAGGGCAACAGGGTCAGAATGGAGCCAATCACACAGCAAGGAGCAGACTATAGAGGATCAGCTATGGAGAGAGGTGAGGGACATGTCTGACTGTAGGATTGTGCCTTTGTGTAGTGTCTGCCTCTCTGTGTACAGTGTATGTCTCTCGGTGTACATTGTATGTCTCTCTGTGTACAGTGTATGCCTCTCTGTGTACAGTGTATGCCTCTCTGTGTACAGTGTATGTCTCTGTGTGCAAAATCTGTCTATGTGTGCAATGTCTACCTCTGTGTACAGTGTATGCGTCTGTGTACAGTGTCTGTGTACAGTGTCTGTCTCTGTGTTTGTGTACAATGTCTGTCTCGGTGTGCAATGTCTACTTCTGTGTACAGTGTCTGTGTCTGTGTACAATGTCTTTCTCAGTGTACAGTGTCTGTCTTTGTGTGCAATGTCTACCTCTGTGTACAGTGTCTGTCTCTGTGTACTGTGTCTGTGTGCAATGTCTACCTCTGTATACAGCGTTTGTCTCTGTGTACTGTGTCTGTGTGCAATGTCTACCTCTGTGTACAGTGTATGTGTTTGTGTACAGTGTATGTCTCGGTGTGCATTGTCTACCTCTGCATCCAGTGTCTGTCTCGGTGTACAGTGTCTGTGTACAGTGTCTGCCTCCGTGTACAGTGTCTGTCTCTGCATACAGTGTCTGTGTACAGTTTCTGTGTGCAATGTCTACCTGTGTGTACTGAGTCTTTGTCTGTGTACAGCGTCTGTCTCGAGTGTCTGTGTGCAGTGTCTGTCTCTGTGTAAAATGTATGTCTTTATGTACAGTGTCTATCTTTGTGTACAGTATCTGTATCTGTGTACAGTGTCTGTGTGCAATGTCTGTCTCTGTGAACAGTGTCTGTCTCTGCATACAGTGTCTGTGTGCAATGTCTACCTCTGTGTACATTGTGTGTCTTAGTGTACAGTGTCTGTCTGTGTGTGCAATGTCTACCTCTGTGTACAGTGTCTGTCTTGGTGCACAGTGTCTGTGTACAGTGTATATCTTTGTGTACAGTGTCTGTCTCTGTGTACAGTGTATGTCTTTGTGTACAGTGTCTACCTCTGTGTACAGTGTATGTCTTTGTGTACAGTGTCTGTCTCTGTGTACAGTGTATGTCTTTGTGTACAGTGTCTACCTCTGTGTACAGTGTATGTCTTTGTGTACAGTGTCTACCTCTGTGTACAGTGTATGTCTTTGTGTACAGTGTCTGTCTTTGTGTACAGTGTCTGTCTCTGTGTACAGTGTATGTCTTTGTGTACAGTGTCTACCTCTGTGTACAGTGTCTGTCTCTGTGTACAGTGTATGTCTTTGTGTACAGTGTCTGTCTCTGGGTACAGTGTCTGTGTACAGTGTCTGTCTCTGGGTACAGTGTCTGTGTACAGTGTCTGTCTCTGGGTACAGTGTCTGTGTACAGTGTCTGTCTCTGGGTACAGTGTCTGTGTACAGTGTGTGTGTACAGTGTCTGTCTCTGTGTACAGTGCATGTGTCTGTGTGCAAT
Source organism: Rhinophrynus dorsalis (assembly GCA_037306005.1). NCBI lineage: Eukaryota > Metazoa > Chordata > Amphibia > Anura > Rhinophrynidae > Rhinophrynus > Rhinophrynus dorsalis. The sequence continues at coordinate 118,481,001 of CM074728.1, read as the reverse complement.
GTCTGTCTCTGGGTACAGTGTCTACCTCTGTGGTTTAAGGAATTTTTATTTGTCCCTTGTGGTACAGTTGGTTTGCTCCAGAATTGCTTCAAGTTACAGAAAGGTGCGCAACTCGGTAACCATAAAATTGCACATGTCAATGACACTGGAAGGGTTAACGCAGGAGACTCATGTGATCACTACCAGCCCCTAATAACATCTCCTCTTATGATCAGGCGGAAGGACAGTCACAGGATTACCCAAAATAATTTCTGCCTAGCAAGCAGAAAAATAGGCACAAACATAACTCTTCGAGTGCCAGAGGACTGCCAGAGGAACTGCGAAGCAATACCTTTGGACACTTCTCTGGTTCCAAAAGAGTTAAAGTGGCATTGCTTCTAAGGACAATAAATACAGTAGCATGTTAAAGGGATAGTAATACTTCGTTTTAACTTTATTTTATTTTGTAGGCATTAAAAAAAACATGAAGAACGATATAAGTCTTATCTCTCAAACCTTTATGGTTTAAGAGATATTCACAAACAAAGTATCCCCCCCTGTTCAACCAGATCAGAAGGGAGATGCCCAGGTAGACTGCAGAGAGGGACAATCTTCAATTAAGATAAGGGAAAAAGCTGAAAAACTTGTCAAGGGGGGAAGGGCTTTCATTGTTTTCATACAAAGAAAATTGTCCCCTTCTGTTATCTGTCTGGTCTATGGACTGGATTCCACATCTGAGAAGAGATGGCTTACACTAGGAAAAAGGGGCGGGGAGGGGAACTTTGCTTGTGAATATCTCTCAAACCATAAAGGTTTGAGAGATAAGACTTATATCATTCTTCATGTTTTTTTAATGCCTACAAAATAAAATAAAGTTAAAACGAAGTATTACTATCCCTTTAAGGGAAGACAATAAATTAGATGTGTTTTTTATCTTTGTTCCCACATCTTTAATTCACCGTTACTAATACTAATGATAACACCATTTTACAAACTTCTCCTGTTGCTATGGCAATGAGGAGAGTGTTTGCTCTCAGTTTCCTCTACTTAGGTGGTATCAGCTTCATAAATCCCACCCCCAGTTCACGCTGCTCTTTTACATTTCTTTCAGTGGGAGTGGCCATGATCATAAGAAGGAGGAAAGAGACCGGAGGCGGAAGAGGGGGAGGAAATACACTGAATTTAGACGTCCCGGAAAAAATCTGATAATGGTGAAAATATCAAAAACTAAAGATGCCTATGTATATTCTCAGCGTCCACACAAGAGCGTCGGGTACAATCTCCCTGATACTGTATTTAGCAAAGACATTTTTTTTTCCACTAATAGGCATAAAGCATTTATGATATAAAGATTTAAACCCTTTGATTGCTAGAGGGGTATGCAATGCATTGCAAAGCAGTGCGTTGCATACCCCTCAGGCACTCAGAGGGTTAACAGCTGTGCTTGACTTTGGGTTAGACATAATTTTTCAAGAAAGTTTCATTTGGATCACTCGGGACTTGGAGTCTTCTGTAGCAGCCAAAAGGTTAACCCTTTGAGTGCCAGAGGGATACCCAACGCATTGCTTTGCAATGCGGTGCGTACCCCCCTCTGGCACTCAAAGGGTTAATTTATTAATTTATTAAACCCCCCATGAGCTGGCCAGAGAATCCTTCCCACCCTCCCCCCAGTGCAATCCGCTCTCAGAAGAAGTCTGATTCCTCCATGACATCTTCAAGCACGCCGCCCGCTTCCATCAATGCCCTGTCAGGACCTTCCGCTGCCAGCCAATGGTAATGCCCTGTTGGGATCTCAAGGTCCTCACAAAGCAAAACCATAGATCAGATGCTCAGATCTCTGCGCATTTGATCTACGGTATTGCCCTGCGAGGACCTTGAGTTCCCCACGGGGCATTACCATTGGTTGTCAGTGGAAGGTCCTGACAGGGCATTGATGGAAGCGGGCGGCGTGCTTGAAGATGTTATGGAGGAATCAGACTTCAGTGGAAGTAAGGCTGATCTTATGAGAGTGGATTGCGCTGGGAGGAGGGAGAGAAGGAATCTGGCAGCCCTCATATTTTTTGAGGAAGGGGGGAAAACATACTATACTATTATTATTATTAATATTATACATACGCACTCTTGTTTTCCCCTAAAATCTTAGGTATAATATATCCCCGAGTATTATACAGAGGTGCGTATTATACCTGAGATTACATGGGCCACAGTGCCACTGCCAGATCTTCCAAGTTCCTGGATCTCAGGTCAGTGGAGGAGGCAGACATGATAAATGCTGGAAGGTGTTTCACATTAAAGGGATAGTAATACTTCAGTTTTTCTTTATTTTATTTTGTAGGCATTAAAAAAACATGAAAAACGATATAAGTCTTATCTCTCAAACCTTTATGGTTTGAGAGATATTCACAAGCAAAGTTTCCCCTCCCGCCCCTTTTACCTAGTGTAAGCCATCTCTTCTCAGATGTGGAATCCAGTCCATAGACCAGACAGATAACAGAAGGGGACAATCTTCTTCCTATGAGAACAATGAAATCCCTACCCCCCTTGACAAGTTTTTCAGGTTTTCCCTTATCTTAATTGAAGATTGTCCCTCCTCAGTCTACCTGGGCACCTCCCTTCTGATCTGGCTGAACAGTGTTACATCAGTAAAAGGGACGGGAGGGGATACTTTGTCATTGAATTACTCTTGAACTACAACTCTGACAGAATTGAAATAACACTCTCCAAAGTCCAAATACTATGAAGATTAATTAGAGCTGCTTTTATTATGAAACATTACTATCCCTTTAAAATTCATATTTCATGATTCTGCCATTACATGTGCAACGGAGGGAGCAAATAAAAACTGCCCAGGTTTCCACTTATTTAAAAAGGTGCTTTAACCTCTCGAATGCTAGAGAAATGTTCAAAGCATACATTTGCAATGTGTTGGCGATCTCCATCATTCAACCTGATAAAATCCAATGATTTATTTACACAAAGAGCTGAGCTAAGAATGAGAGGTAGTCCGTTAAGACTAGAGGAAAGGAGCTTTCGACTAAGACAGGGATTTTTTACAGTAAGGGCAGTAAAGCTATGGAATTCTTTGCCTCAGATTGTTGTAGTTGCAGATACTGTAACTGCTTTCAGAAAAGTAATGGATACCTATCTAGCATAGAACAATGTTGAGAATTATGACAGTTGGCTTCAGTGCAGATAGGATGTTGATCCAGGTTGATATCTGACTGCCATTTGGAAGGATTTTTTTTACCCACGTGAGGCTAGGTTGGAAATGGCTTCAGGGTTTTTTTCTGCCTTCCTCTGGATCAACAGGGGTGTTTTTGCCATGGGCTGGACCTCATGGACACATGTCTTTTTTCAGCCTCATCAACTATGTTACTATGAATGTTTATTGTCCAGTTGGTTTGCTCGAGAACTACTCCATTATTACTCAGCACAACCACCTTAAAGGAAAAGTAACACCTCCTAATAATAGACCCACTTACCTTCCTACGGTCAGATAATCCTAATGATCCCTAAGAGTCTTGTCCTTGCTCCTTGGTTCAATAGATAACATATTCTGTCATGGAGATCAGGATCATGGGGGGGACATGACAGTTACTAACAAGAAGACGGGACACAAGCTCCACCTGCTGCGCATTATAAACTTAACCCCTTAAAGACCAGCTGTGCGGCCTGCACTTAAGGACCACAGGGGCAATTATTTTTTCCAGAAGTGTAATCAGAGGTCACTGAACAGCTCACAGCCGCGCTGCAACCCCTGAATTCCATGACATACATATACGTCATGGATCCTTAAGGGGTTAACCTTATATGAAATAGAGGGGAGTGCACTTTGTTGTGCACCCCTCTGGTCCTTAATGGGTTAAAGGGATAGTAATACTTAAAATGTAAAAATATCTATATATATATTTATATATTAGTGTTTATCCCCCTGAGTAAAACAAGGAAACTCCCACTGCTGACAGGTGTTTTATTCAAAAGTAATTACAGCTGAAACTCTTTGCAATGCGTTGCGTACTTCTCTGGCACTCAAAGTGTTAACTTTTTTTTTTTTTTTTTTTTGTGCAGTATCTCAGTGTCCTGATACGTTACAGTGGCGCTGTTGCTACACCATCCTATGGACAGCTCTGCAGCTTGATACTATTAGTACCGGTAAAACTGGGGGTAATAGTACAAACAATACCGCCTGAAAACTCGCACGTGTACCTCAGATATTCTATAGCTGCGAGGTACATGGCACAAAGAGCGTTGGTGGCCAAAACTCATGTTTTTGGCCAAATGTTGATTGTTGGTATTTGTTCCCAAAACTCGCTCTAAATAGTGGGAACAACAAACGAAAAAAATAAACGTTCAGCATACCCCGCTAGAAGCTGATTGGCTGGGAGGTGCATAAGCACTTCCCAGCCAATTAAAGGCTGCCAATTTTGAACTGAGACTGGCATATAAAAGCCAGTCTTGGTTCAAAATCCCAGCAGCCTGACTCGGGCAATGGCCCTAGAGATGGGCAGGGGTGGTGTGCGCCAGTCAAAATGCCTTCCGCCACCAGCGGAGACAGCTGAAGCAAAGCGGGGGATGAGAGATTGGCACATGTAATATGAAAGGCAAATTTAAAAAGCTATACATTTGTCTTTAAAGTGGACATGATGCCACCTATTTTAATCCTTTTGAGCACTGGATGGCTACCCTTCCGGCACTCAAAGGGTTAATGGTCGCATGTTTGGGGGGTCTTCATTTTTTTATTTTTAAGGGACAGCACTAATGGAATTTTTTTTTTAAACACGAGTGAAGACTGAAGAAAAGAAGAAAAAAGATGGCCGCGACCCCGCTGGACATCAGCATTACTGGTAAGTTTGTGTTTGTTGGGACATGTGTGAAGTGTTTATAGATTAACCCTATGAGTGCCAGTGGGATATACAATGCTGTATAAATCTTTGCATACCCCGACTGGATCTCATAGGGTTAATGTTTTTTCTGTTTTTCAACCACAAGTATATGTTGGAAACCAGTTTTCACAACGTGTTTTGGACTCTGCACCTGCCTTCTCATGGAGCAGAAGTATCACCATGAAAAGCGCGGTCCTGAACATGCGGTGAAGCCGCCGCAAGCAAAAGGATAGCAAATTCTACTTTTTTTACATGAAGTCCAATGGGTGCAAATTTTGCTCCCGTTGGACATTTTTGCACGGCGGTGGTTGTTGACAGCATAGTTTATAGAATTGTAAACTGTGCTGTCAAAACCACCACCACCTTTTTGGAAAACTAACGGGTTTAATAGTATCAAGACCCTGGTCTGTTGATAATAAATCTCCATAGGATGGTGTAGCAACAGCGCCACTGTACAATTTCAGGCCATTATGATATTACACCTAAAAAAAAATTCAACTTAGAGTTTCAATAAGTTTTGAATAAAACACCTCTCAGCAGTGGGAGTGCCCTTGCTTTACTCAGGAGGATAAACTGTACAATATTTATATTTTTACAAATTAAGTGTTACTATCCCTTTAATAAGATATATGCGCTCTGCCTGCTTCAATTTGAAATAGCTTTCGACATTTATCATGTCTGTCTCCTCCACTGACCTGAGATCCAGGACCTAGGGAGGATCATTTCTCTTTAACACAGGCACAGAAGCAAAGTTCATACAGGCCATTAGGAATTTCTGGTCATAGTGAGGGTTATTATTAGTGGGTGTTAGTTATGCTTTAACCAATATGTTGGGTACATATGGCACTCAAAGGGTTAATATGGCCTTGTAATATGGCCTTGGCAGTATGAACCAGGGACCTTGAACGCAGAGTCGGTTCTGATAAGAGAACAGACACAATGTAGCACACGTGTCTCACAGAACTGGAACATGATTAACAACGAACACGCTGTGTACGTGCGGAACTCTGCCATCTGCTTCCACACGACACAATGGGCTGCGGGGAGCAGTCATAAGCTCTAGGTAATTAAAGGAACAGCATCACTAAAGCAATTTGATATTTTTAGAAAAAGGGAGCTGTTAGCTTATAAATAAATGTATTTGAGAGTGGACTTGTCACTCTGCGATAAGATTCGATCATTCTGTTGTCATGTACTTTTGTATACCTCTCAACATTTCAAATTGCCAAAGAGGGACACTTGTGTTTTAGGGGGCGTGACTGGTAGGTGGGGCACTACCGGGAACTTGTAGGCTATTTCATGAACTATTGACACCTCCTTGTGTGACCTAATAAATTACTTATAACAAGACCAAAGTATTTTATTTACACAGACTAATTTATAAACACATATACTGATGTTTAAACAAATAATAATGTGAGTGTTATTGCTGTAGAGCAATGTGATACATTTATATATACACCTCACCAGTTTGATCTCCTAAACACAGGGACACCAGGGTGATACACTTCTATACACACCACACAGTCTGATCTCCTACACACAGGGACACCAGGGTGATACACTTCTATACATACCACACAGTCTGATCTCCTAAACACAGGGACACCGGGGTGATACACTTATATACACACACCACACGGTCTGATTTCCTAAACACAGGGACACCAGGGTGATGCACTTCTATACACACCACACAGTGTGATCTCCTAAACACAGGAACACCAGGGTGATACACTTCTATACACACCACACAGTCTGATCTCCTACACACAGGGACACCAGGGTGATACACTTCTATACACACCACACAGTCTGATCTCCTAAACACAGGGACACCAGGGTGATACACTTATATACATACACCACACGGTCTGATCTCCTAAACACAGGGACACCAGGGTGATACACTTATATACACACCTCACAGTCTGATCTCCTAAACACAGGGACACCAGGGTGATACACTTCTATACACACAACACAGTCTGATCTCCTAAACACAGGGACACCAGGTGATACACTTCTATACACACCACACAGTCTGATCTCCTAAACACAGGGACACCAGGGTGATACACTTCTATACACACCACACAGTCTGATCTCCTAAACACAGGGACACCAGGGTGATACACTTCTATACACACCACACAGTCTGATCTCCTAAACACAGGGACACCAGGGTGATACACTTATATACACACCACACAGTCTGATCTCCTAAACACAGGGACACCAGGGTGATACACTTCTATACACACCACACAGTCTGATCTCCTAAACACAGGGACACCAGGGTGATACACTTATATACACACCACACAGTCTGATCTCCTACACACAGGGACACCAGGGAGATACACTTATATACACACCACACTGTCTGATCTCCTAAACACAGGGACACCAGGGTGATACACTTATATACACACCATACAGTCTGACCTCCTAAACACAGGGACACCAGGGTGATACACTTCTATACACACCACACAGTGTGATCTCCTAAACACAGGGACACCAGGGTGATACACTTACATACACACCACACAGTCTGATCTCCTAAACACAGGGACACCAGGGTGATACACTTCTATACACACCACACAGTCTGATCTCCTAAACACAGGGACACCAGGGTGATACATTTCTATACACACCACACAGTCTGATCTCCTAAACACAGGGACACCAGGGTGATACATTTATATACACACCACACAGTCTGATCTCCTAAACACAGGTACACCAGGATGATACACTTCTATACACACCACACAGTCTGATCTCCTAAACACAGGGACACCAGGGTGATACACTTCTATACACACCACACAGTCTGATGTCCTAAACACAGGGACACCGGGGTGATACACTTCTATACACACCACACAGTCTGGTCTCCTAAACACAGGGACACCAGAGTGATACACTTCTATACACACCACACAGTCTGATCTCCTAATCACAGGGACACCAGGGTGATACAATTCTATACACACCACACAGTCTGATCTCCTAAACACAGGGACACCAGGGTGATGCACTTATATACACACCACACAGTCTGATGTCCTAAACACAGGTACACCAGGGTGATACACTTTTATACACACCACACAGTCTGATCTCCTAAACACAGGGACACCAGGGTGATACACTTCTATACACACCACACAGTCTGATCTCCTAAACACAGGGACATCAGGGTGATACACTTATATACACACCACACTATCTAATCTCCTAAACACAGGGACACCGGGGTGATACACTTATATACACACCACACAGTCTGATCTCCTACACACAGGGACACCAGGGTGATACACTTCTATACACACCACACAGTCTGATCTCCTAAACACAGGGACACCAGGGTGATACACTTATATGCACACCACACAGTGTGATCGCCTAAACACAGGGACACCAGGGTGATACACTTATATACACACACCACACGGTCTGATCTCCTAAACACAGGGACACCAGGGTGATACACTTATATACACACCACACAGTCTGATCGCCTAAACACAGGGACACCAGGGTGATACACTTCTATACACACCGCACAGTCTGATCTCCTAAACACAGGGACACCAGGGTGATACACTTCTATACACACCGCACAGTCTGATCTCCTAAACACAGGGACATCAGGGTGATACACTTATATACACACCACACAGTCTGATCTCCTAAACACAGGGACACCAGGGTGATACACTTCTATACACACCGCACAGTGTGATCTCCTAAACACAGGGACACCAGGGTGATACACTTCTATACACACCACACAGTCTGATCTCCTAAAACGAGGGACATCAGGGCCTTTTGATTCATGTAAAACATAATAAACATCTTAAGGTGATAGGTCCACTTTAATTTGTTTAGCTAGGTAGGAGTCCATCACACAGCAGTCAGGTGTATCTATATAATTACTGTGTGTAACAGAAGCACTTACCTAGGTAGGAGTCCATTATACAGCAGTCAGGTGTATCTATATAATTACTGTGTGTAACAGAAGCACTTACCTAGGTAGTAGTCCATTGTACAGCAGTCAGGTGTATCTATATAATTACTGTGTGTAACAGAAGCACTTACCTAGGTAGGAGTCCATCATACAGCAGTCAGGTGTATCTATATAATTACTGTGTGTAACAGAAGCACTTACCTAGGTAGGAGTCCATCATACAGCAGTCAGGTGTATCTATATAATTACTGTGTGTAACAGAAGCACTTACCTAGGTAGGAGTACATCATACAGCAGTGAGGCGTATCTATATAATTACTGTTTGTAACAGAAGCGCTTACCTAGGTAGGAGTCCATTGTACAGCATTCAGGTGTATCTATATAATTACTGTTTGTAACAGAAGCACTTACCTAGGTAGGAGTCCATTATACAACAGTCAGGTGTATCTATATAATTACTGTTTGTAACAGACGCACTTACCTAGGTAGGAGTCCATCACACAGCTATCTATATAATTACTGTGTGTGACAGAAGCACTTACCTAGGTAGGAGTCCATGACACAGCGGTCAGGTGTATCTATATAATTACTGTGTGTAACAGAAGCACTTACCTAGGTAGGAGTCCATGACACAGCGGTCAGGCGTATCTATATAATTACTGCGTGTAACAGGAGCACTTACCTAGGTAGGAGTCCATGACACAGCGGTCAGGCGTATCTATATAATTACTGCGTGTAACAGGAACACTTACCTAGGTAGGAGTCCATGACACAGCGGTCAGGCGTATCTGTATCATTACTGCGTGTAACAGGAGCACTTACCTAGGTAGGAGTCCATGACACAGCGGTCAGGCGTATCTGTATCATTACTGCGTGTAACAGAAGCACTTACCTAGGTAGGAGTCCATGACACCGCGGTCAGGCGTATCTGTATCATTACTGCGTGTAACAGAAGCACTTACCTAGGTAGGAGTCCATGACACCGCGGTCAGGCGTATCTGTATCATTACTGCGTGTAACAGAAGCACTTACCTAGGTAGGAGTCCATGACACCGCGGTCAGGCGTATCTGTATCATTACTGCGTGTAACAGAAGCACTTACCTAGGTAGGAGTCCATGACACCGCGGTCAGGCGTATCTGTATCATTACTGCGTGTAACAGAAGCACTTACCTAGGTAGGAGTCCATGACACCGCGGTCAGGTGTATCTGTATCATTACTGCGTGTAACAGAAGCACTTACCTAGGTAGGAGTCCATGACACCGCGGTCAGGCGTATCTGTATCATTACTGCGTGTAACAGAAGCACTTACCTAGGTAGGAGTCCATGACACCGCGGTCAGGCATATCTGTATCATTACTGCGTGTAACAGAAGCACTTACCTAGGTAGGAGTCCATGACACCGCGGTCAGGCGTATCTGTATCATTACTGCGTGTAACAGAAGCACTTACCTAGGTAGGAGTCCATGACACCGCGGTCAGGAGTATCTGTATCATTACTGCGTGTAACAGAAACACTTACCTAGGTAGGAGTCCATGACACCGCGGTCAGGCGTATCTGTATCATTACTGCGTGTAACAGAAGCACTTACCTAGGTAGGAGTCCATGACACAGCGGTCAGGCGTATCTGCATCATTACTGCGTGTAACAGAAGCACTTACCTAGGTAGGAGTCCATTGTACAGCAGTCAGGCGTATCTATATAATTACTGCGTGTAACAGAAGCACTTACCTACGCAGGAGTCCATTGTACAGCGGTCAGGCGTGTATATATAATTACTGCGTGTAACAGAAGCACTTACCTACGTAGGAGTCCATTGTACAGCGGTCAGGCGTGTATATATAATTACTGTGTGTAACAGGAGTACTTACCTAGGTAGGAGTCCATCATACAGCGGTCAGGCGTATCTATATAATTACTGCGTGTGACAGAAGCACTTACCTAGGGAGGAGTCCATCATACAGCGGTCAGGCGTATCGATATAATTACTGCGTGTAACAGAAGCACTTACCTACGTAGGAATCTATCACACAGCAGTCAGGTGTATCTGTATAATTACTGTGTGTAACAGAAGCACTTACCTAGGTAGGAGTCCATCATACAGCGGTCAGGTGTATCGATATAATTACTGTGTGTAACAGAAGCACTTACCTAGGTAGGAGTCCATCACACAGTAGTCAGGTGTATATCTATATAATTACTGTGTGTAACAGAAGCACTTACCTAGGTAGGAGTCCATCACACAGCAGTCAGGTGTATCTATATAATTACTGTGTGTAACAGAAGCACTTACCTAGGTAGGAGTCCATCACACAGTAGTCAGGTGTATATCTATATAATTACTGTGTGTAACAGAAGCACTTACCTAGGTAGGAGTCCATCACACAGCAGTCAGGTGTATCTATATAATTACTGTGTGTAACAGAAGCACTTACCTAGGTAGGAGTCCATCACACAGCAGTCAGGTGTATCGATATAATTATTGTGTGTAACAGAAGCACTTACCTAGGTAGGAGTCCATCACACAGTAGTCAGGTGTATCTATATAATTACCGTGTGTAACAGAAGCACTTACCTAGGTAGGAGTCCATCAGCCAGGTGTATATATATAATTACTGTGTGTAACAGAAGCACTTACCTAGGTAGGAGTCCATCACACAGCAGTCAGGTGTATGTATATAATTACTGTGTGTAACAGAAGCACTTACCTAGGTAGGAGTCCATCACACAGCAGTCAGGTGTATGTATATAATTACTGTGTGTAACAGAAGCACTTACCTAGGTAGAAGTCCATCAGTCAGGTGTATCTATATACTTACTGTGTGTAACAGAAGCACTTACCTAGGTAGGAGTCCATCACACAGCAGTCAGGTGTATCTATATAATTACTGTGTGTAACAGAAGCACTTACCTAGGTAGGAGTCCATCACACAGCAGTCAGGTGTATCTATATGATTACCGTGTGTAACAGAAGCACTTACCTAGGTAGGAGTCCATCAGTCAGGTGTATCTATATACTTACTGTGTGTAACAGAAGCACTTACCTAGGTAGGAGTCCATCATACAGCAGTCAGGTGTATCTGTATAATTACTGTGTGTAACAGAAGCACTTACCTAGGTAGGAGTCCATCACACAGCAGTCAGGTGTATCTGTATAATTACTGTGTGTAACAGAAGCACTTACCTAGGTAGGAGTCCATCACACAGCAGTCAGGTGTATCTGTATAATTACTGTGTGTAACAGAAGCACTTACCTAGGTAGGAGTCCATCACACAGCAGTCAGGTGTATCTGTATAATTACTGTGTGTAACAGAAGCACTTACCTAGGTAGGAGTCCATCACACAGCAGTCAGGTGTATCTGTATAATTACTGTGTGTAACAGAAGCACTTCCCTAGGTAGGAGTCCATCACACAGCAGTCAGGTGTATCTGTATAATTATTGTGTGTAACAGAAGCACTTACCTAGGTAGGAGTCCATCATACAGCAGTCAGGTGTATCTATATAATTACTGTGTGTGACAGAAGCACTTACCTAGGTAAATTTGTGACCCTGGAGTCAGGTAACAGAGAATCATGACGATGATATCCCAGTACTAATTGGAGACATTGTGTGGAACCAATGTACACAGAATGGATTCATAGAGACCATTTGAATTTCTGCCCAGATTACAGTAATTCGGGGGTTACTATTAGGTGTTAATGTTCCTATATAGACACATTGCCCCTCACTAGAACAAAATGGGATTAATTCTCCTGCGCTGTGTGGCTTCTCACGACAAGAGGGGGGAATTGTCCTTTTTTGTTACACTAAAGACTCTGCTTTTCTGTAGAACACGAATTAATTGTGAACTGCATTTACAGCCCCATTAAACGTGGCGCTGCGTTACTATTCATTATAATGCAGATAAAATCAAGGGTTGGGGAGATCAGGCCCCCCCTTATAATACAGGATGCAGACGCCCAGTCTAATTAGCCCTGTGATTCATACTGTTTCTTTATAGTTCTAATCAGTCGGCCTTTGTTTTACACATTAAGATCCATGGTGTGGATAATTAGATACAATGTGTACTTTTTGTTTCCCCAGTTTTTTTCCATCGTGTAAAAATGTATTGCCTGGATTTAACCCCTCCAATGCCAGCACCCTCTATCCACCAAAGGTTTAGAGGAGAAGTTCTGAAACTACAAGATATGTTCAAGGAAGTAAAGAAAAGGGAATTTGCTGGATTTAACCCACTGAGTGCCATAAAGGTGAGCAACACTCATTTGACACCCAAGGTTTTAACCCCTAGAGTGCACCGCAATGCACTGGATACCTCTCTGGCACTCAAATGGTTAAAGCGGAACTCTCATGCTAATAACATTGCCCCCCCATATATTTCTAATCTAGCGATATGCAAAGTCTTACTGTGTTTATGCTCAATAAGTCCGCGTTATTGGTGAAAAAACACATCTTCATTAGGCATCAGGCTGCACAGAGCTTACAAGACCAGCTCTGTGCGTCTGCGCGGTCAGCCCCCTCAGGTGCCGTAAGATAGTAATACTTCGTTTTATTTTTATTTTATTTTGTAGGCATTAAAAAAACATGAAGAACAATATAAATCTTATCTCTCAAACCTTTATGGTTTAAGAGATATTCACAAGCAAAGTATCCCCTCCCCCCGTTCAGCCAGATCAGAAGGGAGATGCCCAGGTAGACTGCAGAGAGGGACAATCTTCAATTAAGATAAGGGAAAGACCTGAAAAACTTGTCAAGGGGGGCAGGGCCTTCATTGTTCTCATAGGAAGAAGATTGTCCCCTTCTGTTATCTGTCTGGTCTATGGACTGGATTCCACATCTGAGAAGAGATGGCTTACACTAGGTAAAAGGGGCGGGAGGGGAAACTTTGCTTGTGAATATCTCTTAAACCATAAAGGTTTGAGAGATAAGACTTATATCATTCTTCATGTTTTTTTAATGCCTACAAAATAAAATAAAGTTAAAACGAAGTATTACTATCCCTTTAAGGCAGGAAGGAATGTCACCACCAATGCTGGCAGTGAACGGGACAGACAGCTCAGACTAAGAGGTACTTTTCCACTGTCTGTCCTCCGGATCCTGAGGAAGATGTGTTTTTCTGCAATACCGCTGACTTATTGCGCATAAACACAGTAAGACTTTGCATATCGCTAGGTTAGAAATATATGAGGGGGGGAACAATCTTATTAGCATGAAAGTCCCTCTATAAATGACCGGTAAACTTTTTCTTAATGACAATATATTTTGTACTTTTCTTTTTTCCCTGCCGAGTAAATCATGGATGATCCCTCTCATTAGAGACTATTCATTAATATTTTCTTACAAATCAAACCTGTTTTAATTAAGTTGCAATATGCTGTCGTGGACACCAGGTGGCACTTTTCATATCCTTTACTGTGCAGAGCTCTCTCAGTGAGAGCATTATAAAACAATTGTCATTTATCACAGTTGCTAATAGTTTCATTTAAAAAAAAAGTATATTTTTATATACATTTGAGCTGTTTTAACTTTGGAATGGAAAATCTCCCAGCAACAGGAGAACCTTGTTTTATACAACACAAAAAGTCCTACAATGTATATTTGCTTTTTTAATAAACAGTGTTTACTGCTCCTTTAACCCTATGAATGTCAGATGGGTATACAATGGGAAGACTGAACAAAATGGGAAGACTGAAAAAAATGAATACTGACAAATCACTGGGTCCTGATGGTATACATCCAAGGGTTCTTCAGGAGTAGTGTTAGCAAGACACGTCTTTTTACTCTTTAACCCCTTAAGGACCGGAGGTTATGGGACATTTCCGTCCCATAACGACCGCATAGGGGCACTTTGACGAGCCGGTACACGTGACCTGTCACGTGTATCGGCGCGTCACTATGGGGCTTGAAACAGATCGCTCCGATCTTGGAGCGGTCTATTTCATGCCCTATTTTTACTTACAGCGCTCCCGGTAGAGCGCTGTAAGTAAAAAGTACGTGACGTACCAGGACCGACAAGGGTCTTTTGAGCAAATTTACCCTTGACGGTCCTGGTACGTCAAGGGTCCCTAAGGGGTTAAAAATTCCCTCACCACAGGCTCAGTGCCATAAGAATGGTGTAAAGACAGTGTAGTGTCTCTATTTAAGAAGGAAACTAAAACAGAAGCTGGGAATTAAAGACCTGTGAGTATGATTTCTGTAATGGGAAAAATGCTAGATGGGATAATAAATTATTATATTCAGGATTACACCTCAGAAAATAAGATTATTGGCAGAAATCAACATAATTTAATGAGGAACAGATCATGCCAAACTAATCTTGTAAGCTTCTATGAAGAAGTAAGTAGCATCTTAGATAAGGATAAGGCAGTTGATGTAGTATATCTAGATTTTGCAAATACATTTGTTACAGTGCCACACAGAAGACTGGGGTATAAAATAAGGAAATTGGGGCTAGGGGATAACCTTTGCAATTGGATAGAAAACTGGTTGAAGGATAGGGAACAGTGTGTGGTTGTAAATGGACAATTCTCCAGTACAGTTAAAGTGGAGAGTGGAGTACCTCAGGGTTCAGTATTGGGTCTACTGCTTTTTAACATGTTTATAAGTAACCTGAAAATAGATATAGAAAGCAAAATATCAATATGTGGTGATGCAGGGTAATAAATTCAGAACAGGATATTTATTCTACAGGAGGATTTACATAAAATGCCAAATTGGGCAAAAAAATGTAATATGAAGTTTAATGTAGGCTGGCCATCGGGCATACCAGGCATTTGCCCAGTGGGCCTGTCCGGGGCCGTCTGGGCATTTAAAAAAAAAAAATGAATCATTAAACGAGTTTGGGCCGTCTTTCACTTTCTGAAAGACGGCCACCTCGTTACAAGTTTCCTGGTGGGCGGGCAATCAACGTGCGGCCACGCTGCACACCTCACGTGATTATAAGCTCCTCCCACGATCAGGGTCGGCCGACAGCCCAACCTTTGCTGCTCAAAAAATAAAAATGGCCTGCTCAGCCTTACATGCCCGAGCCTATTTTTAGTCCCAGTCCGGGCCTTAATGTAGGTATGTGTAAAGTCATGCATTTGGGAAGAAAAAAACCCCAGTGCTACTTATGAACTTAATGGAATCATTTTAGGGGATTCGTTGCTAGAGAAAAACCTGGGAATCCTTATCAACTACAGTCAAGTGACCGGATTCCACATCTGAGGGGAGGTGACTTATACTAGGTAAAAGGGGCGGGAGGGGGATAATTTATCATTCAATTACTCATTGTAGGGAATAATAATACCGCTCTCCATGGCCCAAAACTATAAAGAGTAATTGGAACTGCATTTATTTTGAAACATTACTATCCCTTTAAGTAGGCCTGTGTATTGCTTCAGTCAGAAAAACAGTCACCAACTGTCATGTCCGCCCCTTGGAATGACGTAAAGGTTTGACTGAAGTTATTGTCTCATTAAAGGGATAGTAATACTTAAAATGTAACAAAAAATATGTTGTAGAGTTTATCCCCCTGAGTAAATAAAGGGTACTCCCACTGCTGAAAGGCGTTTCATTCAAAAGTTATTAATTTTCAAAGTTGAATTTTTTAGGTGCAATATCACAGTGGCCTGAAACTGTACAGTGGCGCTGTTGCTACACCATCCTATGGAGATTTATGGTCAACTGACCAGAGCTGTCCATAGGATCGTGTAGCAACAGCGCCACTCTACAATTTCAGGCCACTGTGATATTGCACCTAAAAAATTCAACTTTGAAAATTAATAACTTTTGAATGAAACACCTTTCAGCAGTGGGAGTACCCTTGTTTTACTCAGGGGGATAAACCCTACAACATATTTTTCGTTACATTTTAAGTATTACTATTCCTTTAACAAATTCACAAGAGCAAAATTCATAGTGTCCTTTAGGATTTTCTAACTGTAGTAAGGTAAGTGGAGGAATATTATTATTCGGGGTTGTTAGTTCACATTGAAGAACAAGTGTGTTTTTTGGTTGGATATGTTGATCAGACCTCCTAACAAATTGTTATTCAGGTAATAGGTTTGGTTTGGTTTAGAATTGCTCTGCATTGTCTTCCTTTATATGGCCCAATGAGCTATGTAATGAACCAGAGTATTCCGCACTAACCCTTTGAGTGCCAAAGATGTATACAATGCAATGTGTTGAATACCTCTTTGGCACTCGGAAGGTTAAAGGAACGTGATAATAAAACACATTTTATCTTAAGTAGTATATCTTGTGCAAAATATCCTATTTATTGAAAAGAATGGGGCATATTGCTGTATATCAGTTTCCAAAATACTAAAGAATAGCACCATACATCATATAAAAATAGACTTGTGGGGTGTGAACCGACCCGGACTGAACTCCAAACAGGTGAAGGTGATAAAAACTGGGAGGCAGTTATAACCTCAGATACAAGTGAGTGCATACCTAAGGGGAAAGTGGTGAAGGGGCTATTGCGTCTGTACTAATTACTACGCTCAGAGAGTCTGCGCTGTGTCTATTTTTTCGTGTCTACAGAACTCTGTGGCTGGGATTCCGTGTGGTGATGTCCCTTTAACCCCTTAGTGATGGCCGCGTCCAGACGCGGCCGTCACTTAACGCCCGTCTAACATTTTTTTTTTTTTTTTCAAGAATCCGGAGTCCCCGAACGGCGTGCCGCCGCGCGGGGAGCCGGATTTCCTGGACGTACATGTACGTCCTCTGTCACTAAGTGACACCCACAGAGGACGTACATGTACGTCCTTTGTCGCGAAGGGGTTAAGAACTGCTGCGACTTCTCGTGAGGATTAGACTTCTTGTGACAAGAGACTCTCTCTCTCTCTTCTCTTATCAGAAAGGTTTCATATAGAGCGCTGTTATCTGCTATATACACATTTTATCTTAATCTGGACAGAAAATCCCGATCATCATTATAAATCAATTCTATAGGGTTTAGTTCTCCCAGAATTACATAGTAACATAGCTGACGAGGCGGAAAAAAAAACCATCAAGTCCAGTACAAGCCAAAAACACCCCTGTTGATACAGAGGAAGGCAAAAAAAAAAAAACATTGAAGCCATTTCCAATTTAGATCCAAGTGGGTAAAAAAAATTCCTTCCTGACTCCAACAACCTATCTGTATTGAAGCCAACTGTCATTATTCTCAATATTGTTCTGTGCTAGACAGATATCCATTGCTTTTTTAAAAGCAGTTACAGTATCTATAAGTACAACATACTGCCCTTACTGTAAAAAAAATACCCTGCCTTTGTTCTAGTTGAAAGCGCCTCTCTCTATTCAGTACTAGATGACACGTCCATGGAGCGGCCATATTTATCTCTGTAGGATTACTGAACATAAACACTCCCACTACGCTCGAGTTAGATCTTGGGGTTAATTAAGTCCTGCAGTCATGTCTACCTCCATAGACCTAATATCCAGTACCACTTAACCCTTTGAGTTCCAGAGTGTGTTGGATACCCCTCTGGCACTCAGAGAGTTAAAAATTAATTAGGCTGATCCAGTCAACAAAGAATTACAATTTAGTGAGCGTTAAGATTTACTGCCCAGATTAAGATAAAGGGTGTGTGTGTGTGTGTGGGGGGTCACTATTAGGAGATGTTAACGTTCCCATAACCAGTGTTATAACATCTTTATCTGATATACTGAGCGGTAGATTTAATTAATTTGGAACCTTCTCTTCCTGTCTTTTCTCTATACATCTGCTTATGTAATCAGTTACAGGCTAGGATTGGATGTGATGATTAATTAAACACAAGGCATGTTTCCTAATGAATTCCTCACTGCTGCCTCTGTTTATGACAGTCAATCCGTTTCCACACAGTTAAATTACAAAGCGTCTTTATGGATGGCCATATACCCCGAGACAGAGATAATAACATATTGTTTGATTTTAATAAACAATCTTCCTGCTCCACATGAATGTGTTTATATAAATTATGACTCAAATTTCAGGGCAAAGGGCCAGTTTCTCAGGGCGAGAGAGTGCAGTATTTCCTACTATCTGATTACCTGCTCATTTAGATCTCGATTCAGTTTGATCTGGCAAAACCAACGGTAGGGCCAAAATGAGTTGTGGACACATAGTTTCACCATCGAAATTCAATTGCCCTACCAACACGAGCTCCAACGAGCGTTGGCCGCCAGAACTTGACTTGCGGCCCAACATTTGTTTCAGTGTTTGTTCCCACAACACACTGTAAATCAGTGGTTCTCAACCCGTGCCCTCAGTGGTTACTAACAGGCCAGGATTGTAGAATTTCCTTTTCAGAGCACAGGTGAGTTAATCAATATGACTGAGCCTCTGATCAACACACTTGTGTTCTAGCAGGGAAATTCCTAATTCCTGGCCTGTTAGTGGCCACTGAGGGCATGGGTTGAGAACCTCTGCTCTAACTATCATGAATTATGGGAACATCAAAGGAAACTAGTTAACGCTCGATGGTTGACACAGTGTCAAACATCGAGCGTGGGCTAACAACACTGACCCTCACTCACCCTCCTAATTACACGTTTCATCATCCCTCGAGCTAGCCAATCATTGAATAGCTGGAGGGATGAGGAATCACGCATTCATGACCGCTCCAGCTTAGAAGCTGATTGTCTGAAAGGTTGGTTACTGCAGGCATGTTCCGTGCTGTGTGTGTGACCCCGCATCCCAATCAATAGAAGAGTGGGAACAAATCTGAAAAGAGACTGGCCATATAATAGCCCGTCTCCGTTCAAATTCCCACAGTTTGGCTCGGGCAATGGCTCGAAAGATACGGCAATAGGGATTTTTTTTTTTTGTTTCGTTGTGGCGGCAGTGGCAGACAGACTTTAAGGGGGTGTTGAGTTTCATTGATTACTCTTGTTTTATAGAGACAGAAGAAACTTTACAGAAGAAGGCAGAAGAGGAAAGAGAAAGGAAAAGAAGAAAGAAGATTAGAGAAGACTAAGAGGAGGATCAGGATGCAGAAGACCCTGATGGTCCTCATACTTACAGGTAAGTGTTTAATGTTAATGTTGTGTGGAATGGGCCATGTAATGGTGTCCACTTTTAGGGGGATTAATCCTTTGAGTGCCAATGCATTGCATGCTCCACTGACACTCGAACGGTTAATTTTTTTTTATTTTTGTTTCACTCATGTTTTTGGTACCTTGGATACTTAGGGCCACAAATCAATTCATCCACGCGTCATTATCGTAGGGATCACTATTGTGTATCTTTTTTTTTTACACTGTTCAATTACAAGCCGTTGGTTATTAACATGTATTAGGGACTCAACCCCTAGGTTCCTAGGTGCTAATTTAACGCAAAAAAGAGAGTCCTTAACGCATGTTACTAGCCCATGCATGTAACTGAATAATGCTAAAAATGTATTGAAATTTAGAGCGCTCTCCTTGGGATAATATCACGGTGCCCGTGCTGTACTGGCGACATGCTGTCAGTCTTTGTTTACTGCTGACGCTTATTAGCTGGAGTGACTTTGTCCCGCCCAGTATTTGTTCTTAAATACTGGACCTTGTCACTTCTCCGGTGCCATTTCATGGTGTTTCCGTTACCAGCGCTTGTTCCAGTTCTCGTGTGATCTCTGTGTACCGACCCGGTATCCGTTCCTGCCCTGTGTACCAACCCAGATTTCCTGACTACGCTGACATCCGTTCCTGCTCTGTGTACCGACCCGGCCCGGCTGACGTTCCTGCTCTGTGAGTGCTGTATATTTTTAATTATGTTACTGCCAGTGGTTGGAATAGCTGTGATTAAAGGAACAGTGAAATTTTGATATGAAAAAATATATATTGTAGGGATTTTCCTGTTCAGTAAAATAAGGGTACTCCTGCAGCTGAGAGGTGCATATTTCCAGTTATTGCATTTAAACTCTTATTTATTTCATTAACAGTGCCCTCCAGTGATCAAATTCCAATTAGTTATTCTGTTACATTCTATTTGAGAGGAAAGTCTGTGACTTACAGTTCTCCACAGAATGTGATAGAAACTGCTGTGTCAGTTAGAACTTTCAGGAAGTAATCACACTGTGATTCACATCCTGATTATTTAAAACATATGAATAAAACAGCTGACAGTAATGGCGAGTACCCTTGTTTTACTCAGCAGAAAAAGCTAAATAACAGATTTTCATAAAAAAAAGTTTACTGCTTCTTTAAAGGGATAGTAATACTTAAAATGTAAAAAAAAATATGTTGTAGAGTTTATCTCCCTGAGTAAAACAAGAGTACTCCCACTGCTGAAAGGTGTTTCATTCAAAAGTTATTAATTTTCAAAGTTCAATTTTTTAGGTGCAATATCACAGTGGCCTGAAATTGTACAGTGGCGCTGTTGCTACACCATCCTATGGAGATTTATGGTCAACTGACCAGAGCTGTCCATAGGATCGTGTAGCAACAGCGCCACTGTACAATTTCAGGCCACTGTGATATTGCACCTGAAAAATTCAATTTTGAAAATTAAATTAATAACACCTTTCAGCAGTGGGAGTACTCTTGTTTTACTCAGGGGGATAAACCCTACAACATATATTTT
The DNA here is from genome assembly GCA_037306005.1 of Rhinophrynus dorsalis. Classification (NCBI taxonomy): domain Eukaryota; kingdom Metazoa; phylum Chordata; class Amphibia; order Anura; family Rhinophrynidae; genus Rhinophrynus; species Rhinophrynus dorsalis. The sequence continues at coordinate 118,459,621 of CM074728.1, read as the reverse complement.
TTTACATTTTAAGTATTACTATCCCTTTAAGTAATATATGATTGACCTTTGACACATGCATTTTATGTTTTAATATTAAAAAAACACTGCTAATTGTTTTTCTTTCTCTAGATAAAGATAGATACATTTTGACTGTTGATATGCGGTGAGAAGTTGCAGAGGAGACGCCCGGCTTAATCCTGGATGGCTGCGAAATGCAGTTTTATTTTCATTGTCTCTACCAGGTAATTAACCAGTTTAATGGGCTATTTCATTCAATATATTTTAATTGCAACTGTAGTTTTTACTAAAATAATATAATGTAGAATTAAACTAATTTACTTTCTTTTTTCTTTAAAGGGATAGTAATACTTCGTTTTATCTTTATTTTATTTTGTAGGCATTAAAAAAACATGAAGAACGATATAAGACTTATCTCTCAAACCTTTATGGTTTAAGAGATATTCACAAGCAAAGTTTCCCCCTCCCGCCCCTTTTACCTAGTGTAAGCCATCTCTTCTCAGATGTGAATCTGGTTGTAAGACCAGACAGATAACAGCAGGGGACAATCTTCTTCCTATGAGAACAATGAAAGCCCTGCCCCCCTTGACAAGTTTTTCAGGTTTTTCCCTTATCTTAATTGAAGATTGTCCCTCTCTGCAGTCTACCTGGGCACCTCCCTTCTGATCTGGTTGAACGGGGGGGGGGGGATACTTTGCTTGTGAATATCTCTTAAACCATAAAGGTTTGAGAGATAAGACTTATATCGTTCTTCATGTTTTTTTAATGCCTACAAAATAAACTAAAGATAAAACGAAGTATTACTATCCCTTTAAAGCGGAACTTTCATCAAAATGAAATGCCCCCCCAAATCATTATTATCATAGCGATTCGCATATAAATACTTTTATTATGCTAAGTCCGGCATTATTGATAAATACAACTTGTTCAGCGGGCAACAGCTCAGACATCGTGACGCAAAGGCATCTGCGAGTCTGATCTGTCCGTCTCTGTCTCCTCCAGGATTGGTGGGTTGAGTTCCTTTGTACCTTAAGGTACCGGAAGGGACTGATGACACAGGTGCACAGATGTGTCTACAGCAAGATGCCTGCCGCAGATGCCTGTTGAACGAGTTGTATTTCTCAATAATGCTGGACTTATTCAGGATAATAAACGTTTTTATCTGCGTATCGCTATGTTAATAATGATTTGTAAAAAGTTATAAGGCATTCTGCACAAAAGACTGGAGAGGAAGATCTGGGGCAAACTAAGCTAAACCACAGGAGAGAGAATAAAATTCCCATTGACTTAATGGAGCTTTTAACCCTGTGAATGCTAGATAGGTCTCCAACGCATTGCAAAGAAATGCTTTGGAAACCTCTCTAGTATTCAGGATCCTTTTAAAAGGTCAAGAGGACCACCGTATGCGAGCGCTCACGGGACCACCTGGACTCGATATCACCACTTCCGATTATTAAAAACTTCAAAGTGTTTTCATGGTTTTATATAAGATCAAACATGTGGCAATGTTCCCCTCATGGGGATACAGAGTCAAAGAATACATACGCCTAACGCGTTTCGTGTGAATAAAAAACACACTTAATCATGATTAAGTGTGTTTTTTATCCACACGAAACGCGTTAGACGTACGTATTCTTTGACTCTGTATTGCCACCTGTTTGATGTTCTTATATGAAACCATGAATAAACTTTGAAGTTTTTAATAATCGGGAGTGGTGATATCGAGTCCATGTGGTCCTGTGAACGCTCCCATACGGTGGTCCTCTTGTCTGTTGAAATCTCTTGCTACGGTTGATGGGGGCAGCACCGGGTCCACCGACCCCTTATATTAAGGGTGAGTGCAATTTGTTCTTGATATGTGGAATGCATTGTTGTGTTTGAAGCGACCGCTTATACTGTTTTGGAGTAAATATTCTTTTAAAAGGTCGCACTGAAAAGTGCGTGATAAGACAGGGCGCCTTCATCATGTCTTATTGTTTAAAAGGGCGACATGAGAATCTTACCATGCATAAAAAGTGCAAGATTCACATGTCTCCTCCTTATATGTCGCTGTATGTATCAGGAGGCGGATATCACTGGCCACGATCCTGTGTCTCTGCAATGTCTAATTTTGCCCACAGCGGTATCTCTCTCTGTAATAACTGACACTGATGTGACAGCAGCAGCGATTTCTGGAGCGTCATTCTGTCCATTTAGTTATTTTTTTAACCCTTTCGGCGACGTTGAGGTATTTTGTTGAACTCTGACAAATCCAGTAACGGTGGCAGAGTTCAACGTAATAACTCTCCCACAGAAAATGATGAAAACACTGTAGTTATCAATTCAAACGTCTGCGTTAGCCATGAAAACCCGATACGGGACTCAAGTTATCGCAGGAAAGTTAAAGCGGAACTACCACCCAATAATAAGACAGCATCACATCATTGCCCATCTGGCGACTAGATGTTCAGTAGCGCTAGTCGCTAGAATTCTTACCGAATTAAAGAGAAATCTCTATTTTTCACGGGCTGACAGCAAGATGGAGAGCGGACATCTTGCCCTAGTGATGTCCATGCTCCTGCACTGTCAGTCCCAGCCGGAGCCAAATGGCTCCTAGCAATGCCTCCTACAGCCATCTGAGAATGACAGGCAGGATGGACAGCGGACATCTTGCCCTAGTGACGTCCACGCGCCTGCACTATCAGTCCCTATTGGAGTCGGCCGGCTCCTAGCAACGCTTCCTAGACCTGGCTGGAGGCAGGCACGTGGACGTCACTAGGGCAAGATGTCCGCTCTCCGTCTTGCTTTCAGTCCAGGATGAATAGAAATTTCTCTTTAAAGGGATAGTAATACTTCATTTTAACTTTATTTTATTTTGTAGGCATTAAAAAAACATGAAGAACGATATAAGTCTTATCTCTCAAACCTTTATGGTTTAAGAGATATTCACAAACAAAGTATCCCCCCCCCCGTTCAACCAGATCAGAAGGGAGGTGCCCAGGTAGACTGCAGAGAGGGACAATCTTCAATTAAGATAAGGGAAAAACCTGAAAAACTTGTCAAGGGGGGCAGGGCTTTCATTGTTCTCATAGGAAGAAGATTGTCCCCTGCTGTTATCTGTCTGGTCTATGGACTGGATTCCACATCTGAGAAGAGATGGCTTACACTAGGTAAAAGGGGCGGGAGGGGAACTTTGCTTGTGAATATCTCTTAAACCATAAAGGGTTGAGAGATAAGACTTATATCATTCTTCATGTTTTTTTCATGCCTACAAAATAAAATAAAGTTAAAACGAAGTGTTACTATCCCTTTAATCCGGTAAGAATTCTGGCGACTAGCGCTACTGAGCAGCTAGTCGCCAGATGGGCAATGATGTGATGCTATCTTATTACTGGGTGGTAGTTCCGCTTTAAGACCCAGTTTTTTTTTCACTTGAGTTCCTTATTGGCTCTTCAAACAGCCGATGCAGAAACTTGAATAAAAAAAAGTCCGCAGTGGATGTACTGATATGGAGCTCTAAGCCCCATATCAATACATCCAAAGTATGAAAAATGTGTCAGCCTTTAGTAGAATTAACCCTGCGAGTGCCAGTGGGGTATAATTACCCCACCAGCATTCATAGGGTTAACCCGACTAAGTAAAAAAAAAAAACATCCATTAACCCCTTAGTGACAGCTGCTTTCGTACGCGGCTGTCACCTTAACGCCCGAGTCCGGAGTCTCCAAGCGGTGTGCAGCGCACGGAGACCCGGACTTCCGTGACTTACCAGGTACATCCTCTGTCACTAAGTGACAGTTTCTGCGGGACGTACCTGGTAAGTCATCTGTCGTTAAGGGGTTAAAAGTAACACCTTAATCCTGATGTCCAGCGGAGTCCTCTTCTTCCTGGTCATTTTCTGTCCTTCTTCCGTCTTCTCTTCTTCTGTCGTCTGTCCTTCTCTTCAGTCTTCTTAGCTGTAAAAATAAAAAAAGTATTAATACGCACATCTCAGCCAATCAGATTTGAGCGACTGTGCTTTAAACGGAATGTCTGGGATGTGCATAAGCACATCTCAGCCAATGGCTGTGAGGGAATTGAATCAGAGACTGCCCATATATATAAAGGCAGTCTCTGTTCAAATTCCCTCATTGTGGATCAGGCATCGGCGCGAGAGGAGGGGAATCCGTGGTACAGGACACTGACTCAGCTGCCGCCGCCTCTGCGGCCGCACACAGCAGCGGAGACAGGTAAAAAACCTAAGTAAAATATTATTATAAATATTTTTAACTTACATATTTTATTGACACACAATTTATTATTATTATGGCTTATGTTCAGACACCTCATGGGGGCATACTGATTTATACCTGGGCACTTAATACATTCTTTAACCCTTTGAGCCCAGAGAGGTCCCCTTTGTACCCCTCTGCCACTCAAGGGGTTAAACGATGTATAGTTTATTCCTTTTATTATTTATTTATTTTTTTTTACAGCAAAGAAGAAAGAATGAAGAGAAGACTGAAATGAAGACAGAAGGAGAAGGAAAGTGAATGACAGGTATGTTTGACTCAGATTAGTTAACGATCGGTGCTTGGCAGAGTGTCAGGCACTGATCGTTAGCTTTTTTTACTGTTAAAGGGATAGTAATACTTCATTTTATCTTTATTTTATTTTGTAGGCATTAAAAAAACATGAAGAACGATATCAGTCTTATCTCTCAAACCTTTATGGTGTGAGAGATATTCACAAGTAAAGTTTCCCCTCCCGCCCCTTTTACCTAGTGTAAGCCATCTCTTCTCAGATGTGGAATGCAGTCCATAGACCAGACAGATAACATAAGGGGGACAATCTTCTTCCTATGAGAACAATGAAAGCCCTGCCCCCCTTGACAAGTTTTTCAGGTTTTTCCCTTATCTTAATTGAAGATTGTCCCTCTCTCTGCAATCTACCTGGGCACCTCCCTTCTGATCTGGCTGAGCAGTGTTATATCAGTAAAAGGGGCGGGAGGGGGATACTTTGTCATTGAATTACTCTTGAACTACAACTCTGACAGAATTGATAACACTCTCCAAAGTCCAAATACTATGATGATTAATTAGTGCTGATTTTATTATGAAATGTTACTATCCCTTTAAGTTCCCAATATTGCCGTTATTTAAAGGCTTTTTGGGAACTTAATGAACAAAACAGACGTTTGGCCACAAGACCATTTTTGTGGCCTAATGTCTGTTGTGCTTTATGCCGGTAGGACATTTGGATACAAACCAAGACATTTTCTTTTGTCGGTCGGTATCCATTTTGCCCTACCGGCATTTTTATCTCCAACATTTGGATCGAGCCCTAACTCCTTAGAGGGATAGTAATGTTTCACAAAAACAGCAGCTCCAATTAATCTTCATAGTATTTGGGCCATGGAGTGTGTTATTTCAATGCTGTCAGAGTTGTAGTACAAGAGTAATTGAATGATAAAGTATCCCTCTCCCTCCCCTTTTACCTAGTGTAAGACATCTCCCCTCAGATGTGGAATCTGGTCTCTTGATCAGACAGATCACAGCAAGGGACAATCTTCTTACTGTGATCATAAAGAAAACCCTGCCCCCCTTGACAGGTTTTTCAGGTTTTTCCTTATAATCACTGAAGATTGTCCCTCTCTGCGATCCATCCGGACAGTCTTGCTGCTCTGAGGTGAGCAGTGTTACATCAGTAAAAGGGGCGGGAGGGGGATAATTTATCATTCAATTACTCTTGTACTACAACTCTGACAGTATTGATATAACACTCACCATGGCTCCAAAATTAATTGGAGCTGCTTTTATTGTGAAACACTACTATCACTTTAAGGACCACGCATGCATGTGGCCAGCACTTAACCCTTTGAGTGCCGGAGGCATACTCAACACATATGCGATCCGAATCAGGGATCCCCATGCAGCCGTGCTGGGAGCCCTGAAATCCATGATGGTCCTGGCACACCATGGGTCCTTAAAGGAGCAGTAAACTTTTTTTATGAAAAAATATATATTGTAGGGATTTTCCTATTGAGTAAAATAAGGGTACTCCCACTGCCGAGAGATTTATATTTCCAGAGTTATTACAGTTTAAACCCATGTTTTTTTAAATTAACAGTGCCCTCTAGTGGTCAAATTCTAATTAGATTTCCTGTTAGATTCTAATGGAGAGGAAAGTCAGAAAAGTCAGAGACATACAGTTCTCCATAGAATGTGATAGAAACTGCCTGTCACTTCCTGTCAGTTACAACTATCAGGAAGTAAACACAGTAAATTCACTTCCTGTCAGTTAGAATTATCAGGAAGTAAACACAGTAAATTCACTTCCTGTCAGTTAGATCTATCAGGAAGTAAACACAGTAAATTCACTTCCTGATTATTTGAACTGCTATAAATTTTGAATAAAACATCTGACAGAGGTGGGAGTGACCTTGTTTTATTCAGCAGGAAATGCTCTGTAAAATATGTGTTTTCATAAAAAAAAGTTTACTGCTCCTTTAATGGGTTAAAAGCATCCTCTCCAAGGTGGTAGGTTTCACTGTGCTAGGTAAGATCACTCACTAGTCTATCAGGAACTAATGTCCCTGTTGCCTGGTTACTGATTAAGGCTTCAAGGCTAAGACTTGCTAAGCATTTGAAGGGCTCATATCTGCACACAATCGCGGCTGATGGACTATAATGTGATTGTATCTATATTGTGACTGCAATCATAATAACTCACACTGCGCCATCGGCCGTGCGCTGGTCTTCTGAAAATCAAATGCATTAAATAGGAATGCAGAGGAATGGCTTTCCAGGTTATGGAAAGAAGTCAGTGTAACTCCTTAAGTGCCAGAACAGTCCAAAATGCATTTATTTGCAATGCATTGGACACCTCCCTAGTATCCAAGGTTTTAAAGACATCCTAATGATAAAACGCAACTTGTTCTTATGAAAGTGCATGTGACTGAGAGTGAGAGAGAGGGAGAGAAAGAGTGAGAGCGAGAGGATGTATGCAGGAGAGAGCATTCACTCGAGGGATCGAGCAAATACAACTGAGAGCATTAGAGTACGTGAACAAGAACTGAAAAAGAGTGGAGAGACTGAGTATGAGAGAAGGAGCAAGGGAGTGAGAGTAAGACTAAGAGACAGCATGAGATTAAGAGAGAGCGGGAGTAAGAGAAGGAAAGAGTGAGGATGAGTGTAAGACCACAAGAGAGTGAAGACCAAGAGAGAACGAGATAGATAGATAGATAGATAGATAGATAGATAGATAGATAGATAGACAGACAGATAGATAGATAGATATGAGATAGATATATATGAGATAGATAGATAGATAGATAGATAGATAGATAGATAGATAGATAGATAGATAGATATGAGATAGATATTAGATAGATAGATAGATAGATAGCTATGAGATAGATAGATAGATAGATAGATAGATAGATAGATAGATAGATATGAGATAGATAGATAGATAGATAGATATGAGATAGATAGATAGATAGATATGAGATAGATAGATAGATAGATAGATAGATAGATAGATAGATGATAGATAGATAGATAGATAGATAGATAGATAGATAGATAGATAGATATGAGATAGATATTAGATAGATATTAGATAGATAGATAGATAGATAGATAGATAGATAGATAGATAGATAGCTATGAGATAGATAGATAGATAGATAGATAGATAGATAGATAGATAGATATGAGATAGATAGATAGATAGATGATAGATAGATAGATAGATAGATATGAGATAGATAGATAGATAGATAGATAGATAGATAGTACAGCACAGCATAGTACAACACGGCACAGCACATTACAGTACAGCACAGAACAACACACCACATTACAGTACAACCCAGCACAGCAAAGCACAGTACAACACAACACAGCACATTTCAGCACATTACCACCCAGCACAACACAGTACAGCACAGACACAGAGAGAGAGAGAATGTTTGTATTTCATCAGGCTGGGGGAAGTTACAGTACAACTCAGCATAGCACAACACATTACAGTACAACCAGCACAGCACATAATAGTACAGCACAGCACATTACAACCAGCACGGCACATAATATTACAGCACAGCACAGTACAACACAGCCCATTGCTGTACAGCACAGTATAACACAACATAGTACAGCACAGCACAGTGCATTACAGTACAGCACAGCACAGTACAACACAGTACAGTACATTTCAGCACATTACAACCCAGCGCATCACAATATAATATAGTATAGTACAGCACAACACATTACAGTACAGCACAGAAGAGTACAACCCAACACAGCACATTAGAGTACATTACAGTACAGCACACTGCATTACAATGCAGCACAGCATAATAGAGTACAACACAACACAGTATGATTAGGGTACAGCGCAGAGCAGTATAACATAGCACATTTCAGCACAGTACAGCACTGCACAGTACTACACAGTACAGTACAGCACATTACAGTACATCACATCACAGTACAACACAGTACAGTACAGTGCATTACAGTAGAGTACAGATAGACAGATAGATAGCACAGCACATTTCAGCACATTACAAACCAGCATAGCACAGTACAATACAGTACAGTAGAGCACACTACAGTACAGCACAGCACAGTTCAACACAGCACACCACACTTCAGAAAATTACAACCCAGCACAGCACAGTACAATATAGTATAGCAGAACACAGCACATTACAAACCAGTACAGTACAGCACATTACAGTACAGCACATTACAGTACAGCACAGCATGTTACAACCCAGCACAGTGCAGCACATTACAGTACAGCACAACACAGGACAACCCAGCATGGCACATTAGAGTACAGCACAGCACGTTACAGTATAGCACTGTACAGTACAACTCATTACAGTACAGGACAGCACAGTGCAACATAGCACAGCACATTTCAGCACAGTAAAGTACAGCACAACACATTACAGTATAGCACAGCACAGTACAACATAGCACAGCACATTTCAGCACAGTACAACACAACACAGTGCAGTACAGCATAGCATAGTACAACACCACAGTACAACACATCACATCACAGTATAACACAGTATAGTACAGTTCAACTCAAAACAGTACAGCACAGTACAACAGCACAGTGCAATACAGCACAGTACAATGCAACACAGTACAGCACAGTACATCATACTACAGTACAATACATCAAAGTGCAATACAATACAACACAGTACAGCACAGTACATCACACCACAGTACAATACAGCACAGTACAATACAACACAGTACAGCACAGTACATCACACCACAGTACAATACAACACAGTACAGCACAGTACATCACACCACAGTACAACACAGCACAGTACTACACAGAACAGCACAGCATAGTACAATACATTACAGTACAGCACATCACAGTTCAGTACAGTACATCAAAATACAGTACATACAGTACAGCACAACACTGGACAGTATATCACAGTACAGTCCATCACAGCACAGTACAGTAAATGGGTCCTGGGACCCAAACACACATTTTCTTGGTAAAAGGATTATACTTTTTTCAGTTCTTTGGTTACTATGAGAGTTTTACATATTTTTCACACTTGACTAGATACGTAAGTAAATGTATTAATACACCGTATGGACTTTTTCCTAAAGTGCAGGGAAAATCCAACTCTCTTATTGAATAATTTGATACATTTTCCAATAGCTGCCTTCACAGTAAAGGAAGAGAATCTGCTGATTAAATGTTATTTACTTCCGATCGTTATTGGTCCTCGGGGCCCCATTCAAACGCACCAAGCTAAGTGGATCAGTGTTTAATTAAAGCTGACAGCCTAATGGCCCTCGCTTTGTGTCTCGGAGCAGGCCTATATAACATGATTGTTTAATTAAATAGACGTGCCAGATTGGCTGGGTTTCTGCCAAATTCTTGATTTTCATAAAGTGGTCTTTTTACACGTAAAAGCTCTTCTGTGATTTTGGAGCTCGAGGTTAGGCAACTGTGGCTCTCCAGCTGTCGCAAACTGCAACTCCTATAACCCCCAACCAGCCATTGGAAGGCTGGAGATAATGGGAGTTGTAACCCTGAACAGTTGGAGAGCCAAAGGTTGCGGACCCTCAATCTAGATCCTTCTATAAAGACTGTTTAACCCTTTGAGTGCCAGATGGGTACGCAACGCTGGCACTCAAAGGGTTAAAAATCAACATTCAAAGACTAGTCTGTCTATAAATGTGATGTGTACAGAGTTTTTTGTGTCTTTTTCAATTCATGGTGGCGCTATTGCTAGTTCTGTGCATGGAGAGCTTTTACCCATGGTATCAATAGTAACATCGTTACCATAAGATGGAAAGGTTAACCCTTTAAGTGTCGAAGGGGAATTCAGTCCATTGATATGCATTCGAATGGCTAAATTATTAGAAACTTTTTAATACGGAAATAACATATATTGTAGCTCTTTTCCAGTTGAATTAAAAAAAATACTTTTTCTGGTAGTCGTTGCTTTCTTTAAAAATTATAAAAGTTCAAACTATCTCCAAATAGTAGAGCTGTTACTGTCGCATTCTATGGAGAACCGTAGCCTGTGACTCCCCCTTTCCCTTGGAATGTAGTAATAAAACTGCCAGGACTCTAGGGGAGCTGTTGCGATCAGTTTACTATTAAAAAACCAAACAGTTACAACTGCAATAACTTTGAAATAAAACAGCAGTGGAAATGGAAAAGAAATCCTACATAGAATATATGTTTTTTTTACATAGTAACATAGTTGATGAGGCTGAAGAAAGACATACGTCCATCAAGTCCAGCCCATGCCAAGTCACCCCTGTTGATCCAGAGGAAGGCAAAACCCCTCCCCCACAATGAAGCCATTTCAAATGAAGCCCAATTGGGTAAAAACAATCCTTCCTGACTCCAAATGGCAGTCAGATATTTCCCTGGATCAACATCCTATCTGCATTGAAGCCAACTGTCATAATTCTCAATATTGTTCTGTGCTAGATAGGCATCCATTGCTTTTTGAAAGCAGTTACAGTATATGCAGTTACAGTATCCCGAGGCAAAGAATTCCATAGCTTTACTGCCCTTATTGTAAAAAATATCTGCCTTTGTTTTAGGTGTCTAGTCTGAATGGATGACCTCTCGTTGTTAGCTCAGCTAATTGTGTAAATAATTTATTGGATAGTTCTTTCATGGTAATATAATTTTATTTAACCCTTTGAATGCTATAGAGGCATCCAACGCAAACTGATGCAATGCGTTGGATACATATGTCGCTCAGAGGGTTGAAGCACTGAATTAATCGTTTCACTAAATATGTTTTGTTCTCTTATAACATTTTAACCCCTTAAGGACCCTTGACGTACCAGGACCGTCACGGTCCTTGAACTACTCAAGGACCGATGACGGTCATAGTACGTCACGTACTTTTTACTTACAGCGCTCTACCGGGAGCGCTGTAAGTAAAAATAGGGCCTGAAATAGACCGCTCCAAGATCGGAGCGATCTCTTTCAAGCCCCATAATGACGCGCCGATACACGCGACAGGTCACATGTACCGGTGCGTCCAAGTGCCCCTATGCGGTCATTATGGGAAATGTCCCATGACCGCCGGTCCTTAAGGGGTTAATGAAGCATTTAATCAAGAGCACAGTGGAAAGGGTGTCTAATAACCTCCATACAGCCTATGATTACTCCCCACCTCTGAGTAAAGACAGTGTGTGTGGGGGTCATTAGCACACATCCCTCCTTGTGCCGACCACACACAAGGGGACCGGTGAGGTCTAATGAACTCTGCTATTTTTATCCAATTTCATTTTTTTATTGGGGTGGGAGGTATGAGTCACAAGACCCCCACACAGTGCGTAAACTATCTAGACCCCCACACAGGAAGTAAACCCACCTAATCCTATATTATAATTCACGAATTATGTTTGTCAGAAGCCGTCATGCTCAGTAGAGACGGCTGCGCGAGCTGCAGTCAGGCTCAGTACAGACTGTCCGCGCCGCGGCTGATACAGAGAGTCCCACTCCGTAAGAGCCGCGGTGCGCTCAGGCAGTCTGTACTGCGCATGACTTCAGCGCTGCCAGTGTTGGCCTGTGTATACGGGCTTTAAAACTAGTACAAACATAACAGACCACTAACACCCCCAATAATACCTCCTCATTTACATAAATCTGGGCTGAAAATCCCATTGGCCACTATGAATCATTTGCATGGGTTGGGTCCCTAAAATGAATCTTTAATTCATATTGATATATAATGTTCATTGAGGTGGACCTGATTCTTCGTGCAGGAACTCCTGGGGGGAGATGTACTAAGGTGTAATGAAGTGGTGATAACTTCTCCAGTGAGATAAACTCTCCAGTTCCTGTGTTATTCTATGGGAGAGATTTAGTTATAGACAACAGGGGAGATGTACTAAGGTGTGATAAAGAGGAGATAACTTCTCCAGTGAGATAAACTCTCCAGTTCCTATGTTATTCTATGGGAGAGATTTAGTTATAGACAACAGGGGAGATGTACTAAGGTGTGATAAAGAGGAGATAACTTCTCCAGTGATATAAACTCTCCAGTTCCGATGTTATTCTATGGGAGAGATTTAGTTATAGACTACAGGAGAGATGTACTAAGGTGTGATAAAGAGGAGATAACTTCTCCAGTGAGATAAACTCTCCAGTCCCTATGTTATTCTATGGGAGTGATTTCATTATAGACTACAGGGGAGATGTACTAAGGTGTGATAAAGAGGAGATAACATCTCCAGTGAGATAAACTCCCCAGTTCCTATGTTATTCTATGGAAGATATTTAGTTATTGTCACAGTACCTTGTTTCCACGCAGCCGCTTCAGCGACGCTCAGCGTCTTTGCACGCGTCATCTGCAGGCAAGAGGCTTCAAGCATGCAGCAGGCCTCTGTTTTATGTGTGTTTGTTTCCTGTAGTCTCCTCCTACCAACTTCCTCCCTCTAAGCTGCTCCTCCTACCTACTTCCTGTGGAGGGGTTTAAAGGGCAGACTTAGTACTGACTCAGTCACCCTCACATTGTTGTTCTGAGCAGTTCATTATCTAGTATTCCTGATTCCTTTGTATGATCCGGCTTGTCTGTCCATCCATTCTGGTGTTGACCTGTGGCTCTGTCTGACTATTCTCCTTGTGCGTTCTGATTTGGCTCAGATATCCTATCTGGTGCAAACCTGTGGCTCTGGTTGACTATCCGCTCCGTGTATGACCTAGGCTTGTTTGACTACTCACTCTGGTGTTGACCTGGGGCTGTATCCACTGCGCATCCAGCATACATACGCTCCAGTGGATATCCTATCTGGTGCAAACCTGTGGCTCTGGATGACTACAGTGCTCGCCGTTTCAATCACCCCCTGTGTGTTTATTTATATATTGCATTACTGTCATTATTCTCATAATAAAGGTTCTATTAACTATACCGTCTGACTCCTGATTTTGCTTGACAGCCGTAACAGTTATAGACTACAGGGGAGAGGTACTAAGGTGTGATAAAGAGGAGATAACTTCACCAGTGTGATAAACTCTCCAGTTCCTATGTTATTCTATGGGAGAGATTTAGTTATAGACTACAGGGAGAGATGTACTAAGGTGTGATAAAGAGGAGATAACGTCTCCAGTGAGATAAACTCTCCAGTTCCTATGTTATTCTATGGGAGAGATTTAGTTATAGACTACAGGGGGAGATGTACTAAGGTGTGATAAATAGGAGATAATGTCTCCAGTGAGATAAACTCTCCAGTTCCTATGTTATTCTATGGGAGAGATTTAGTTATAGACTACAGGGGAGATGTACTAAGGTGTGATAAAGAGGAGATAACTTCTCCAGTGAGATAAACTCTCCAGTTCCTATGTTATTCTATGGGAGATATTTAGTTATAGACTACAGGGGAGATGTACTAAGGTGTGATAAAGAGGAGATAACTTCTCCAGTGTGATAAACTCTCCAGTTCCTATGTTATTCTATGGGAGAGATTTAGTTATAGACTACAGGGAGAGATGTACTAAGGTGTGATAAAGAGGAGATGACTTCTCCAGTGAGATAAACTCTCCAGTTCCTATGTTATTATATGGGAGAGCTTTAGTTATAGACTACAGGGGAGATGTACTAAGGTGTGATAAAGAGGAGATAACTTCTCCAGTGTGAGAAACGCTCCAGTTCCTATGTTATTCTATGGGAGAGATTTAGTTATAGACTACAGGGGAGATGTATTAAGGTGTGATAAAGAGGAGATACTGTCTCCAGTGAGATAAATTCTGCAGTTCCTATGTTATTCTATGGGAGAGATTTAGTTATAGACTACAGGAGAGATGTACTAAGGTGTGATAAAGAGGAGATAACTTCTCCAGTGAGATAAACTCTCCAGTTCCTATGTTATTATATGGGAGAGCTTTAGTTATAGACTACAGGGGAGATGTACTAAGGTGTGATAAAGAGGAGATAACTTCTCCAGTGTGAGAAACGCTCCAGTTCCTATGTTATTCTATGGGAGAGATTTAGTTATAGACTACAGGGGGAGATGTACTAAGGTGTGATAAAGAGGAGATAACTTCTCCAGCGAGATAAACTCTCCAGTTCCTATGTTATTCTATAGGAGAGATTTAGTTATAGACTACAGGGGAGATGTACTAAGGTGTGATAAAGAGGAGATAACTTCTCCAGTGAGATAAACTCTCCAGTTCCTATGTTATTCTATGGGAGAGATTTAGTTATAGACTACAGGGGAGATGTACTAAGGTGTGATAAAGAGGAGATAACTTCTCCTGTGAGATAAACTCTCCAGTTCCTATGTTATTCTATGGGAGAGATTTAGTTATAGACTACAGGGGAGATGTACTAAGGTGTGATAAAGAGGAGATAACTTCTCCAGTGAGATAAACTCTCCAGTTCCTATGTTATTCTATGGGAGAGATTTAGTTATAGACTACAGGGGAGATGTACTAAGGTGTGATAAAGAGGAGATAACTTCTCCAGTGAGATAAACTCTCCAGTTCCTATGTTATTCTATGGGAGAGATTTAGTTATAGACTACAGGGGAGATGTACTAAGGTGTGATAAAGAGGAGATAACTTCTCCAGTGAGATAAACTCTCCAGTTCCTATGTTATTCTATGGGAGAGATTTAGTTATAGACTACAGGGGAGATGTACTAAGGTGTGATAAAGAGGAGATAACGTCTCCAGTGAGATAAACTCTCCAGTTCCTATGTTATTCTATGGGAGAGATTTAGTTATAGACTACAGGGGAGGTGTACTAAGGTGTGATAAAGAGGAGATAACTTCTCCAGTGTGATAAACTCTCCAGTTCCTATGTTATTCTATGGGAGAGATTTAGTTATAGACTACAGGGGGAGATGTACTAAGGTGTGATAAAGAGGAGATAACTTCTCCAGTGAGATAAACTCTCCAGTTCCTATGTTATTCTATGGGAGAGATTTAGTTATAGACTACAGGAGAGATGTACTAAGGTGTTATAAAGAGGAGATAACTTCTCCAGTGTGATAATCTCTCCAGTTCCTATGTTATTCTATGGGAGAGATTTAGTTATAGACTACAGGGGGAGATGTACTAAGGTGTGATAAAGAGGAGATAACTTCTCCAGTGAGATAAACTCTCCAGTTCCTATGTTATTCTATGGGAGAGATTTAGTTATAGACTACAGGGGAGATGTACTAAGGTGTGATAAAGAGGAGATAACTTCTCCAGTGTGATAAACTCTCCAGTTCCTATGTTATTCTATGGGAGAGATTTAGTTATAGACTACAGGGGAGATGTACTAAGGTGTGATAAAGAGGAGATAACTTCTCCAGTGTGATAAACTCTCCAGTTCCTATGTTATTCTATGGGAGATCTTTAGTTATAGACTACAGGGGGAGATGTACTAAGGTGTGATAAAGAGGAGATAACTTCTCCAGCGAGATAAACTCTCCAGTTCCTATGTTATTCTATGGGAGAGATTTAGTTATAGACTACAGGAGAGATGTACTAAGATGTGATAAAGAGGAGATAACTTCTCCAGTGAGATAAACTCTCCAGTTCCTATGTTATTCTATGGGAGAGATTTAGTTATAGACTACAGGGGAGATGTACTAAGGTGTGATAAGGAGGAGATAACTTCTCCAGTGAGATAAACTCTCCAGTTCCTATGTTATTCTATGGGAGAGATTTAGTTATAGACTACAGGGGAGATGTACTAAGGTGTGATAAAGAGGAGATAACTTCTCCAGCGAGATAAACTCTCCAGTTCCTATGTTATTCTATGGGAGAGATTTAGTTATAGACTACAGGGGAGATGTACTAAGGTGTGATAAAGAGGAGATAACTTCTCCAGCGAGATAAACTCTCCAGTTCCTATGTTATTCTATGGGAGAGCTTTAGTTATAGACTACAGGGGAGATGTACTAAGGTGTGATAAAGAGGAGATAAACTCTCCAGTTCCTATGTTATTCTATGGGAAAACAACAACAAGAAGGGGCGCAATCCATAGTATTATAAAATAGAAGTATCAAAATGATACTCACAAGATGAACCCCACTGGTCTAGCTTAACAGAACCGGTACTAGTAACATGCAGGGATATTACTATCCGCCCTGCTCGGAGTTCTACCTCCAGTCAGATAAAATAAGTATGCTTGTACAAAAATGCAATATTTATTGCAAAAATGTAAAAACAATACAATGTTATTACGATAAACAACAGCCAAAAAACGCTCAACGTGTTTCAAAGAAATCTGCTTCTTTCTCAACAGCTGCCTGACTAGATATGTAAGAAAAATTCTTATCATGGGTGGGGCGGGGCTTAATGTGTTGTGTAATAAAGTTGGCAGGAAGTGGGCAGAACTGGGTGAGGAAGGAGGAGAGGTGGGTGGGAAGTAGGAGGAACTGGTTGATGAGAAGCAGACGTGGGCAGAGTTTTATAAGAAACTCACCACCACAGGAGAATCTGCCTCTGTCCCCGGCGATCCGGTACTGAACTGCAAAAGCAAGAGTCTCCGGGGCATATCCGTAGAGTTAAAGCGGAACAGTCTGTCTACTTAAATGAGGTTGTGTTAAGGTGATCACATTTCCGTTCTGCAATTCCGGGAAATGTGGTCACCCTAGTCCCTCAGCTGAGGCTCCCGCTGGCGCTGACCATCTTTCTGAGGCTGACACAGAGTAAGAGTTCCCACTGGGAACAGCCTCAGAAATATGGTCAGCGCCGGCGGGAGCCTCAGCCACGGGTCTCACTTTCAGCGCCAGCATACCTGCACCATCCCAGCTGTCTCACACACACCAGTCCAGCCAACCAATGAAATGTATTTGCTATATGGTCCTCATTGGCTGGTTCAGCCAGCCAATGAGGACCATATAGCAAATAAATTTCATTGGCTGGCTGGACTGGTGCGTGTTGCTTCATTCTGGGACTCTTTGTTGCCCCGGTAGGGGGTGACCCAGGGCAAGGGACACAGACCCCCAATAAGGGACAGTCCCGGGCATTCCGGGACATGTGGTCACCGTAGGTTGTGTACATTTGTCTGCCCCAAGTCATTTTGTTTGTAGTAAATAAAATGTTAAAGGGATAATAATGTTTCATAATAAAGGCAGCTCTAATTAATCATCATAGTATTTGGACTTTGGAGAGTGTTACTTCAGTTCTGTCAGAGTTGTAGTTCAAGAGTAATTCAATGACAAAATATCCCCCTCCCGCCCCTTTTACTGATGTAACACTGTTCAGCCAGAGCAGAAGGGAGGTGCCCAGGTAGACTGCAGAAAGGGACACTCTTCAATTAAGATAAGGGAAAAAGCTGAAAAACTTGTCAAGGGGGGCAGGGCTTTCATTGTTCTCACAGGAAGAAGATTGTCCCCTGCTGTTATCTGTCTGGTCTATGGACTGCATTCCACATCTGAGAAGAGATGACTTACACTAGGTAAAAGGGGCGGGAGGGGGAAACTTTGCTTGTGAATATCTCTCAAACCATAAAGGTTTGAGAGATTAGACTTATATTGTTCTTCATGTTTTTTTAATGCCTACAAAATAAAATAAAGATAAAACGAAGTAATACTATCCCTTTAATGTTGCCCATTTTCCCTATAAATCATACCTTAATAAGTCCGAAAATTGCAAGCGTTAGAGCTCTGCCATCTTGTTGACTTTCTACGTGACAGCCACCACTCTGTCTGTGTCATGTCATTAAGGACTCGATGCAAATGTTGACGACGGCTGTTTTTTCTGCCAACAGCATTTCTAGCGCAGTAAGTTAGTCAAATGCCTGTGCTGTGAAAAAATACCGGCTAAAAAAAAAAAAAAGCCATCGTGTGATGAAGTTAAGAGTTGTTTTCAGTCATAGCAAATAATGAAAACACCATAATTATCTATTCAAATGTCTGCGTTAGCCATGAAGATCCGATAAGGGACTCGATTTATCGCAGGAAATTCAAGACCCAGTTTTTCAGGGACTTGAGTCCCTTATCGGACCTTATCGGACCTCATAGGACATAGAAATTGAAAGGAATAAAAAAATTAAAAAAAGTCCCCAGTGGATGTATTAATATGGGGCCCTAAGCCCCACATCAATATATCTAAAGTGTCTAAAACATGTCCAGAGGTAATAGAGTTAACCATATGAGTGCCAGTAGGGTTAATCCAACTAAGTAACAAAGAAACATCACAAGTGACACTTATCATTAATCCTGATGTCCAGCGGAGCCCTCAGCGTGCTGGTCATCTTCTGCCCTTCTCTCTTCTCTTCTATTACTAATACATCCTTTAAAGGGATAGTAATACTTAAAATGTAAAAAAAAATATGTTGTAGGGTTTATCCCCTGAGTAAAACAAGAGTACTCCCACTGCTGAAAGGTGTTTCATTCAAAAGTTATTAATTTTCAAAGTTGAATTTTTTAGGTGCAATATCACAGTGGCCTGAAATTGTACAGTGGCACTGTTGCTACACCATCCTATGGACAGCTCTGGTCCCGGGACCATAAATCTCCATAGGATGGTGTAGCAACAGCGCCACTGTACAATTTCAGGCCACTGTGATATTGCACCTAAAAAATTCAACTTTGAAAATTAATAACTTTTGAATGAAACACCTTTCAGCAGTGGGAGTACTCTTGTTTTGCTCAGGGGGATAACTCCTACAACATATTTTTTTTTACATTTTAAGTATTACTATCCCTTTAACCCCTGGAGTGCCAGAGTGATACACAACGTATTGAAAAGCACTCTGGCACTCAACGGGTTAAAGAGTGTTTTTTCAGCACTGTATTTATATTTTTCTTTTTATTTACAGATACAAGAAACAAGAGACTACAGAATGGAGACAGAAGGAGACAGACAGTGGATGACAGGTCAGTGTAACACATATGATAATGATCGGTGCTTGGAAGTATGTCAGGCACCGATCGTTAGCTTTTTTACTGTTAAAGGGATAGTAATACTTCATTTCATCTTTATTTATTTTATTTTGTAGCATTAAAAACATGAAGAACAATATAAGTCTCATCTCTCAAACCTTTATGTTTTGAGAGATATTCACAAGCAAAGTTTCCCCTCCCGCCCATTTTACCTAGTGTAAGCCATCTCTTCTCAGATGTGGAATCCAGTCCATAGACCAGACAGATAACAGAAGGGGACAGTCTTCTTCCTATGAGAACAATGAAATCCCTGCCCCCCTTGACAAGCTTTTCAGGTTTTGCCCTTATCTTAATTGAAGATTATCCCTCTCTGCAGTCTACCTGGGCACCTCCCTTCTGATCTGGCTGAGCAGTGTTACATCAGTAAAAGGGGCGGGAGGGGGATACTTTGTCATTGAATTACTCTTGAACGACAACTCTGACAGAATTGAAATAACACTCTGCAATGTCCAATTGCTATAATGATTAATTAGAACTGCTTTTATTAAGAAACATTACTATCCCTTTAAGTTCCCAATATTGCTGCTATTTGGGCAGCATTTTGGGAACTTAATGCACAAAATGGACATTTAGCCACAAGACCATTTCTGTGGCCTAACGTCCGTTGTGCTTTTAGCCGGTAGGGCATTTGAATACCAACTTAGACATTTTCTTTTAATGGTTGGAATCCATTTTGCCCTACCGACTTCTTAATCTCCATATTTGCATTGAGCCCTAAATCTGTCCCCTTCTTAACAAGGCATGTTTCTTGTGCGTTCTTGGTTCAGGCACCTAATGCACTCTCCAATCAGAATTCATGTTGTGGCCAAACATGGAAATCAGTATGGCGGCCTTGGGGGAGTCAGTCTCATGCTGAGCAAGGATTGTACAGTGCTCTGATTGGCTAGTGCCTCACAGAGTGAACAGAAGGCTTCACATTTGTACTTTCAAGTATAATAGCTTCTCTTATATCATTATTAAAAAATAAATAAATAATAATAAAAAAAAAAAATATATATATATATATATATATATATATATATATACACACATCACAACGAACCTTGAAACACAAATAATACAGTGAAATTAAGTCACTAGAGGGTGAACGTTTCCCTTTAACAGGTATGGTGATATAACAGCTATGAAGCCTATGCACTAAACTAATACAGTGATGTGAAGTCACTATATGGTTTTATCTTTATTTTATTTTGTAGGCATTAAAAAACATGAAGAATGATATAAGTCTTATCTCTCAAACCTTTATGGTTTAAGAGATATTCACAAGCAAAGTTTCCCCTCCCGCCCCTTTTACCTAGTGTAAGCCATCTCTTCTCAGATGTGGAATCCAGTCCATAGACCAGACAGATAACAGAAGGGGACAATCTTCTTCCTATGAGAACAATGAAAGCTCTGCCTCCCTTGACAAGTTTTTCAGGTTTTTCCCTTATCTTAATTGAAGATTGTCCCTCTCTGCAATCTACCTGGGCACCTCCCTTCTGATCTGGCTGAGCAGTGTTACATCAGTAAAAGGGGCGGGAGGGGGATACTTTGTCATTGAATTACTCTTGTACTACAACTCTGACAGAATTGAAATAACACTCTCCAAAGTCCAAATACTATGATGATTAATTAGAGCTGCTTTTATTATGAAACATTATTATCCCTTTAACAGGTATGGTGATATAACAGCTATGGAGCCTATGGTCTAAGATTTCTCAAGTGGGAGAGATGTTTGTGCACAAGTTCCATGGTATCCTTTTAAAAGTCCGCAAACACGGCATGAGAATCTTGCGCTTTTCATGCAGGACGAGATTCTCATGTCTCCCTTTTAATCACGGCGACATGGTTATTGCGCCTTTAGGTCGCATGCTGTTTTGTGTGCGACCGTTTTAAAGTGGACATAGGTTCCATAGAGGAACACAGGAATTAGAGACGTGGTATCACAGGAGAAGTTATCTGCTCTTTATCACACTTTAACTCTGCTGAAATTAATCTGCATTCTTCGTTAATGCAGGAAAGTTTCAGCAAGCTGCGTGTGACGCCTGGCAAAATGTGTTACAATTTTGATAGTTTGGTGCAGCATAAAACACCCTGCGCAAAAACTTCCCATATGAACTGAGCCTTAGGGCAGAAAAAGTGCACACGTCTGTGATGAAAAGAAGCATATTGTGAAAATATTATATATATTTACACTGTAAATCATTGCAATTTTGAGGCTTTGCCGTGAGGCCGTGCTAGTAACACAGACGGTGACAGCTGGTAATTTTTTGCAAGCAATTTCCTGCACAAGTTCCGCGTAACAAAGATAAATAAAGGCCCTTTTTTCCTGATTAATTAACAAAACAAATGTGTACACCATGCCTTTTTCTTTACTTATGCAGTGTGCGCTTCTATAGAATGGATATAAACTTGTACAGGGACCTGTGATATCCAGAGAAAAATAGATTAGTCTAGTGATAGGGTTGATGATATAAGGTGTAACACCACCAGCTTGTTATCTTGAACAACGTACGCTGGGTCCCTGAATAGACTTCCTTGTACTCGTTCAGTTCTGATCACTGACGAACATGTGCAAGTTAATAAAAGGCCTGTTTGCAGACCAAGCTTGTGAATAAGGGATTTAGCTCATTACCTGCAGATAAATAAGATAAACCTGGTTTTCCATTATCCAATTTGTATAAACATAACATTTACCTACCAGTAATTGAGCCTTCGGGTCTATTGTTGAACAAGCTGGTCCTAACACACACTGATGTCTTATATGATTAGGTTAAAAAAAATAAAACAACCTTCCACCACCACGCTTGTTTTTTAAAAAATATTATTTAACCTGCTGAGTGCCGGAGCGGTGTTCAATGTGAATGTTACTACGCTGGTTCTCAATAGGAAAACCGCTTTCCAGATCTGGAAAAAAAAAGCAAGGCACCGAAACGTGTATTTACAAATTAACCCTTTGAGTGCCAGAGAGGTATCCAACGCATTGCAGCACAATGCGTTGGTTACCTCTCTGGCACACGAAGGGTAAAAATCATGCAAAATAGCTGCTTTGTAATGCACTTGTTATAGGTACAGCGTGGAACTGTCAGGTTATTCCAGATGATACTTTACAGAGGATTTATAAAGAGGTAGAATTATAATTCCCAAAAACACAAAATGGGGGCGCTTACTGAATCAATAATTAATTGTAAGCTTAGGAACCATTCAGATTAAAATAACACTCACATTTAGTAGTTCTTAGGGACCAGGAACCAAGCAGACACAAAAAAATCTAAAGTGCAAAACACCTTTATTAAAATAAAAAAAGCAAACAAAGCAAAATCGTGATCCAGAAGAGTAAACCAAAAGACATGCCGGGGTCAGGAACCAAGACAGGTACTCAGCCAAGCCGGGGTCTGGAATACAGAGATCAGCAATGTCAGGAACAAGCCAGGGAGTCAGGAACCAGAAGGGACGTCAGAGGAAGGTAGGTCATGCACAGGAAATCAGGAATGCAGTATAACACTCTTGCAGCCAGAAGCAAACACAAGGGCAGCTAGGAAGTGAGCCAGGCTGCTTTAAATACCCTGGGAGGGTTGGCTGATAACAGTCAGGTGAGCAATCACAGACAGGTCAACTGTCACAGTACCTTGTTTCCAGCGCCGTCTCTTCAGCGACGCTTGGTGTCTTTCCACGCGTCATCTGCAGGCAGAGGCTTCAAGCATGCTGCAGGCCTCTGTTTTATGTGTTTGTTTCCTGTAGTCTCCTCCTACCTACTTCCTCCCTCTATCTGCTCCGCCTACCTACTTCCTGTGGAGGGGTTTAAAGGGCAGACTGAGTCCTGACTCAGTCACCCTTACGTTGTTGTTCTGAGCAGTTCATTATCTAGTATTCCTGATTCCTGTGCATGATCCGGATTGTCTGTCCATCCATTCTGGTGTTGACCCGTGGAGCTGTTTGACTATTCTCCTTGTGCGTTCCGATTTGGCTCAGATATCCTATCTGGTGCAAACCCGTGGCTCTGGCTGACTACCCGCTCCGTGTATGACCTAGGTTTGTCTGACTACCCACTCTGGTGTTGACCTGGGGCTCTATCCACTGCGCATCGAGCATTCCATTGCTTCAGTGGATATCCTATCTGGTGCAAACCCGTGGCTCTGGCTGACTACCCGCTCCATGTATGACCTAGGCTTGTCTGAGTACCCACTCTGGTGTTCACCTGGGGCTCTATCCACTGCACATCCAGCATTCCATCGCTTCAGTGGATATCCTATCTGGTGTAAACCCGTGGCTCTGTCTGACTATCCTATCTGGTGCTTACTAGAAGGCCCTGTCTTTTCGCTCCGAGGGTTGGTTCCGTTATTCAGACATCCTTCCTAGTACTGACCTGGGGCTCCAGCAGACTCCCAGCTACTGACTGCAGGCTGAGTCAGTATCATTCTTGGGCGTTACCTTATCGCGAGACTCCAGCAGGCTGAGGCCTAGTCTTGGACAGTGAGGTGGTGATATTGGGAGACTGCTATTCCTGATACAGTACTCGCCTTTTTGATCAACCACTGTGTGTATATATTTTTATTGCATGACTGTTATTATTCTCATAATAAAGGTTCTATTAACTATACTGTCTGACTCTTGGTTCTGCTTGCCAGCCATAACATCAGCTGATTCAGCCTGATCCAGCAAAGGGAAGGCAGCAGTAATGGATAGCAGAGCACTAGATTAGCTCAGAGAGCAGAATCGAGCAGCAGAGTAGAACAGCTCAGCCAAACCTTGACAGTAGTATGCCAGCTTTGTAGTTTATACAGCCGGCTGGTAGTGTGCAGGATTACAACCCATCCTGCTAGGGAATCCCCCGCAAATCCAGAGGTGTCTCAGGTTTCAATAATCAGCCGAACTCTTGTATATAAAAAAGTATTAAAAATTGTTTTTTTATTCTGAGTACAATAACATCTAAAATTGATTCTATAATGAAACGGTTCAACGCGTTTCTGAGCTACGCTCTTTCTTCAGGAACCAAACAATAAAACATACAAATTATAAAAGAACATACAAACGCTAGGATTCCTCCGCTCTGAATCGGATCACTCAGCAAATAGCAGATCCCATCATCAACCAAATGGAGGCTCTCTAGACACTTAACCCCCACTGTAGGTACACATCCATTATGCCTCCAGGAATTTAAAGGATCCAAAGGATTATCTCCCAACACTTCACCTTTAAAGGGATAGTAATACTTTGTTTTATCTTTATTTTGTAGGCATTAAAAAAAACATGAAGAACGATAAGTCTTATCTCTCAAACCTTTATGGTTTGAGAGGTATTCACAAGCAAAGTTTCCCCTCCCACCCCTTTTACCTAGTGTAAGCCATCTCTTCTCAGATGTGGAATGCAGTCCATAGACCAGACAGATAACAGAAGGGGACAATCTTCTTCCTATGAGAACAATGAAAGCCCTGCCCCCTTGACAAGCTTTTCAGGTTTTTCCCTTTTCTTAATTGAAGATTGTCCCTCTCTGCAGTCTACCTGGGCACCTCCCTTCTGATCTGGCTGAGCAGTGTTACATCAGTAAAAGGGGCGGGAGGGGGATACTTTGTCATTGAATTACTCTTGTACTACAACTCTGATAGAATTGAAATAACACTCTCCAAAGTCCAAATACTATGATGATTAATTAGAGCTGTTTTTATTATGAAACATTACTATCCCTTTAGAGAACGTCTGAAACAGAGTAGGAGAATCCCGCGTTCTTACAACTTACGGCTTTACAATGTAACGTACCTAAAATATAAGCATATATACAATACATTTATACAATGATAATAAAACATTACAATTCCTGTCCTCGCACCAGTATATGTGTTTATATATTAGTCTGTGTAAATAAACTACTTTGGTCTTGTTATAAGTTATTTATTAGGTTACACAAGGAGGTATCAAGAGGTCATGAAATAGCCTAAAAATTCCCGGTAATGCCCCACCCACCAGCCACATCCCCAGCAACACCCCCTAAACCACAAGTGTCCCTCTTTGGCAAATAGAAATGTTGGGAGGTATGGTGGAGCAGTGTGATACACTTATATACACATACCACACAGTCTGATCTCCTAAACACAGGGACACCGGGGTGATACACTTCTATACACACCACACAGTCTGATCTCCTAAACACAGGGACACCACGGTGATACACTTATATACACACCACACAGTCTGATCTCCTAAACACAGGGACACCAGGGTGATACACTTCTATACACACCACACAGTCTGATCTCCTAAACACAGGGACACCACGGTGATACACTTATATACACACATCACACAGTTTGATCTCCTAAACACAGGGACACCAGGGTGATACACTTCTATACACACCACACAGTCTGATCTCCTAAACACAGAGACACCAGGGTGATACACTTATATACACACCACACAGTCTGATCTCCTATACACAGGGACACCAGGGTGATACACTTCTATACACACCACACAGTCTGATCTCCTAAACACAGGGACACCACGGTGATACACTTATATACACACATCACACAGTTTGATCTCCTAAACACAGGGACACGAGGGTGATACACTTATATACACAACATACAGTCTGATCTCCTAAACACAGGGACACCAGGGTGATACACTTATATACACACCACACAGTCTGATCTCCTAAACACAGGGACACCAGGTGATACACTTCTATACACACACCACACAATCTGATCTCCTAAACACAGGGATATCAGGGTGATACACTTATATACACACCACACAGTCTGATCTCCTAAACACAGGGACACCGGGGTGATACACTTCTATACACACCACACAGTCTGATCTCCTAAACACAGGAACACGAGGGTGATACACTTATATACACACCACACAGTCTGATCTCCTAAACACAGGGACACCAGGGTGATACACTTATATACACACCACACAGTCTGATCTCCAAAACACAGGGACACCAGGGTGATACACTTCTATACACACCACACAGTCTGATCTCCTAAACACAGGAATACCAGGGTGATACACTTCTATGCACACCACACAGTCTGATCTCCTAAACACAGGGACACTAGGGTGATACACGTATATACACAACACACAGTCTGATCTCCTAAACACAGGGACACCAGGTTGATACACTTATATACACACACCACACAGTCTGATCTCCTAAACACAGGGACACCAGGGTGATACACTTATATACACAACACACAGTCTGATCTCCTAAACACAGGGACACCAGGGTGATACACTTATATACACACCACACAGTCTGATCTCCTAAACACAGGGACACCAGGGTGATACACTTCTATACACACACCACACAATCTGATCTCCTAAACACAGGGATATCAGGGTGATACACTTATATACACACCACACAGTCTGATCTCCTAAACACAGGGACACCGGGGTGATACACTTCTATACACACCACACAGTCTGATCTCCTAAACACAGGAACACGAGGGTGATACACTTATATACACACCACACAGTCTGATCTCCTAAACACAGGGACACCAGGGTGATACACTTATATACACACCACACAGTCTGATCTCCTAAACACAGGGACACCACGGTGATACACTTATATACACACATCACACAGTTTGATCTCCTAAACACAGGGACACCAGGGTGATACACTTTTATACACACCACACAGTCTGATCTCCTAAACACAGAGACACCAGGGTGATACACTTATATACACACCACACAGTCTGATCTCCTATACACAGGGACACCAGGGTGATACACTTCTATACACACCACACAGTCTGATCTCCTAAACACAGGGACACCACGGTGATACACTTATATACACACATCACACAGTTTGATCTCCTAAACACAGGGACACGAGGGTGATACACTTATATACACAACATACAGTCTGATCTCCTAAACATAGGGACACCAGGGTGATACACTTATATACACACCACACAGTCTGATCTCCTAAACACAGGGACACCAGGGTGATACACTTCTATACACACACCACACAATCTGATCTCCTAAACACAGGGATATCAGGGTGATACACTTATATACACACCACACAGTCTGATCTCCTAAACACAGGGACACCGGGGTGATACACTTCTATACACACCACACAGTCTGATCTCCTAAACACAGGAACACGAGGGTGATACACTTATATACACACCACACAGTCTGATCTCCTAAACACAGGGACACCAGGGTGATACACTTCTATACACACCACACAGTCTGATCTCCTAAACACAGGAATACCAGGGTGATACACTTCTATGCACACCACACAGTCTGATCTCCTAAACACAGGGACACTAGGGTGATACACTTATATACACAACACACAGTCTGATCTCCTAAACACAGGGACACCAGGTTGATACACTTATATACACACCACACAGTCTGATCTCCTAAACACAGGGACACCAGGGTGATACACTTCTATACACACCACACAGTCTGATCTCCTAAACACGGGGACACCAGGGTGATACACTTATATACACACCACACAGTCTGATCTCCTAAACACAGGGACACCAGGGTGGGGAAGGGGGACAGAAGATGTGTTTAACCTAAATATAGTGCAGTATTAATGGATTCTACAATATAAATAACAGTAAAAATATGAATTCCTCATTTGGGGATGCAGAAGTATCAGGTCCCAGGATGCTTCACCCCCTGTTATTGATCGCCTGTCCAGCTGTGATAGGTGATCAATACTGGACACCTGGAAAGCACCCATTCTCTTCCTTCCCTCCATCCTGTACCCAGCATTTTCTGAACTTCAGGTTGCGTGGGAGGACCTTGCAGGTCCACTGGCATCATTGTGACGGGATAGGTGATCAATACCTGAGGGGGCATCAGGAAGAGGTATTAATAATGATTAAAGAAAAAAGGGCATGTGTGCCAAGGGGGTTTCCAACACATTGCTTTACAATACGCTGGCACTCACACATACAATACCTGCCACTGGCGCTGTAAGCCAGAGAAACACACATACACCGTCTGATACCAGAATTCTTGTGCCACTGGTAGCCACAGACCCACACATAATCTTCCTCCTTGCCCATCCTTATTCCACTGGTAGCTATGCTCCTGGCATCTGCTAAGGTATGTCATTCCATACCAATGAAGTAGCGTTATCAGTGGCGTAACAATAGGGGTCGCACCTGCGACCGGGCCCGTCACTCCAAGGGACCCGGCCACCCCCTGCGAACCCATCGCCCCTAGCCCACAGCCCTGCCCGCAGCAGCTCAGCTGATCTCCCGGCGCTCTAGTAATGCAGAGCGCTGGGAGATTACATCATCTCCCAGCGCTCTGCATAACTGAGAACCGCACAAGAAATGGAGGCAGGAGATGTATATGGGGCAACGCGAAGATGGGTGGGGGGGGCCCGGCGGCAATTTCTGCACCAGGGCCCGGTGGCTTCTAGTTACGCCACTGAGCATTATCTTGGATGGCACTATGTATTGAATACAATAGGAAATTTTCTTATGTTGAGAGATTTTAGTATCTTTGAAGTGTAAAAAAAGTAGCACCATTTTCTGGAAATAGTTCCTAGGGGTAAAAAGACAAATGACCCCTTATTTGATGTTGCTGGTTGTCTGCTTTCCAAAGTGTATGCTTTGTCTTCCATGTCTTAATTTTTTTTAGTTGTTACATCTATTTTAGTACAGGTCCAAGCAATAATGTTTAAAGGAGCAGTAAACTTTTTTTTACGAAAAAATATATATTGTAGGGATTTTTCTATGGAGTAAGGTAAGGGTACTCCCACTGCTGAGAGATTTATATTTCCAGAGTTATTACAGTTTAAACCCATGTTTTTTTACATTAGCAGTGCCCTCTAGTGGTCAAATTCTAATTAGTTTCCCTGTTAGATTCTAATGAAGAGGAAAGTCAGAAAAGTCAGAGACATACAGTTCTCCATAGAATGTGATAGAAACGGCCTGTCACTTCCTGTCAGTTAGAACTATCAGGAAGTAAACACAGTAAATTCACTTCCTGTCAGTTAGAACTATCAGGAAGTAAACGCACAGTAAATTCACTTCCTGTCGGTTAGAACTATCAGGAAGTAAACACTTCCTGGTTATTTAAACTGCTATAAATTTTGAATAAAACATCTGACAGCGATGGGAGTGACTTTGTTTTATTCAGCAGGAAAAGCTCTATAAAATATGTGTTTTCATAAATAAAAGTTTACTGCTCCTTTAACCCCTTAGTGACAGCCGCGTTCGTGATAGCAGGTTTGCTGGCTATTAACCTGTGCTTATTCTTATTGTATATATTGTATATATCCGCTGTATGTCATTTATTAATAAACTGCATTAACTAAACCGTACTGACTCCTGAACTTTTCTGGGTAACCATGACAGAGAGATCGAGTTGAAACAGAGCAGTCAAAGATTACTACTCATATGATTGAGAGACTGAACCCAGGGCAGTAAATATCCCAGAGATCTCCCAGCTGGATGGATGTGGTATCAGCCATTTTCCAGCCATTATCCTGGTGAGTGTACACCTAAGGAGTGTTGGTGGTGGCCTTAAGAACATACCTGCTGATCTGCACAGGGGTGCCCCCTGTTGTTTTTCCTTCATTTTTTTGTGTGTTCATGACATGATAGCTATGCACTATAAACATGATGAATTTGTTCTGAAAAAAAGCAAAATATCATTTTTGATATATATAAATAGATAGTTACTTCTGGGAATTATCCTTAAAGTGGAACTTTCACTTGTTTGCAACCCTGTCCCACATTATTCATGCTGTTTAACTGTTTCTAGAACGCCGGGTTGTTTTTATGTTAAAGGGATAGTAATGTCCCAACAAAAGTATCCGCAAAATGGTAGCTGGAGTAATAGAATACTTAATGGCCTTACTTGTATCTCTCAAACCATCAAGGTTTAATAATAATATATTAAAATAAAGGTCTCCGTTCCCTCCCCTTTCTGTCTGACGAGCTGTAAAGCTGTCAGAGGCAGAATCTGGTCGGGCGACTGTAGGGCGGCTCTTCAGGAGTGCTGACATAGAGGTATCTAACTATGAATCGAAAATGTATATGTTCCCAAATGGAAACAAATTATGCGCTTTGCTAATATTGGACCATACAGAACAAGAAAAAAATAATTTTTGGGCACTTACCCAAGTGTTAGGTGTAGGATTTCACAAATCGCTATTCTATTCACAAAGTAGTAATCGAAAAATAGAAATAGACAAGCACAACCACAACACCTCTAAGTGTAATAATTATTTCTCCTGATGAAGTGGCACAGTCGGAAGCCACAAAACGTGTAGAGCGAGACAACTTCCCCATTCTCAGTTATTCACATGGGAGCCAGTGGGAGTGTCATCAGCCTGGAGTGACGTTTTGATATCCATTGCAAGTCCTTTGAACTGAGAGGCAGGATAAACCTCTCACCTCCCAGCATTCTGTGCTCCCAGTATTCCTACACCTCCCAGCATTCTGTGCGTTCAGGCAGTCTCTACTGAGCATGACGGCTCCTGACAAACATTCTAGCGAATTATTATATAGGGTGATAATCGGGCCTTGTTGTAAAGATAGATGTGACGCGCACCACTGTGAAGGGAAGCGTGAACGCGTTGGGATGGTAGAGCCGGGAGGGATATGGGAGGAGAATTTCAGGAGGAAAACCAATCTTATTGTAATACCTAACATTACTGTCCCTTTAATTACTACTGGATAGCATGTCAGACATGATTCTTTCTTTCAAGACTCCAGTCCCCAAATCTCCTCCCACTGACAGCTTCTCAAGGGCCCAGTGGTCAAGCAACTGTATTATGTCTACTTCTGTGGAGGTGATATCCAGTATTAATTGAAGACTGATTTTGGGGAACCAATACAGACAGAATTGATACATAGCGCCCATTAGGATTTTCTACCCAGCCAGTGGCGTAACAATAAGGGTTGTGAGGGTTGCAACTCACTTCAGGGGCCTGGTCGCCCCTTGCGACCCCTCTGCTCCCACAACAAGCTGAGGTCTGTGCCTTCTTAGGTACATACCTCTATTAGTAACTGAGCTCCCTCTGTCTTCGGCACTCTATTAATTCAGAGGGCAGGGATATGACATAATTTCCCAGCGCTCTGCATTACTGGAGAGATGACCGCGTGGGAACTCCAAGCTGCTAATAGAGGTCTGTGCAGAAGGAAGTACAGACCTTTCCTATAATACCACTGGACCACCAGGGAGGTAGGAGTTGGACACTGGGGGTCAATGACGGCAATATGGAGGTGTGGACATTAGGGGCAATGTGGAGAGGTGGACACTGTGCGCAATTTGGAGATGGCCAATGGGGGCAATGTGGTCAGGTACCCAGCTTAATGCCCTTGAGGATCAGAGTGGTGAGTGATGTTTTGCTAATCCATGCATTGCCCCCCTGGTCCTCAAGAGGTTAAGGTAAGTGTAATTGTTTTTTTTTATTGTTTTGTTTTTACAGGACCAGTGAATGTTTGTTTTATGAAAAAAATATGTTATACATGTGATACAGATTTTCCATCTGCGCTAAAAAAGGGAAGTCCTACTGCTGGGAGAATTTTGATTCAAAAGTTAATTCAGCTCAAACTTAAAAATCAGTCTGCTGAGATCCACAACTCCCTCTCCCTGTAGCGAAAAGGTCCGGCTTTTCCTGGAGACCATCAGCTGAGGCCTAACTGTTACTGCTCCAGTCTGGGTGTAGTCCTTGTCCGCAAGTTGAGAAGCACACGTGGCACATCCCCTAATTGGCTGTCCCAGATAAGATAGGTAGGTCAATTAGCACAACTGCTCTCTCATTGGTTGTCTGGGCCCAGGTGTCTCACATTTATGTCAGTGATGTCTAGCACATAGGAGAGTGCATAGAACCAAGAAGCCGGTTCTAAGTCAAGCAGGGACAATGCTAAGGTCACTAGGGAGGGGGGAAAAGAGTGCCCACTCCCCAGATGCATAGGTCTATCACAAGTTTTATCTCCTAACCAATACAGCCTGAATCATGCTCTTATCAATGCTGACATCTGGTGTCCAAGTATATTGTATGATGTGCAGGTACTAGATGTTGTTCTGTCTTTGTTACCTGCAGTATTTTATATGATGTGCAGGTACTAGATATTGCTCTGTCATTGTTACCTGCAGTATATTGTGTGATGTATAGTATTAGATATTGTTTTGTCATTGTTACCTGCAGTATATTGTATGATGTGCAGGTACTAGATATTGTTTTGTCATTGTTACCTGCAGTATATTGTATGATGTGCAGGTACTAGATATTGTTTTGTCATTGTTACCTGCAGTATATGATATGATGTGCAGGTACTAGATATTGTTCTGTCCTTGTTACCTGCAGTATATTGTATGATGTACAGGTACTAGATATTGTTTTGTCATTGTTACCTGCAGTATATGATATGATGTGCAGGTACTAGATATTGTTCTGTCCTTGTTACCTGCAGTATATTGTATGATGTGCAGGTACTAGATATTGTTCTGTCCTTGTTACCTGCAGTATATTGTGTGATGTACAGGTACTAGATATTGTTCTGTCCTTGTTACCTGCAGTATATTGTGTGATGTGCAGGTACTAGATATTGTTCTGTCCTTGTTACCTGCAGTATATTGTGTGATGTGCAGGTACTAGAGGTTGTATTGTATGGTATGTTACAGAAGGACTAGAGATTGTGAGAAGGATGGGAATTGTACTCTAACGACAGCTGAAGGTTTGCATTGCCCACTCCTACATAAAGTAATAGAGGAAAATGTCTCATGAAGAATGTAAAAGAAGAAAGAAAAACCTAATCATTATTAGATATTTCCATCAGGCGTTGGAATTGTTATGTGTGATGACAGAACAAACACGTCAGGTAATGCTGAGCGGTTACACCTGCCTCTGCTTTCTCTAATGTTCAGTGAATGGCTCCAACAATAGCTGTCATTTCAACACTCCAGTGAATGGTTGCACGAATGTGATCCCATTACGCAAAGCCCTTTTTAAATCCCCTTGATCAGTGGTTTGTGTACAGGGAACTGCACTGTCTGCATTGTGTCATATGTGTCATAGATCATATGTTTGTGTGTTTGTATATCACAGAGTGTAGGTGCATTAACACTTTTCGTAGAGGGTTATACTCGTCTGCTCCTATTTCCTCCCTGAGTGACGTTTATTCTATTGGTAAATATCCCTGCATCTCTACATTCTTATTTAAAATATTTTCCTTTATGGTAGCACTATTTGCACTGTGATATATTAGGGGGTATGTTTTGGCTACTTTTTTTGCACTATTTAGGTATTGATTTTTATGTGTTGGATTGTATATCAATGGGGGTCTACTTCTAATGTTAACAACCTATGCTGGATTGTGTAACGGACATGTATTGTTTGTCTACCAGATATTAGAACATGGGTTGCTGTCAGATACATGTATAGGATTCACTGGTTTCCCCTCTCATATTCCTTTAAAGTGGAACTATCACTCCAATTAAAGTGCCCCCCCAATTGGTATTCATATAGCGATACACATAGACATACTGGTCTTATCCAGAATAAGTCCAGCGTTTTAAGAAATCCGTCTTGATCGGAGACTCACGGGCAGGCATCAGCGCAGACATCTTGACTTAGAGACATCTGTGTGCCTGCGCAGTCCGTCCTAGTCTCCTCTATGATTGGTGAGGAGGAGTTGCACTGTACCTTAACCTCTTAAGGACCTTTGACGGTCCTGGACCATCATGGGTTGTTATACCCTTAAGGACCCATGACGGTCCTGGACGTCATGGAATTCCATGCTCCCCACGCGGCTGCACGCTGTTCAGGGATTCCGGAATCAAATCGCATAAAAGAAAAATAAAAATGCTCCGTGGTCCTTAAGTGACCGCCGTGTGCGGCCGGTCCTTAAGGGGTTAAGGTACAGGAAGTGACTGACTCATAGGTGCTCAGATGCCGCTACAGTAAGAAGCTGCCCGTCAGTCTCTGATCAATATGGATTTCTTAATAACGGACTTATTCAGGATAATACTAGTATTTGTGTATGGCTATATGAATAATTATTTGGGGGGCACTTTAACTGGAGTGATAGTTCTGCTCTAATTGTTTTTATTTACCATCTGTGAGCTTATAATATATATATATATATATATATATATATATATATATATATATATATATATGTATATATATATATATATATATATATATATATATATCATGGGCGTCCGGAGGGGGGGCAAGGGGGGCACTTGCCCCCCCTACAATTACCTCCCTCCATATAAATAAAGGGGCTAGATGGACTGGCCTGGGGGTCATATTATGGCTTTGCCCCCCCTGGAAAAATTTCTACGGACACCTCTGATATATATATATATATATATAGTCTTGTAGGGGTTTGGGATGCACTGTCTGTAACAATGTACATCCAGCTTGGGTGCTCAAGTCAAAAAAATTTTACATACAGTTTGTGGTCAATGGAGATGGCACTCGCAGGAACTTTTGATCAATGTGAAAGCAGGTAACAGTTATTGTATCAACATTTCGGCTGACCAGGCAGCCTTTCTCAATCTTGAGCCGAAACGTCGATACAATAACTGTTACCTGCTTTCACATTGATCAAAAGTTCCTGCGAGTGCCGTCTCCATTGACCACAAACTATATATATATAGATATATATATATATAGATATATGTTTTTATAACCAATAAAGACTGTTTTAATTTGTTACTTGCGATTTGCCAGTTTTTAGTGCCTCATTTATGAGCCTTGCTTTGGGGCGTTTCTTCCTTTTTCCCTTCATTGTAAGAGCATATTTGTATATCATTATCATCTTCGGCCATTGTCGATCCACTGCGGGATGAAGGCCTCCTCGCCAAGCCTCTAAGCATTAACTTGAATGATGTGAAGAACATAGCGATTGTTTAGTTGGATAGCTCAGAAAGAGATTCTTTCAGAAATATTTCCAACTATTAAGACTGAGTCTGTCAGTCTTTTGTTAATCGAGAATCCGATTCCTCCACGTCATCCGTCATTGGTTACTTTATACTATAGCCAGTGTCCGTCTTTTTTAGGAGTCTCACATAAGCCGATAATGTCCCTATTGATGTTTAGTTCTTGTACTAGTTCCCCTAAGGGTGAAATTGTACTCATAGATAAAATGTTAAAGGGATAGTAATACTTCGTTTTATCTTTATTTTATTTTGTTGGCATTAAAAAAACATGAAGAATGATATAAGTCTTATCTCTCAAACCTTTATGGTTTAAGAGATATTCACAAGCAAAGTTCCCCTCCCGCCCCTTTTACCTAGTGTAAGCCATCTCTTCTCAGATGTGGAATGCAGTCTATAGACCAGACAGATAACAGCAGGGGACAATCTTCTTCCTATGAGAACAATGAAAGCCCTGCCCCCCTTGACAAGTTTTTCAGGTTTTTCCCTTATGTTAATTGAAGATTGTCCCTCCCTGCAGTCTACCTGGGCACCTCCCTTCTGATCTGGCTGAGCAGTGTTACATCAGTAAAAGGGGCGGGAGGGGTCATTCAATTACTCTTGAACTACAACTCTGACAGAACTGAAATAACACTCTCCAAAGTCCAAATACTATAATGATTAATTAGAGCTGCTTTTATTATGAAACATTACTATCCCTTTAAGCGTTCCAATGTCTAGAGACCAGAGGAAGCCTGGTGGAACCCGGTGACTCGTAGAAACATCTATCATTGAGCTGGTCTTCCCGCTGCCGTAGGAAGTAGCTCGTAAGTTTCCATGGAATGAGGGCCATTGTTTTTATTGTTTAACCATGCTGACCCAATGAGGGTTGGTAGATTTTGGATCGATTTAGACTGGCGTCTTACTTTGATCTGTCCACCTTGGATGACCCTGCCAGGAGTATATCCTCCCAATGTCATAGTTTCATTGACATGTAAAGAAAGTAAACCCTTCTGTGCGCCCTGTTGTGAGGTGCTTTACTGCTTGGTCACTTTTCTGCAGTGGCAGTGAGGTGCGCAGTGCACTGTTTTGTAGTGTGTTGCCCACCTCTCTGGCATTCTTATCATTGTGGAACACACTGCCCACCCCTCTGGCATTCTTGGCATTGTGGAACGCATTGCCCACCCCTCTGGCATTCTTGGCATTGTGAAACGCACTGCCCACCTCTCTGGCATTCATGGCATTGTGGAACACACTGCCCACCCCTCTGGCATTCTTGGCATTGTGGAAGGCATTGCCCACCCCTCTGGCATTCTTGGCATTGTGGAACACACTGCCCACTCTTCTGGCATTCTTGGCATTGTGAAACGCATTGCCCACCTCTCTGGCATTATTGGCATTGTGGAACGCACTGCCCACCTCTCTGGCATTCTTGTCATTGTGGAACGCACTGCCTACCTCTCTGGCATTCTTGGCATTGTGAAACGCATTGCCCACCCCTCTGGCATTCATGGCATTGTGGAACACACTGCCCACCCCTCTGGCATTCTTGTCATTGTGGAAGGCATTGCCCACCCCTCTGGCATTCTTGTCATTGTGGAACGCACTGCCCACCTCTCTGGCATTCATGGCATTGTGGAACACACTGCCCACCTCTCTGGCATTCTTGTCATTGTGGAACACACTGCCCACCCCTCTGGCATTCATGGCATTGTGGAACGCACTGCCCACCTCTCTGGCATTCATGGCATTGTGGAAAGCACTGCCCACCTCTCTGGCATTCATGGCATTGTGGAAGGCACTGCCCACCCCTCTGGCATTCATGGCATTGTGGAACGCACTGCCCACCTCTCTGGCATTCATGGCATTGTGGAACACACTGCCCACCTCTCTGGCATTGTTGGCATTGTGGAACGCACTGCCCACCTCTCTGGCATTCTTGTCATTGTGGAATGCACTGCCCACCTCTCTGACATTCATGGCATTGTGGAACGCACTGCCCACCTCTCTGGCATTCATGGCATTGTGGAACACACTGCCCACCTCTCTGGCATTGTTGGCATTGTGGAACGCACTGCCCACCTCTCTGGCATTCTTGTCATTGTGGAACGCACTGCCCACCTCTCTGGCATTCATGGCATTGTGGAACACACTGCCCACCTCTCTGGCATTCATGGCATTGTGGAAGGCACTGCCCACCTCTCTGGCATTCTTGTCATTGTGGAACACACTGCCCACCTCTCTGGCATTCATGGCATTGTGGAACACACTGCCCACCTCTCTGGCATTCATGGCATTGTGGAAGGCACTGCCCACCTCTCTGGCATTCTTGGCATTGTGGAATGCACTGCCCACCCCTCTGGCATTATTGGCATTGTGGAAGGCATTGCCCACCCCTCTGGCATTATTGGCATTGTGGAAGGCATTGCCCACCCCTCTGGCATTCATGGCATTGTGGAACGCACTGCCCACCCCTCTGGCATTATTGGCATTGTGGAATGCACTGCCCACCCCTCCGGCATTATTGGCATTGTGGAATGCACTGCCCACCCCTCTGGCATTATTGTCATTGTGGAATGCACTGCCCACCCCTCTGGCATTATTGGCATTGTGGAAGGCACTGCCCACCTCTCTG
Organism: Rhinophrynus dorsalis; assembly: GCA_037306005.1. Taxonomy (NCBI): domain Eukaryota; kingdom Metazoa; phylum Chordata; class Amphibia; order Anura; family Rhinophrynidae; genus Rhinophrynus; species Rhinophrynus dorsalis. The sequence continues at coordinate 118,421,708 of CM074728.1, read as the reverse complement.
GCATTCTTGGCATTGTGGAATGCACTGCCCACCCCTCTGGCATTATTGGCATTGTGGAATGCACTGCCCACCTCTCTGGCATTCATGGCATTGTGGAAGGCACTGCCCACCTCTCTGACATTCATGGCATTGTGGAAGGCACTGCCCACCTCTCTGGCATTCATGGCATTGTGGAATGCACTGCCCACCCCTCTGGCATTATTGGCATTGTGGAATGCACTGCCCACCCCTCTGGCATTATTGGCATTGTGGAAGGCACTGCCCACCCCTCTGGCATTCTTGGCATTGTGGAATGCACTGCCCACCTCTCTGGCATTCATGGCATTGTGGAAGTCACTGCACACCTCTCTGACATTCATGGCATTGTGGAATGCACTGCCCACCTCTCTGGCATTCATGGCATTGTGGAAGGCACTGCCCACCCCTCTGGCATTCATGGCATTGTGGAATGCACTGCCCACCTCTCTGGCATTCATGGCATTGTGGAAGGCACTGCCCACCCCTCTGGCATTCATGGCATTGTGGAAGGCACTGCCCGCCCCTCTGGCATTCATGGCATTGTGGAAGGCACTGCCCACCCCTCTGGCATTCATGGCATTGTGGAACACACTGCCCACCTCTCTGGCATTCATGGCATTGTGGAACACACTGCCCACCTCTCTGGCATTGTTGGCATTGTGGAACGCACTGCCCACCTCTCTGGCATTCTTGTCATTGTGGAACGCACTGCCCATCTCTCTGGCATTGTTGGCATTGTGGAACGCACTGCCCACCTCTCTGGCATCCTTGGCATTGTGGAATGCACTGCCCACCTCTCTGGCATTCTTGTCATTGTGGAACACACTGCCCACCTCTCTGGCATTCATGGCATTGTGGAAGGCATTGCCCACCTCTCTGGCATTGTTGGCATTGTGGAATGCACTGCCCACCTCTCTGGCATCCTTGGCATTGTGGAATGCACTGCCCACCTCTCTGGCATTGTTGGCATTGTGGAACGCACTGCCCACCTCTCTGGCATTGTTGGCATTGTGGAACGCACTGCCCACCTCTCTGGCATTGTTGGCATTGTGGAACGCACTGCCCACCTCTCTGGCATTCTTGTCATTGTGGAACGCACTGCCCACCTCTCTGGCATTGTTGGTATTGTGGAATGCACTGCCCACGTCTCTGGCATTCTTGGCATTGTGGAACGCACTGCCCACCCCTCTGGCATTGTTGGCATTGTGGAACGCACTGCCCACCTCTCTGGCATTCTTGTCATTGTGGAAGGCACTGCCCACCTCTCTGGCATTCTTGTCATTGTGGAAGGCACTGCCCACCCCTCTGGCATTGTTGGCATTGTGGAATGCACTGCCCACCTCTCTGGCATTCATGGCATTGTGGAACGCACTGCTCACCTCTCTGGCATTCATGGCATTGTGGAACACACTGCCCACCTCTCTGGCATTCATGGCATTGTGGAATGCACTGCCCACCCCTCTGGCATTCTTGGCATTGTGGAACACACTGCCCACCTCTCTGGCATTGTTGGCATTGTGGAGCGCACTGCCCACCTCTCTGGCATTCTTGGCATTGTGGAACACACTACCCACCTCTCTGGCATTCATGGCATTGTGGAACGCACTGCCCACCTCTCTGGCATTCTTGTCATTGTGGAACGCACTGCCCACCTCTCTGGCATTGTTGGCATTGTGGAAGGCACTGCCCACCTCTCTGGCATTCTTGTCATTGTGGAAGGCACTGCCCACCTCTCTGGCATTCATGGCATTGTGGAAGGCACTGCCCACCTCTCTGGCATTCATGGCATTGTGGAATGCACTGCCCACCTCTCTGGCATTCTTGTCATTGTGGAAGGCACTGCCCACCCCTCTGGCATTCTTGGCATTGTGGAACGCACTGCCCACCCCTCTGGCATTCTTGTCATTGTGGAACGCACTGCCCACCTCTCTGGCATTCTTGTCATTGTGGAACGCACTGCCCACCCCTCTGGCATTGTTGGCATTGTGGAACGCACTGCCCACCCCTCTGGCATTCTTGTCATTGTGGAACGCACTGCCCACCCCTCTGGCATTGTTGGCATTGTGGAATGCACTGCCCACCTCTCTGGCATTATTGGCATTGTGGAACACACTGCCCACCTCTCTGGCATTCATGGCATTGTGGAACGCACTGCCCACCTCTCTGGCATTCATGGCATTGTGGAACACACTGCCCACCTCTCTGGCATTGTTGGCATTGTGGAACGCACTGCCCACCTCTCTGGCATTCATGGCATTGTGGAACGCACTGCCCACCTCTCTGGCATTATTGGCATTGTGGAAAGCACTGCCCACCTCTCTGGCATTATTGGCATTGTGGAACACACTGCCCACCTCTCTGGCATTCATGGCATTGTGGAAAGCACTGCCCACCTCTCTGGCATTCTTGGCATTGTGGAACGCACTGCCCACCTCTCTGGCATTCTTGGCATTGTGGAACACACTGCCCACCTCTCTGGCATTGTTGGCATTGTGGAACACACTGCCCACCTCTCTGGCATTATTGGCATTGTGGAAAGCACTGCCCACCTCTCTGGCATTCATGGCATTGTGGAACACACTGCCCACCTCTCTGGCATTCATGGCATTGTGGAACACACTGCCCACCTCTCTGGCATTCATGGCATTGTGGAACACACTGCCCACCTCTCTGGCATTCATGGCATTGTGGAAGGCATTGCCCACCTCTCTGGCATTGTTGGCATTGTGGAATGCACTGCCCACCTCTCTGGCATTCTTGGCATTGTGGAACGCACTGCCCACCTCTCTGGCATTCATGGCATTGTGGAACGCACTGCCCACCTCTCTGGCATTCATGGCATTGTGGAATGCACTGCCCACCTCTCTGGCATTGTTGGCATTGTGGAATGCACTGCCCACCTCTCTGGCATTCTTGGCATTGTGGAACGCACTGCCCACCTCTCTGGCATTCATGGCATTGTGGAACGCACTGCCCACCCCTCTGGCATTCTTGGCATTGTGGAACGCACTGCCCACCTCTCTGGCATTCATGGCATTGTGGAACACACTGCCCACCTCTCTGGCATTCATGGCATTGTGGAACGCACTGCCCACCTCTCTGGCATTGTTGGCATTGTGGAACGCACTGCCCACTCCTCTGGCATTGTTGGCATTGTGGAAGGCACTGCCCACCTCTCTGGCATTCTTGGCATTGTGGAAGGCACTGCCCACCTCTCTGGCATTCATGGCATTGTGGAACGCACTGCCCACCTCTCTGGCATTCTTGGCATTGTGGAACGCACTGCCCACTCCTCTGGCATTGTTGGCATTGTGGAAGGCACTGCCCACCTCTCTGGCATTCTTGGCATTGTGGAAGGCACTGCCCACCTCTCTGGCATTCTTGGCATTGTGGAAGGCACTGCCCACCTCTCTGGCATTCATGGCATTGTGGAATGCACTGCCCACCCCTCTGGCATTGTTGGCATTGTGGAACGCACTGCCCACCTCTCTGGCATTCTTGGCATTGTGGAAGGCACTGACCACCTCTCTGGCATTCTTGGCATTGTGGAAGGCACTGCCCACCTCTCTGGCATTCATGGCATTGTGGAACGCACTGCCCACCTCTCTGGCATTCTTGGCATTGTGGAAGGCACTGCCCACCCCTCTGGCATTCATGGCATTGTGGAATGCACTACCCACCCCTCTGGCATTCATGGCATTGTGGAAGGCACTGCCCACCTCTCTGGCATTCATGGCATTGTGGAACGCACTGCCCACCTCTCTGGCATTCTTGGCATTGTGGAAGGCACTGCCCACCCCTCTGGCATTCATGGCATTGTGGAAGGCACTGCCCACCCCTCTGGCATTCATGGCATTGTGGAAGGCACTGCCCACCTCTCTGGCATTCATGGCATTGTGGAACACACTGCCCACCTCTCTGGCATTCTTGGCATTGTGGAACGCACTGCCCACCTCTCTGGCATTGTTGGCATTGTGGAAGGCACTGCCCACCTCTCTGACATTCATGGCATTGTGGAAGGCACTGCCCACCCCTCTGGCATTCATGGCATTGTGGAACACACTGCCCACCTCTCTGACATTCATGGCATTGTGGAAGGCACTGCCCACCTCTCTGGCATTCATGGCATTGTGGAACACACTGCCCACCCCTCTGGCATTCTTGGCATTGTGGAACGCACTGCCCACTCCTCTGGCATTCATGGCATTGTGGAACGCACTGCCCACCTCTCTGACATTCATGGCATTGTGGAACGCACTGCCCACCTCTCTGGCATTCATGGCATTGTGGAATGCACTGCCCACCTCTCTGGCATTCATGGCATTGTGGAACACACTGCCCACCTCTCTGGCATTCATGGCATTGTGGAAGGCACTGCCCACCTCTCTGGCATTGTTGGCATTGTGGAACGCACTGCCCACCTCTCTGGCATTCTTGTCATTGTGGAACGCACTGCCCACCTCTCTGGCATTCATGGCATTGTGGAACACACTGCCCACCTCTCTGGCATTCATGGCATTGTGGAAGGCACTGCCCACCTCTCTGGCATTCTTGGCATTGTGGAATGCACTGCCCACCCCTCTGGCATTATTGGCATTGTGGAAGGCATTGCCCACCCCTCTGGCATTATTGGCATTGTGGAAGGCATTGCCCACCCCTCTGGCATTCATGGCATTGTGGAACGCACTGCCCACCCCTCTGGCATTATTGGCATTGTGGAATGCACTGCCCACCCCTCCGGCATTATTGGCATTGTGGAATGCACTGCCCACCCCTCTGGCATTATTGTCATTGTGGAATGCACTGCCCACCCCTCTGGCATTATTGGCATTGTGGAAGGCACTGCCCACCTCTCTGGCATTCTTGGCATTGTGGAATGCACTGCCCACCCCTCTGGCATTATTGGCATTGTGGAATGCACTGCCCACCTCTCTGGCATTCATGGCATTGTGGAAGGCACTGCCCACCTCTCTGACATTCATGGCATTGTGGAAGGCACTGCCCACCTCTCTGGCATTCATGGCATTGTGGAATGCACTGCCCACCCCTCTGGCATTATTGGCATTGTGGAATGCACTGCCCACCCCTCTGGCATTATTGGCATTGTGGAAGGCACTGCCCACCCCTCTGGCATTCTTGGCATTGTGGAATGCACTGCCCACCTCTCTGGCATTCATGGCATTGTGGAAGTCACTGCACACCTCTCTGACATTCATGGCATTGTGGAATGCACTGCCCACCTCTCTGGCATTCATGGCATTGTGGAAGGCACTGCCCACCCCTCTGGCATTCATGGCATTGTGGAATGCACTGCCCACCTCTCTGGCATTCATGGCATTGTGGAAGGCACTGCCCACCCCTCTGGCATTCATGGCATTGTGGAAGGCACTGCCCGCCCCTCTGGCATTCATGGCATTGTGGAAGGCACTGCCCACCCCTCTGGCATTCATGGCATTGTGGAACACACTGCCCACCTCTCTGGCATTCATGGCATTGTGGAACACACTGCCCACCTCTCTGGCATTGTTGGCATTGTGGAACGCACTGCCCACCTCTCTGGCATTCTTGTCATTGTGGAACGCACTGCCCATCTCTCTGGCATTGTTGGCATTGTGGAACGCACTGCCCACCTCTCTGGCATCCTTGGCATTGTGGAATGCACTGCCCACCTCTCTGGCATTCTTGTCATTGTGGAACACACTGCCCACCTCTCTGGCATTCATGGCATTGTGGAAGGCATTGCCCACCTCTCTGGCATTGTTGGCATTGTGGAATGCACTGCCCACCTCTCTGGCATCCTTGGCATTGTGGAATGCACTGCCCACCTCTCTGGCATTGTTGGCATTGTGGAACGCACTGCCCACCTCTCTGGCATTGTTGGCATTGTGGAACGCACTGCCCACCTCTCTGGCATTGTTGGCATTGTGGAACGCACTGCCCACCTCTCTGGCATTCTTGTCATTGTGGAACGCACTGCCCACCTCTCTGGCATTGTTGGTATTGTGGAACGCACTGCCCACCTCTCTGGCATTCTTGTCATTGTGGAAGGCACTGCCCACCTCTCTGGCATTCTTGTCATTGTGGAAGGCACTGCCCACCCCTCTGGCATTGTTGGCATTGTGGAATGCACTGCCCACCTCTCTGGCATTCATGGCATTGTGGAACGCACTGCTCACCTCTCTGGCATTCATGGCATTGTGGAACACACTGCCCACCTCTCTGGCATTCATGGCATTGTGGAATGCACTGCCCACCCCTCTGGCATTCTTGGCATTGTGGAACACACTGCCCACCTCTCTGGCATTGTTGGCATTGTGGAGCGCACTGCCCACCTCTCTGGCATTCTTGGCATTGTGGAACACACTACCCACCTCTCTGGCATTCATGGCATTGTGGAACGCACTGCCCACCTCTCTGGCATTCTTGTCATTGTGGAACGCACTGCCCACCTCTCTGGCATTGTTGGCATTGTGGAAGGCACTGCCCACCTCTCTGGCATTCTTGTCATTGTGGAAGGCACTGCCCACCTCTCTGGCATTCATGGCATTGTGGAAGGCACTGCCCACCTCTCTGGCATTCATGGCATTGTGGAATGCACTGCCCACCTCTCTGGCATTCTTGTCATTGTGGAAGGCACTGCCCACCCCTCTGGCATTCTTGGCATTGTGGAACGCACTGCCCACCCCTCTGGCATTCTTGTCATTGTGGAACGCACTGCCCACCTCTCTGGCATTCTTGTCATTGTGGAACGCACTGCCCACCCCTCTGGCATTGTTGGCATTGTGGAACGCACTGCCCACCCCTCTGGCATTCTTGTCATTGTGGAACGCACTGCCCACCCCTCTGGCATTGTTGGCATTGTGGAATGCACTGCCCACCTCTCTGGCATTATTGGCATTGTGGAACACACTGCCCACCTCTCTGGCATTCATGGCATTGTGGAACGCACTGCCCACCTCTCTGGCATTCATGGCATTGTGGAACACACTGCCCACCTCTCTGGCATTGTTGGCATTGTGGAACGCACTGCCCACCTCTCTGGCATTCATGGCATTGTGGAACGCACTGCCCACCTCTCTGGCATTATTGGCATTGTGGAAAGCACTGCCCACCTCTCTGGCATTATTGGCATTGTGGAACACACTGCCCACCTCTCTGGCATTCATGGCATTGTGGAAAGCACTGCCCACCTCTCTGGCATTCTTGGCATTGTGGAACGCACTGCCCACCTCTCTGGCATTCTTGGCATTGTGGAACACACTGCCCACCTCTCTGGCATTGTTGGCATTGTGGAACACACTGCCCACCTCTCTGGCATTATTGGCATTGTGGAAAGCACTGCCCACCTCTCTGGCATTCATGGCATTGTGGAACACACTGCCCACCTCTCTGGCATTCATGGCATTGTGGAACACACTGCCCACCTCTCTGGCATTCATGGCATTGTGGAACACACTGCCCACCTCTCTGGCATTCATGGCATTGTGGAAGGCATTGCCCACCTCTCTGGCATTGTTGGCATTGTGGAATGCACTGCCCACCTCTCTGGCATTCTTGGCATTGTGGAACGCACTGCCCACCTCTCTGGCATTCATGGCATTGTGGAACGCACTGCCCACCTCTCTGGCATTCATGGCATTGTGGAATGCACTGCCCACCTCTCTGGCATTGTTGGCATTGTGGAATGCACTGCCCACCTCTCTGGCATTCTTGGCATTGTGGAACGCACTGCCCACCTCTCTGGCATTCATGGCATTGTGGAACGCACTGCCCACCCCTCTGGCATTCTTGGCATTGTGGAACGCACTGCCCACCTCTCTGGCATTCATGGCATTGTGGAACACACTGCCCACCTCTCTGGCATTCATGGCATTGTGGAACGCACTGCCCACCTCTCTGGCATTGTTGGCATTGTGGAACGCACTGCCCACTCCTCTGGCATTGTTGGCATTGTGGAAGGCACTGCCCACCTCTCTGGCATTCTTGGCATTGTGGAAGGCACTGCCCACCTCTCTGGCATTCATGGCATTGTGGAACGCACTGCCCACCTCTCTGGCATTCTTGGCATTGTGGAACGCACTGCCCACTCCTCTGGCATTGTTGGCATTGTGGAAGGCACTGCCCACCTCTCTGGCATTCTTGGCATTGTGGAAGGCACTGCCCACCTCTCTGGCATTCTTGGCATTGTGGAAGGCACTGCCCACCTCTCTGGCATTCATGGCATTGTGGAACGCACTGACCACCTCTCTGGCATTCTTGGCATTGTGGAAGGCACTGCCCACCTCTCTGGCATTCATGGCATTGTGGAACGCACTGCCCACCTCTCTGGCATTCTTGGCATTGTGGAAGGCACTGCCCACCCCTCTGGCATTCATGGCATTGTGGAATGCACTACCCACCCCTCTGGCATTCATGGCATTGTGGAAGGCACTGCCCACCTCTCTGGCATTCATGGCATTGTGGAACGCACTGCCCACCTCTCTGGCATTCTTGGCATTGTGGAAGGCACTGCCCACCCCTCTGGCATTCATGGCATTGTGGAAGGCACTGCCCACCCCTCTGGCATTCATGGCATTGTGGAAGGCACTGCCCACCTCTCTGGCATTCATGGCATTGTGGAACACACTGCCCACCTCTCTGGCATTCTTGGCATTGTGGAACGCACTGCCCACCTCTCTGGCATTGTTGGCATTGTGGAAGGCACTGCCCACCTCTCTGACATTCATGGCATTGTGGAAGGCACTGCCCACCCCTCTGGCATTCATGGCATTGTGGAACACACTGCCCACCTCTCTGACATTCATGGCATTGTGGAAGGCACTGCCCACCTCTCTGGCATTCATGGCATTGTGGAACACACTGCCCACCCCTCTGGCATTCTTGGCATTGTGGAACGCACTGCCCACTCCTCTGGCATTCATGGCATTGTGGAACGCACTGCCCACCTCTCTGACATTCATGGCATTGTGGAAGGCACTGCCCACCTCTCTGGCATTCTTGGCATTGTGGAACACACTGCCCACCTCTCTGACATTCTTGGCATTGTGGAACGCACTGCCCACCCCTCTGGCATTGTTGGCATTGTGGAACGCACTGCCCACCTCTCTGACATTCATGGCATTGTGGAACGCACTGCCCACGTCTCTGGCATTCATGGTATTGTGGAACGCACTGCCCACGTCTCTGGCATTCTTGGCATTGTGGAACACACTGCCCACCCCTCTGGCATTCATGGCATTGTGGAGCGCACTGCCCACCTCTCTGGCATTCTTGGCATTGTGGAGCGCACTGCCCACCTCTCTGGCATTCTTGGCATTGTGGAACGCACTGCCCACCTCTCTGGCATTCTTGGCATTGTGGAACGCACTGCCCACCTCTCTGGCATCATTGGCATTGTGGAACACACTGCCCACCCCTGTGGCATTCATGGCATTGTGGAACGCACTGCCCACCCCTCTGGCATTCTTGGCATTGTGGAACGCACTGCCCACCTCTCTGGCATTCATGGCATTGTGGAACGCACTGCCCACCTCTCTGGCATTCATGGCATTGTGGAACACACTGCCCACCCCTCTGGCATTGTTGGTATTGTGGAACGCACTGCCCACCCCTCTGGCATTCTTGGCATTGTGGAACGCACTGCCCACCCCTCTGGCATTCATGGCATTGTGGAACGCACTGCCCACCTCTCTGGCATTCATGGCATTGTGGAACACACTGCCCACCCCTCTGGCATTGTTGGTATTGTGGAACGCACTGCCCACCCCTCTGGCATTCTTGGCATTGTGGAACGCACTGCCCACCTCTCTGGCATTCATGGCATTGTGGAACGCACTGCCCACCTCTCTGGCATTCATGGCATTGTGGAACACACTGCCCACCCCTCTGGCATTGTTGGTATTGTGGAACGCACTGCCCACCCCTCTGGCATTCTTGGCATTGTGGAACGCACTGCCCACCCCTCTGGCATTCATGGCATTGTGGAACGCACTGCCCACCTCTCTGGCATTCATGGCATTGTGGAACACACTGCCCACCCCTCTGGCATTGTTGGTATTGTGGAACGCACTGCCCACCCCTCTGGCATTCATGGCATTGTGGAACGCACTGCCCACCCCTCTGGCATTCATGGCATTGTGGAACACACTGCCCACCCCTCTGGCATTGTTGGTATTGTGGAACGCACTGCCCACCCCTCTGGCATTCTTGGCATTGTGGAACGCACTGCCCACCTCTCTGACATTCATGGCATTGTGGAACGCACTGCCCACCTCTCTGGCATTCTTGGCATTGTGGAACGCACTGCCCACCTCTCTGACATTCATGGCATTGTGGAACGCACTGCCCACCTCTCTGGCATTCTTGGCATTGTGGAACACACTGCCCACCCCTCTGGCATTGTTGGCATTGTGGAACACACTGCCTACCCCTCTGGCATTCATGGCATTGTGGAACGCACTGCCCACCCCTCTGGCATTCATGGCATTGTGGAACGCACTGCCCACCTCTCTGGCATTCTTGGCATTGTGGAACACACTGCCCACCCCTCTGGCATTCATGGCATTGTGGAAGGCACTGCCCACCTCTCTGGCATTCTTGGCATTGTGGAACACACTGCCCACCCCTCTGGCATTCATGGCATTGTGGAACGCACTGCCCACCTCTCTGGCATTCTTGGCATTGTGTAAGGCACTGCCCACCCCTCTGGCATTCATGGCATTGTGGAACGCACTGCCCACCTCTCTGGCATTCTTGGCATTGTGTAAGGCACTGCCCACCTCTCTGGCATTCATGGCATTGTGGAAGGCACTACCCACCTCTCTGGCATTCATGGCATTGTGGAACGCGCTGCCCACCTCTCTGGCATTCTTGGCATTGTGGAACACACTGCCCACCCCTCTGGCATTCATGGCATTGTGGAACGCACTGCCCACCTCTCTGGCATTCTTGGCATTGTGTAAGGCACTGCCCACCTCTCTGGCATTCTTGGCATTGTGGAACGCACTGTCTACCTCTCTGGCATTCTTGGCATTGTGGAACGCACTGTCTACCTCTCTGGCATTATTGGCATTGTGGAAGGCACTGCCTACCCCTCTGGCATTCATGGCATTGTGGAACGCACTGCCCACCTCTCTGGCATTCTTGGCATTGTGTAAGGCACTGCCCACCTCTCTGGCATTCTTGGCATTGTGTAAGGCACTGCCCACCTCTCTGGCATTCTTGGCATTGTGGAACGCACTGTCTACCTCTCTGGCATTCTTGGCATTGTGGAACGCACTGTCTACCTCTCTGGCATCCTTGGCATTGTGGAAGGCACTGCCCACCTCTCTGGCATCCTTGGCATTGTGGAACGCACTGCCCACCCCTCTGGCATTCATGGCATTGTGGAAGGCACTGCCCACCTCTCTGGCATTCTTGGCATTGTGGAACGCACTGTCTACCTCTCTGGCATCCTTGGCATTGTGGAAGGCACTGCCCACCTCTCTGGCATTCTTGGCATTGTGGAACACACTGCCCACCTCTCTGGCATTCATGGCATTGTGGAACGCACTGCCCACCCCTCTGGCATTCATGGCATTGTGGAACGCACTGCCCACCTCTCTGGCATTCTTGGCATTGTGTAAGGCACTGCCCACCCCTCTGGCATTCTTGGCATTGTGGAAGGCACTGCCCACCTCTCTGGCATTCTTGGCATTGTGTAAGGCACTGCCCACCCCTCTGGCATTCTTGGCATTGTGGAAGGCACTGCCCACCCCTCTGGCATTCATGGCATTGTGGAACACACTGCCCACGTCTCTGGCATTCTTGGCATTGTGGAACACACTGCCCACCCCTCTGGCATTCATGGCATTGTGGAGCGCACTGCCCACCTCTCTGGCATTCTTGGCATTGTGGAGCGCACTGCCCACCTCTCTGGCATTCTTGGCATTGTGGAACGCACTGCCCACCTCTCTGGCATTCTTGGCATTGTGGAACGCACTGCCCACCTCTCTGGCATCATTGGCATTGTGGAACACACTGCCCACCCCTGTGGCATTCATGGCATTGTGGAACGCACTGCCCACCCCTCTGGCATTCTTGGCATTGTGGAACGCACTGCCCACCTCTCTGGCATTCATGGCATTGTGGAACGCACTGCCCACCTCTCTGGCATTCATGGCATTGTGGAACACACTGCCCACCCCTCTGGCATTGTTGGTATTGTGGAACGCACTGCCCACCCCTCTGGCATTCTTGGCATTGTGGAACGCACTGCCCACCCCTCTGGCATTCATGGCATTGTGGAACGCACTGCCCACCTCTCTGGCATTCATGGCATTGTGGAACACACTGCCCACCCCTCTGGCATTGTTGGTATTGTGGAACGCACTGCCCACCCCTCTGGCATTCTTGGCATTGTGGAACGCACTGCCCACCCCTCTGGCATTCATGGCATTGTGGAACACACTGCCCACCCCTCTGGCATTGTTGGTATTGTGGAACGCACTGCCCACCCCTCTGGCATTCTTGGCATTGTGGAACGCACTGCCCACCTCTCTGACATTCATGGCATTGTGGAACACACTGCCCACCTCTCTGGCATTCATGGCATTGTGGAACGCACTGCCCACCTCTCTGGCATTCTTGGCATTGTGGAACGCACTGCCCACCTCTCTGGCATTCATGGCATTGTGGAACGCACTGCCCACCTCTCTGGCATTCTTGGCATTGTGGAACACACTGCCCACCTCTCTGGCATTCATGGCATTGTGGAAGGCACTGCCCACCTCTCTGGCATTCTTGGCATTGTGGAACACACTGCCCACCCCTCTGGCATTCATGGCATTGTGGAAGTCACTGCCCACCTCTCTGGCATTCTTGGCATTGTGTAAGGCACTGCCCACCCCTCTGGCATTCATGGCATTGTGGAACGCACTGCCCACCTCTCTGGCATTCTTGGCATTGTGTAAGGCACTGCCCACCTCTCTGGCATTCATGGCATTGTGGAAGGCACTACCCACCTCTCTGGCATTCATGGCATTGTGGAACGCGCTGCCCACCTCTCTGGCATTCTTGGCATTGTGGAACACACTGCCCACCCCTCTGGCATTCATGGCATTGTGGAACGCACTGCCCACCTCTCTGGCATTCTTGGCATTGTGTAAGGCACTGCCCACCTCTCTGGCATTCTTGGCATTGTGGAACGCACTGTCTACCTCTCTGGCATTCTTGGCATTGTGGAACGCACTGTCTACCTCTCTGGCATTATTGGCATTGTGGAAGGCACTGCCCACCCCTCTGGCATTCTTGGCATTGTGTAACGCACTGTCTACCTCTCTGGCATTCTTGGCATTGTGGAACGCACTGTCTACCTCTCTGGCATTATTGGCATTGTGGAAGGCACTGCCCACCCCTCTGGCATTCATGGCATTGTGGAACGCACTGCCCACCTCTCTGGCATTCTTGGCATTGTGTAAGGCACTGCCCACCTCTCTGGCATTCTTGGCATTGTGTAAGGCACTGCCCACCTCTCTGGCATTCTTGGCATTGTGGAACGCACTGCCCACCTCTCTGGCATTCTTGTCATTGTGGAACGCACTGTCTACCTCTCTGGCATTCTTGGCATTGTGGAACGCACTGTCTACCTCTCTGGCATCCTTGGCATTGTGGAAGGCACTGCCCACCTCTCTGGCATCCTTGGCATTGTGGAACGCACTGCCCACCCCTCTGGCATTCATGGCATTGTGGAAGGCACTGCCCACCTCTCTGGCATTCTTGGCATTGTGGAACACACTGCCCACCCCTCTGGCATTCATGGCATTGTGGAACGCACTGCCCACCTCTCTGGCATTCATGGCATTGTGGAACACACTGCCCACCCCTCTGGCATTCTTGGCATTGTGTAAGGCACTGCCCACCTCTCTGGCATTCTTGGCATTGTGGAACGCACTGCCCACCTCTCTGGCATTCTTGGCATTGTGTAAGGCACTGCCCACCTCTCTGGCATTCTTGGCATTGTGGAACGCACTGCCCACCTCTCTGGCATTCATGGCATTGTGGAACGCACTGCCCACCCCTCTGGCATTCTTGGCATTGTGGAACGCATTGCCCACCTCTCTGGCATTCTTGGCATTGTGGATCGCACTGCCCACCCCTCTGGCATTATTGGCATTGTGGAAGGCACTGCCCACCTCTCTGGCATTCTTGGCATTGTGGAACACACTGCCCACCTCTCTGGCATTCATGGCATTGTGGAATGCACTGCCCACCCCTATGGCATTCTTGGCAATGTGGAACACACTGCCCACCTCTCTGGCATTCATGGCATTGTGGAACACACTGCCCACCTCTCTGGCATTCTTGGCAATGTGGAACACACTGCCCACCTCTCTGGCATTCTTGGCATTGTGGAACACACTGCCCACCTCTCTGGCATTCATGGCATTGTGGAACGCACTGCCCACCTCTCTGGCATTCTTGGCAATGTGGAACACACTGCCCACCTCTCTGGCATTCTTGGCATTGTGGAACATACTGCCCACCTCTCTGGCATTCTTGGCATTGTGGAAGGCACTGCCCACCTCTCTGGCATCCTTGGCATTGTGGAACGCACTGCCCACCTCTCTGGCATCCTTGGCATTGTGGAAGGCACTGCCCACCTCTCTGGCATCCTTGGCATTGTGGAAGGCACTGCCCACCTCTCTGGCATCCTTGGCATTGTGGAAGGCACTGCCCACCTCTCTGGCATCCTTGGCATTGTGGAAGGCACTGCCCACCTCTCTGGCATCCTTGGCATTGTGGAACACACTTATATGTCAGTAGAATATCACAATGAGTTCAGCTGCTGAGAGGCATAATCAGATTACTCTTATTCCATAAAACATATACTTTTATTGATGCATATAAAAAACATGAATCCAGATGGACTACAGAGCACGGTGATCCAAAACAGCAAACTACATCAACACATCATCTAACGCGTTTCACGCCCCATCGGCGCTTAATCATAGACTAACTGAACACTAAACGTGATACATTTAAAATCTCTGGTCCCACTCTAATTGGCTAAAATGCTAATTCAAATCAACATGGTGTGTTGCTGATTATATACACGTCAATCCCAATCTCACACAGCCAAATCTTTAAAAAAGAAGAAAAAAGGCTGAAAGAGAGAGGGATATACACATACATATTAATCCTTAGTGATTTCTATTAATCAAAAGGCAAAAACAGTAATATTCAAAACTTTATATCCACCAAATCAAAAAGAGACCAATTGACTGAAAGGAACGCACTGCCCACCTCTCTGGCATTCATGGCATTGTGGAATGCATTGCCCACCTCTCTGGCATTCATGGCATTGTGGAACGCACTGCCCACCTCTCTGGCATTCATGGCATTGTGGAATGCACTGCCCACCTCTCTGGCATTCATGGCATTGTGGAACACACTGCCTACCCCTCTGGCATTCATGGCATTGTGGAACACACTGCCTACCCCTCTGGCATTCAAAGAGGTGGGCAGTGCTACACTTGAAATGGCTTCAGATTGCTTTTTTTTGCCTTCCTCTGGGTCAGCAGGGGTGTTTTTGGCATGGGCTGGACTTGATGGACACATGTCTTTTTTCAGCCTCATCAACTATGTGACTATGTACAGGTCTGCACATTGAAACTGTGGTAGCACACTGTCAGGAGGCAAAATCAGTCCCCCATGCATGTAGTGGAGAAGCAGTATGGAGGAGATTAGAATATCTCCTCCTTACTGCCGATCCGGGGCGTGGCTGGCATGGATAATTTTGGTCACGTTCCAGCCTTCTCCTATTATTAATATAGACATATACTCTAGTGTTTCTTCTGCCCTCGGCACATTTAAGTGCATGTACCCCTCCACCATACACATTTTGCTACACCCTCATTTAATCAAGTTGCTTTCACAGGCCACTCCTCTTAAAGTCACAGAAGCATGAATATCAAACTGGATATATATGTCATTGTAACTGTGAGAAAGTGTCATCTACCCGCCGCTATGCTTAGTCCTTCCCTCAGACCGCAGGCTTCCTATATGCCATCCGCTGCCACGCTTGCTCTTTCTGGCCAATTCCAAGTTGCGGCATCACGTGACACCGCCAGTCTCGTGCGGTCTCAAGTTTCTTCCTCTGCTGGCGAGATAGTTAAAGAGATAGTAATACTTAATAATTACTAATTCCAATATTAAAGTCATATGAAAGATAAACGTATTGCCCCCAGTGTCATCTCTCAAACCTTTATGGTTTGAGAGATAATCGCTCCTAAAGTTGCCCTCTCTCTCCCCCTTCCCCGTAGTCAGCGTTCTAGCGGACTGCAGGGGAAGCCAGTCGTACGATTTTCAGGTGGCTCTCCAGCACAGCCAAGATCACGTTAATAAAAAAGAAAACTTTCACTAAAACAGTCTTCTACATGTGCTTGGTTTGTGATTGGTTTGCAAGCACACGTAGAAGACCGTTTTAGTGAGAGATTTATTTTTTTATTAACGTGATCGCAGCTCTGCTGCAGAGCCGCCTGATAATCCTAAGACCGGATTTCCCTTCAGTCAGCTACAACGCTGACTTCGGGGGAGGGGAGGGGGGAACTTTAGGAGCGATTATCTCTCAAACCATAAAGGTTTGAGAAATGACACTCGGGGCACTATGTTTCTTTTTCATATGACTTTAACCCCTTAAGGACCGGCGGTCACGGGACATTTCCGTCCCATAATGACCGCATAGGGGCACTTTGACGCGCCGGTACACTTGACCTGTCACGTGTATCGGCGCGTCACTATGGGGGTTGAAAGAGATCGCTCCGATCTTGGAGCGGTCTATTTCAGGCCCTATTTTTACTTACAGCGCTCCCGGTAGAGCGCTGTAAGTAAAAAGTACGTGACGTACCATGACCGTCATCGGTCCTTGATTAGTTCAAGGACCGTGACGGTCCTGGTACGTCAAGGGTCCCTAAGGGGTTAATATAGGGATTAGTAATTATTAAGTATTACTATCCCATTAAGAAACAGGTATGTCTCTCTGGGATGCGTTAGTATAGCGTCACCTGTGTGGTTTGTTTTCCGTTCTTGTGTATGACCCCGCTCCTGCCTTCAGCCTGACGATTCTGTATTGCTCTCTGTTATTCTGTGTATGACCCTGCTTGAGCCTGTTCCTGCCTTCTGCCTGCTGAGTGGCCTGTGAAACAACTTGATTAAATGAGGGTGTAGCAAAATGTGTATGGTGGAGGGGTACATGCACTTAAATGTGCCGAGGGCAGAAGAAACACTAGAGTATATGTCTATATTAATAATAGGAGAAGGCTGGAACGTGACCAAAATTATCCATGCCAGCCACACCCTGGATCGGCAGTAAGGAGGAGATATTCTAATCTCCTCCATACTGCTTCCCCACTACCTGGCCCTGACTACTCTCTTCTTGCTAATTCTGTGCTGCATGCCTTCCTGTGTTTACCCTGCGTGGCCTGTCTACTCTGCTCCTGCTACTTCTTAGCCTGTTTGTGACACTGTTTGTCCTCTGTTTTAGAGCTTCTACCTGTACCTCCTGACCCTGCTGCACCGGACCAAGACTCCTTCTCTGGCCTGCTCAGAGCTTTCTGGACCTCTTGTCACCTCTTCCTTCCAGCTCACCAAGCAGAAGTAAGTGTGCTTAGTTCTGTTCCTGTTGGAGCTTTGTATTCTCCCCTGGGGATAGGGGCTGTATAGTTTACCTATAGGGGGTTATCCAGGGGACCCTTTGGCTCAACTGAAGGGGACCGATCTAGCCTCGTGGCTAGCACCTTTACACGGCTCGTCCGCGGCAAACCTCCCTGTAGGTGACTGCGGTACCCCAGCTCCGACCCCCAGCATCGCTCCCCAGCTTCTTGCATTCCTATCCCTTGTTGGAGGAGTCTCGCCTTTACTACCTCTGCAGGCTTAGCGGGACCTCCCAGCTACCGCCTTGACAGAAGGCACATTTTTAAAATAATGAATTTTGTTTAGAATATGGTGTAACGGATCCTACCCGTTACTTGAGCCCTTGTCTGGACCTCGAACAAGCCATCCAAAGGCTATGGACATTTATTAACATTTGGACTGTAGGCTGGGCCATGTCGTACGAACTGGCCAGCTATTACTCAAGAGCAAAGACCTGTATGTGTAGCCTTTGGATCATGTACTGTGTTTTATGTATGACGAAAGTCGTATGTTTAAAGGGATAGTAATACTTCGTTTTAACTTTATTTTATTTTGTAGGCATTAAAAAAAAATGAAGAATGATATAAGTCTTATCTCTCAAACCTTTATGTTTTAAGAGATATTCACAAACAAAGTATCCCCCCCCCGTTCAACCAGATCAGAAGGGAGGTGCCCAGGTAGACTGCAGAGAGGGACAATCTTCAATTAAGATAAGGGAAAAACCTGAAAAACTTGTCAAGGGGGACAGGGCTTTCATTGTTTTTATACAAAGAAGATTGTCCCCTTCTGTTATCCGTCTGGTCATACAACCAGATTCACATCTGAGAAGAGATGGCTTACACTAGGTAAAAGGGGCGGGAGGGGAAACTTTGCTTGTGAATATCTCATAAACCATAAAGGTTTGAGAGATAAGACTTAAATCATTCTTCATGTTTTTTTAATGCCTACAAAATAAAATAAAGTTAAAACGAAGTGTTACTATCCCTTTAATGCATGTAGAAATGTTTTAAGATCGTATGTAATATGTGCGAGGGATACACGATCACTGAATAGAAGCCGGTGGTTCCCGGTTCGGTGTTCGAGGCATTGATGCCGCCTCGAGCGAGGGAAACCGGAAGCAGTGAGTCAACACCATATTGGTCGACGAACGACTCACTGCGCACCCTGATTGGCCAGGGTTGAAGCCGCATATTCAAACTAGTGTGTACGTGCTTCAACCCCTGGCCTGGTCCCCTGAATGTGTATTCCCGCCAATCAAGCCTTTGTCTTTGTCTAGACTTTAATCAATCATGTTTGTATTCCAAATGTAGTAACATCCTCAGTATTATGTTTGTTAGTCCATCTGCCATTGGCCCTTTTTCCCTACCTGCTATTGGCCCTTTGGCTCCATCTGCCATTGGCCCTTTTGTCACCGGTGTAACATGCCTATTGTGTCTGATTGGTTCGTGGGCCAAGCCAGTATTAGAATACCTGGCCCCTCCCGTCCCCATTGTGGTATTGTATTATTATACTGTATAAAAGATGTGCTATTCGTTTAATAAAGTGAGTTATGTTTGGAGTGAACCAGAGTCCTGGAGTTTTGTGTTCCTATGGTTTTAAAGTGGCCACTCTGCCACCCATCTGAGCCCAGGTTCCTGTATCGTTCGTCCATCTGCTGCCAGTATCCCGCTACCGAACCTAGGATCCTGTCAGGCGGCAACGTGGACTCTGCCTTGCGTTTTCCTGCTCCAGCTACAACCTTCGAGACGAGCACCGGAGTGCTCGAACCTCTTGGCTACCGCTACCTTTGTTCCTGCAGCATTTTCCCTGTTCCTCGTAGCCCGGGAGTAAAGGCTTCACTCTTTACTGCCCGGTGTTCCGGTTCTGCTAAGCTCGATGGTTCGAGAGCCCGTCGACCCCTCGTCCATCCGCATCCTTCGAGGTAGAGTCGACTATTTCGGGGTTCGACGCCACTTTGAGTCAACCACCGGACCGGTTATCTGCTCGACCGGTGCATCCGACGGTGCCAGGCCATCGTTGAGAAGGAGAGACCCGGGAACGATGGCGGAATGCGACCCGGTCCCGTCTCAGCTTCCGTTACATATGGATATAGCTACAAAGCACTCAATCTTTTGCCCCGGCCAATCTGCCACCCTGGGCCTATATACATCACTGTAATAGATTTGATTTGTATCGTGCATTAGTAGGAAGGTTTGGCTGCTGTCAGTGCTTTGATGTATCTGTAACTTAATAACATTGTTGAGGCTGAAAAAGTATATGGGGCTATCAAGTGCAGCCCATGTCATATCACCCATATTGATCTAGAAGAAGACAAGCAATCTTATTGGTTATTTCCAATTAACATCTAAGTAGATTAAAAAAAATCCCTTCTGATTCCAAAGGCAGTCGGATATATCCCTGGAGTAACATCCCATCAGCACTGAAACCAGCTGTCATAACTCTCTATAGTTTTAGAAGACCAATGGCTGTGCATCTGAAGCGGCAGGCTCATTAGTAGAAGGTCTCTGCTTGTGATCGTTTCTTTTCCAGATTCAATAAACCTATGCTTGCTGCCTGCTTGTGTGGAATAGTATACCCTTGGCTTGGAACCTCTGAGCATAAATAGAAATGAGCAAAGTGACCTACTTGTGTGCCTGGTGGCTCTGCAGTCTAGAACAGCCACTTCATAACCAGAAAGTCCCTGGTTCTAATCCTCCCTGTTCTGGATACATGTTTCTTTCTGTGGAATTGTGTACTCTTGAAATGTTAACCCTGTATTTGTGTGTTTTAGTTTCTTCTCGTCATGCTGACAAGTAGAAATAGAAAAGGGCGAAGTACTGTGCTTGAGTCACCTGTGGCTCTGCAGTCTGGAACAACAGGCTGTTAAACAGAAGGTTCCCGGTTCTAATCTACATTGCTCCAGATACAGGTGCGGTGCCTGAAATGTGGATGAAGTGGTACATGCGGGTGTACAAGTGTGTCTCTTCCTGGGATGCACAACTGGATGGCCGGTAGCAGCAGAATGGCATATGTGTCTCAGGGACACTGTAAATGGATGTCTATATGGGCACTAAACTCTGTATAGACCTGGTCCTGAGATGAACCTCTATGTACATGTGAGGAGGCACTTTGTCCTGTACAGAAAAGGGGGTTGTTATGAAGAAATGGTCAGTTTTTCCTATATAGCAAAAAATTGAAAATTTTTTGTTAAGTCCGCAAAAATTCACTTCCCTGAGGAGCACAAGGGGCCCCTTTCCTTCTCACCAGGGGCGCACACTCACACACATATATACTTCCTTTCAGGGTTGGATCTATTCAGGCACAGAGAGAATTGGTGCCATAGATGCTATCACCCTTTCAGGGACACACACACACAGACCATCTCAGTGGCAAGCACAAGTGGTTTTAGTGCTGCACACTGAGAGGCCATGCATCACAGTCATGTAACGCACACAACCACTATTTTATTGGGACCGGCCAGACTGATTAGTTGTGTATCACCGCAGACACACATACAGAGTTTCATCGCCCAGGAATTGTGTATCACCGCAGACACACATACAGAGTTTCATCGCCCAGGAATTGTGCATCTCCGCAGACACACATACAGAGTTTCATCGCCCAGGAATTGTGCATCTCCGCAGACACACACACAGTTTCATTGCCCAGGAATTGTGCATCTCCGCAGACACACATACAGAGTTTCATCGCCCAGGAATTGTGTATCTCCGCAGACACACACGGTGTTTCAGCGCCAAGTACATGCAATTCCACACAAACAGGCACTGAAGGTATGTCTGTGTGTATCTGGAACAGCGAGGATTAGAACCAGGTACCTTCTGCTTACGAGCCTGCTGTTCCAGACTGCAGAGCCACAAGTGACTCAGACATGTGTTGTCGCTCTTTTCTATTTGTTGCTGGCCATGTTACTGAAAGAAGAAACAAAACCAGATCATTAAACACACAAATAAGGTTTCTATCACTGCATCTACACAGGAAGGAATTCAAGTACCAGGAGCATTAAAGGGATAGTAATACTTGAAAATAATTTTATTTTATATTGTAGTCCTTAAAAAAAACATTAAAAATGATATGTCTTATCTCCTAAACCTTTATGGTTTGGGAGATATTAGCAAGTAAAGTTTCCCCTTCAGATTTGGAATCAGGTCCGCAGACCGGCCGTGGCTCTTTAGCACGATCTTTATAAATAATTTCTTCATTGGAATGGTCTACAAAGTGTGCTTGCAAGCCAGGCACACTTTGTAGACAGTTCCAATGAAGTAGTTCTTTTTAAAGATCGTGATCTCGGAACTGCTAAAGAGCTGCCAGTTGATCTGTGGACCGGATTCCAAATCTGTCCACTAGATGGCAGACTTGGCTAAAACAGCCAGGAAAAGGGAACTTTACTTTATTTTACTTGCTAATATCTCACAAACCATAAACATTTTTAATGTTTTTTTAAGGGATACAATATAAAATAAAATTATTTTCAAGTATTACTATCCCTTTAAGGACTTGAAGCAGGGAACCCAGCAGTTACAAGGCTGCTGCTCCGGACTGCAGAGCCACTGGTAACTTGAATGTTCCTTTTCTCTGTTCTGTTTATTGTATATCAGTAAATTCAGGGACTAAAACAAACCAGCTATATATCTTTATCCACAAATCTATATTCATACAAATTTGTGTACCTCTTCCTGGTAAAATACTTTCATTAAAAAAAAATAATAATAATTTAACCTTTAGATTGTAAGCTTTCAAGCAGAGACCTCACATCCAATGTTTCACTCCATAAAACACTTGTAACACTGTATTGTCTAAACCCTTAAGTTGTAAAGCACTGTGTACACTTGTGGTGCTGTATAAATAAACATATTCATTCATCACAGCTACACAACAAGGAAGAGAAGATAGGAGTTGTAGTCGCCAACAGCTGGTGAGCCACATGTTGGCTACACCATGTATAACGTCAGGTCATAGTATCTGTAATCAGATCTTCTCCAACAATGACGGTTAATAGGAGCTCATCAATTGATCAAACGCAGCTATATTATTAGCGGGTGGATCAGTCATTTTTATAGATTCATAGAATGTAATGATAAGGCCACCATCAATCAAAACAGTTCACAAAACTAGTATTGTTGGTGAGGCCTGAGATGACGGCACAATCCATGGATTTTCCTATCCATTGTGATGGAAAGTCAGAATTATATTAAAGACACAGAGGTGAATATTATACAAAAGATTTTAGATGCGCAGGACTTCAAGGAATGGTCAATCCCCGTCCTGGGGCTGGATTCAAATGCAGGAGATAAATGTTACCTCCCCCGTTTTATCAAAAACGAGTTGAAGAGCCAGTGTACATGGGCCACAGTGCCACCCAGCAACGGCCGCGGTGCAGTCATGCACAGAAGATACTGCCCGCACCGCAGCTGATACTGGAGCAGGACTCTCTGCGCACGTAGGGGTAGGCAGTCTGTAGTGTGCATGACTGCAGAGCGGGAAGCCGTCTCAACTGAGCATGACGGCTTCTGACAAACACTCATTTAGCAAATTATTACACAGGATGTTTCTGTTGAAGTCTATGGGGGATACCTGCAGAGAGAAAATTAGTACCTGCATTTGAATCCAGCCCCAGGGGTCTTTGCAGGACTTACTGATGAATTGAACCATTTTAGTATCCAATTCAGGGGTCTCACGAACCCTACTACCAATCATTCCTCTCTCAATTTGCTCCTGGTAGCCTTACTCATGGGCTTCCGTATCCAATTTTCCAAATACTGAGCAATATTTGAAATAAGGGACCATTCAGATGATCGAGCGTGTTTGATACCATCCGTATCAAAGAGGAGCTCACTCTGCAAATCTAAAATCTTTTATACAATATGAAGCCTCTGCGCTTGTAGTAAAATTCTGATTTAGACAAGCGGTCGACAAGGAGAGGCACTATATCTGCAACTGTACTATAAATCTCATCATCCTGTGAGGCTGGAAGGCCTCACCTTGCCCAATGCTAATTTGGACAACTCTTTTGCACCACCTGCTGAAGAAATGAAAGAACTGCACTTTTAATTTCTAATGTCAACACAATTAACTCCTTGAATATCAGGAGCATCAGAAAAGCATTCCAACATGTTTCAATTAAAAACAAAGAAACTAAAACAAGATAATCTTTATTAATGTTTTATTATTATTTTTTAAAGGTATTTACTAAAAGATTGCACTATTTGACAGTCCCGCCGATATGATAACCGATTAAAGAAAAACAACTATTTACATTTAAAATCTTACAAGTGCAAAGGAAAGGAAAGGACCTCCTTATATTACATCATTCAGAGTCCCTGATCATAAATATATTACAGCAGAAATCAGCCAACTGTGGCCCTCCAGCCACATCATCCTCGGCTAGTCAGGGACGATGGAAATTGTAGTTCACTGCAGCTGGAGAGCCTCAGCTTGCCCAGCCCTGCTCTACAGTATAGGCTGGGCATTGGTAAGGGTAACGCAGAATCAAATGAATCACATCAGTGTTAAGAGATGCAGTTATCTAACCCTTTGTTCGCCGGAAGGGTATGCAATGCATTCGGCTGCACACACCTATGGAACTCAAAGGGTTAAAATAGTCAATTGTTAACCCTTTGAATGCCAGGCACTCAAAGGGTTAATGGTCACCAAAGGCTTGAAGTCCGCTAACTGACTATCCCTGGGTTAAGAGAATATCAGTGCTAAATTTCAAATGATTTCTACAAATTTTGTATATGTCAAATTTTTACCCAACTGGAACTTATCTTAACCTTTTGACTGCCAGGGAGGTACTGCAATGTGTTGGACACCTAACATGCACTCAAACGGTTAAAAAACATAACACCTCCTGACTGCAATCCACCATTTATTCTGGGCAAAAACTCAAGATGGTCACTACGCATCAATACATATTTCTATAATACTGGACGACACGTCCACTGAGGCGACTCCTGAACCCCAAATTCCTCTCACAGATGTCTTAAAGGGATAGTAATACCTCAATTAAACTTTAGCTCCGAGTATTATTTACATTTTTTCCAACATGTTGCGCTGTATATAGTTACTTACCTTGTTGTAGTTCAAACACTATTCAAGCTGAAAGGATCTCCCTCCCGCTCCTTTCCCTGCCTCTCAGCCTGGTCCGAATGGAGAGTTGTGAGGGACAATCTTCAGTAAGCAAAAGGAAAATCCTATCCTACTCCATCAAATGGGGCAGGGTTTTCCCTATACATACTGACTGAAGATTGTCCCTTGTTACATCCATCGGTCCCACAACCGGATTCCAGATCTAAGGGGAGGCTGCCAGAAGGGGGCGGGAGCGGGATCTTTTCCTCTTGAATAGGCCTTGAACTACAAAACTGTAATTAACTATATATTGCCCTACATGTTAAAAAATAAATAAATAAATAATACTCGGGGTTAAAGTTTAATTGAGGTATTTCTATCCCTTTAAAAAGATTTCAGTGCGACAAGTATGGGGTCTGGAAAAAAAAATCACATCTACCTCCATGTACGTGCAATTCCATTACATATTGCGCAACACTGTTCCTTAAAGATGTGACATTTGCAAGTATTGCTTTTTCCAGGAGGCTGGGGGAAGCAGTTTTCCTTTGCGCATCTCATTTCCTGGTCAGAAGGCTGTATTACACTGAGTAATACACAACAGGAAGTGATGAGTGCAAAGGAAAATCATATCCCCCAGCCAGCTGAAAAGGAAATTGCATAAAAGTGTGGGAACTTTAACACATTGCACATAAACAATATTGTAACATTTACACACATAAGAGCACCTTATTTTTGGCCCTTTAAAGGAACACTAACACCTAATAATAACCCCCACACACATTTATTATAATATGGGCATTATGAGACAATTCTGTGCTTATTGACGCCCCAGAAGTAATCTTTAATTAGTAATGAATATCCTGTACAGGAAGGTGGACATGACTGCTGCAGGAATTTAGGACCCCAAACTCCAATTCCTCTTGAAGGATTCTTAAAAATACTTAAGCGGGAGGAGTTTGTGGTCGCAATATCCAGTACTCATTTAAGATCATTCTGGGGAACCAGCCAACTCAGAACAGACATTAGGATTTTCTGCCCCATATTAAGTAATTGGGAAGTTATTATTAGGAGGCATTGGTATTTCTTTAACCCTTTAAAGGGATAGTAAAGTCCGTAAAAAAAAGTGTTGGCAAAATGATAGGTACAATTAAAAAATGCATAATGCCCTGATTCCAATCTGTCAAACCTTTATGGTTTGAGAGATATAAGAAAATAAAGACCTCCACTCCCTCTCCCTTCTCATACGTTAACTGCTTCCGGGACCGGACGGCGGCTCTTCAGGAGCGCTGTCATCGAGATATTGAACTATAAATACTTCATCGGTATGGTCTACAACATGTGTCTAGTTTGCAAGCACACGCTGTAGACCATTCCGATGAAGTATTTATAGATGATATCTCAATGTCAGTGCTCCTGAAGAGCCGCGTCTGGTCGCCTGACCAGATTCTGCCTCTGACAGCATTACAGCTTGTCAGTTAGAAAGGGGAGGGGACGGAGGACTTTATTTTCTTATATCTCTCCAACCATAAAGTTTTGAGAGATAGGAACCAGGGCATTACCGGTAAGTCTTTTTTAATTATATCTATCATTTTGCCAACACTTTTTTTTACGGACTTCACTATCCCTTTAAGGACAAGATGTGTCTGTGTAATGCTTTTGCTCCACATTGCATAATAAACCCCAAAAGTCCTCAACCAGCAGGGTATAAATCAATGTGTTACCCTGGCACACAAAGGGGTTACTAAACCTCACTCTTACTCATGGTTGACCGCAAGGGGGCATAATATGTCCCCAGCCTTTATGTTTATTCTGGGGAAAGGGCAGACGTGCCACATCTTGCCCCCCCATGGACGCCCATGCTCGTACTGACGGATCTCTATGGGATTAGTACTACTGGAAGAATTACAATCTGCTGCCTAGCAAGGCTGAGTAACCTGTGTTGTTGGACCACATCTCCTATCATACTCGACACCGGTGGACACCCTGCAGCCACATCCATCCCAGTGAGATCTCTCCTGTGGCCCCAGTCTGTTCTTTGGTGCAGTGAGAACAGGAGATCATTTCTCTGTATCGCAGTAAATGCCATATTTTCACCCCAAAAACCAGCACCATCCTCTTTCTGTTGCCTTTGCACATACCTCCCTTTACACTTACACTGTTCCACCTTAACTCATCGGGTGCTAAAGACCTCTACCACATTGTGAAGCAATGCACTGGAGTCCTCTATAGCATCCGAGGAGTTGTGTACCTTTATTCAACCCCCATTTATAATTTGTACCCATAAAGTGCCTCCCTTTGGATGACTGAAGGTCATATATGTGTCCTTGACTCTGGCTGCCTGGACTAGAGGAGGGAGGTTGTAGCCCAACAGCAGATGGCGAGCAGCAGGCTGCCCTCCCACGATAAGAGAATTGCATTTTATCCATGACGTCAGTTTTCCAGCAGCTGAGTAAATGCTGCACCTCTTTAACCCACTGCATAACAGAGGGGTGTCCAACGCATTGCGGAGCA
Organism: Rhinophrynus dorsalis; assembly: GCA_037306005.1. Taxonomy (NCBI): domain Eukaryota; kingdom Metazoa; phylum Chordata; class Amphibia; order Anura; family Rhinophrynidae; genus Rhinophrynus; species Rhinophrynus dorsalis. The sequence goes on along the minus strand of CM074728.1, from coordinate 118,394,444 downwards.
CTCCAAGGGTTGTGGAGATGCAGATCTTTGGCCTCGATTGCTATTTCCCAGAGGGATTGCCGTGGTGCATTTCTGGAGTGTAGGTGAGAAGTACGATCATAACCCAGAGATGTAACAGCGCCTGCAAGTGGAGAATGGAGAGAAGTGTTCATAAAATGTGTATTTATTTAGTTTCATATTCGTTAAAAAAGGAATATTCAGTCTATGAGCATCCAGATGTTGGAGACTTCAACTCCTATCATCCCTAACCAGCCATTTCCTTGTTCGGGATGATGGGAGTTGTAGTGTAGAACAGCTGGAACTGTACAGGTTGGCTGCCCCCGTGTTACAGTGTTATTACCCAGATTTGTCTGTGATAATTTGCAATTCGAGCACCCACATAAGTAATTCTAAGAAGGGGTAGGCCAGCTGCTTTTTTACTACAATTCCAAACTGGCTGAGGGTGATGGGAGTTTTAGTAAACAGTTGGGGGCAATTTCTACAAGAAGCATAGGTTTTAAAAGGACAGTAATGTCCCAGAAAAAAAACATTTTGCATGTTGTAGTCCTTAAAAAGTTGAACAAAGTGCAAAAAACTGTATCTCTCAAACCGCAAGCACACTTTTTAGACCATTCCAATGAAGTAATTTGTTGTAAATAACGCGATTGCGGCTCTGCTGCAGAGCCTCTGTGTCAGCCAACACGGATGTTTGCAGCTGACAGCTGGAAACACCAAGCTTTAAATGCAGATATCTCTCAAACCATAGAGGTTTGAGAGATACGTTTTTTTTGCACTTTGTTCAACTTTTTAAGGACAACATGCAAAATGTTTTTTCTGGGACATTACCATCCCTTTAATACTGGTTACGTATTGGCTTGATTTTTCTTTGAAGAAGAAGAAAATCCCAGTGAAGGACACAGGGACAGTGGGGGTAAAGTTCTCTCCACCAACAGGAAGGGCACTCAAGAGTTAAAGCGGAACTACCACCCCGCACAATCTTTAGCTTCACTAAGTCCCCATCTGGCGACTAGCTGCTTAGTAGCAGCTGACAGGCAGAACGGAGCACAGACATCTTGCCACTGTGATGTCTGTGCACCTGCGCTGTCAGTCCCAGCCGGAGCCAAATGGATCCTAGCAACGTCTCCTAGACCCGGCTGGAACTGACAGCGCAGGCGCGCGGATGTCACAATGGCAAGATGTCTGCACTCCGTCTTGCCTGTCACCCATGGAAGAGAGCAGAAATCTATTACATAAGGTAATTATTCTGGTGACTAGCACTACTAAGCAGCTAGTCGCCAGATGGGGACTTAGTGAAGCTAAAGATTGTGTGGGGTGGTAGTTCCCCTTTAACTAAAGAACTAAACTCCACCCCTCCACTGATCTACTTTACCCCTGAGACTCCGCCTACAAATAATTTTTTCTAAGTGCCCATAAGGAGGCAACAGGGTTGGTCCTATCTGCTGCCACTTCCCTATGGGATTTTCAATTCATTTTGTCCTATTTATTTTGTATTTATTATTGTGAAATCCAGTTTGACCAGTGATAACATGAGATTTATCTCTAGAGTCATTCTACATTAAAAAATTCTCTTCACCACTTATCCTGATAATTCAAACCACATATAATGGGCGACAATGGGGAGATTTGATCATATAGGATAACACCGTAAATTAGGGCAAACTACTATCGTGGTTCAGTGCACGAAGGATTCTAATTGTGGGACACAGTGAGTAAGAAGCTGAACATACCTACTGCTGTATGATTTACAATGTTTATGGCCTTCTATTGCAAAGACTGATCAGATGAATGCAAAGCATGCTCTGTTGGTATGTAGAATGAAAGTTGGGTATGCAGATATTTGCCCTGCTCTTAACCCCTTAACGACCCATGAAATGCCAGGACTGTCATGGTTAAACTTCCCATAAGGTCCCTCTGTCTATAAAAATCTTGGTATGTTCCTATACACTTATAGGGGTAAGAGAGGAAACATACTTAGTGACTAATTTTTCCATGTGGTTTCTCCACACAAGCTGTGAGGCACCCACTTCCTATTCAGACTAATTGTATTCCATAATTTCAAAGGCTCTGACATGTGTAGTGTCTTCTGGCCAATGACTGAGCAGACAGACAGTGCACATTCCTCACTGATTGGGTTTTCTTTTTTCTCCGGAGCTCCACCAAGTCCAGGCTAGCACGTTGATTGTATCTCATACAATGCATGCTTTTCCTTCTTAATATTCTGACTTTTCTCTCAGACACTGACAGTCTTAGGTGAAATATTTAGTTCTTTCTAAGAAAGCTGATCTTTCTTATAGGTTTTCTAATACACCTTTAATATCACAAGATTATGGAACAAGTGTTTCGGTGATTGTAACCCTGGGAGCCATTTTTTCCTAAACTGAGGGAAAGTTGTAGGTTGCTTTCTCCATGTGAGTGTTCCTCTATGATGCCTGTGTCCACATCTCCTTCTCCACGGTCCTCTCAGTCAATGGTTAATACAACATCTGTGTCTGTGACAGAACCTGAATGGGCCAAGTGCTTTTCTCAGTATATTGCAGGATTCTACTGAACAGATGTCAGGCAAATGGTTCTCTGAACCACCTCACCCTACTAGAAAACAGGTGGCCTTGCCAACCCTGGAACCTCACACCTGACCAGCCAATAACAATTGTTCAGAAGAAGAAGAGGGCAAAGCTGATCGTTAGGAGGAGGACACACTAACTTCAACTTCAGAACAAGATACCACGGAGGACAAGGATTCCTCATCTTAAAATATTTAGTTAAGAGTCCTTGAACCACTTCAGATTTCACAGGAACAACAACTAGCAGATCCTGGTAAACATGTATTCAGATGCAAGAATATATCATCAGTTACTTTCCAGGTTTATAACTAGCTAGATCAAATCATTACATATCAATGGAAAATACCAGAAAGTAAACTTATTATACCTAAAATGTCTTCTCACAACTACCCCTTTACGAAAGCTTGTGTTGATAAATGGACAAATCCTCCTGCTGTGGATGCTCTAATTTCATGACTCTCCAAAAGCACAACCTTACTAGTACAGGATGCAGAATTGTCTGAAAATTATTTTTTTACTAGCGATAGAGCAATTTGCAGGTCAGCTTTAGCATCTACATGGGTTTGCAGAGATATGGAGTCCTGATAAAAATGTTTGGTACAGGAGATCCAAGAGGATGCACCTAAGGAAGATCTTCACATTGTCACCTACCTATAAGAAGCACCATCACATCATACAGCCGCAACTTAGTATGAGAGTTGGTCAGGGAGGCGGCTAAATATACCACAACTTCTGGTTGAAGGTTTGGGCAGCAAACATTACTTCTCAAATGTCCTTGGTGTTATTACTTTTTCAGATGAATATCCTATTTGGTACAGAACTGGAGGAGTTAATTATTCATACATGTGGCAAAAATAAAAAAATAATTTTGTTACCACAGAACAAGTGTCATTATTTTGATCTAATAAAGAAAGAGAATATGTTTTGTCACTTCAGAGATCCAGCCCCACCACCTCAAGACTATCTTCCTTTGCCATATATCTAAAGTCAAAGCCAACCTGGCATAATAAAAAGCAGAACACAAAGCCCACCTTTTCCAACACTTCCTCGGCCTGAACGATGATTTAGGGAGGAGACTCAGTTACATTTATCATCTATGGAGGGAAACCATTTTGGATGACTAGGTACCTCGAATGGTGACAATGGGATACCAGATTAAATTCAAATCCTTTCCACCAAATGATTCCAGATTACCAAGAGAAAGACTCAACACAGTAGCCTTTCACCAGTCCATAGTATTCCTTTTATCATCAGGAGTCACTGTTTCCACTGCCAGAGACAAAAGATTTACGGTATTCTTCTCAAACATCTTGATGGTTCTGAAGAAGAACAGAGGCTTTCGACCAGAAATAGATTTAAAATCCCAGAAAAAAATTCCTGTGAGTCCCCTAATTCACAAAGGAATCCATCAGATCTATCATAGACACCACAGAACCGGTAGAATTCCTCTTCTCGCTGGGCATCAAAGATACTTACCTAGATATCTGGCATTATCAATTTATGTACTTAACACTCAGAATGGCTGCAGCACCGAGGGTCTTTGCAAAGGTTAATGGCCCCTCTAGCAGCCTTTCTTTGCGAGAGGGGGTATAATACCTTATTTAGATGACCTGACGAGCAGAGCCAAATCAATCCATCTCCTTCAAATGCATCTACAACAAACAATGCAGACCCTCAGGAACCACAGTTGAATCATCAACCTGGTAGGGTCCAATACTATGGCCAGAGTCTGAATTACCTTTCTGGATCTGGTATTAAACACATCTCTATAGAAGGCACTTCTCTCTCAGTGAAAAGTCTCAGGTCTCATGGCCAAAGTGTGTAATTTTCAAGTCACAGAGATGACAGTCCAGGACTGTACAACAGTGGTGGATGTCATGGTGTCCACTCATAAATAGAACCACTGTCTCCCATTCTTTCAGTTCTGCAACTGGATATTGTCCAGAAATGGAACAAACAGGAAAAGTGTTTTAACAACCAAATACAACTGTCACCAATGATACATCAGTCAATGAACTGGTGGCTGACCAGTCAGAATCTCAACAAGGGCAAGAAATTTTAATTTCTGACGTGGTCAGCAGTCCAGGTCAATGCCAGTCTTCCCATTTGGAGAGCAGTTTACACTCACCTTTCCACTCAGGGCCCGTAGTTCCATAGATTAACTGAGGGTACTATACAAGGCTCTCACCAAGTGGATGACCCTCTTGTAGGACCACCCTATTCAAGTTCAATCAGACAATATGACCAGTTTCCTACATAAACCACAACGACCACGAGCAAGACAACTTTGACGTGCAAAAAATATTATGATGGGCAGAATATTTTCCAGTCAAAATGACCATTTCATACCAGGGGTAGAAAATTGGGAGGTAGATTATCTATACAGAACAATGCTGGATCTGAGCAAATGGAAACTAAAACAAGAAGTCTGTCAAACAATTGTAGAGAAATGGTAAATAACAGAGACAGACCTGATGGTGTCCTGACATAGCACCAAACTACCAGTCTTTTGAGCAAAGACAAGGCACCCAAAGACAGTAGTGGGGGATGTCATGATGGTTCTTTGGAAATACACTCTGGTGTACCTGCTCCATGGGCAAAGATTCCCAGGGTCCTCACAAAACTCAAAAATGAAATGGTTGATGTCATTCTAATGGCATCAGCATATCAAAGACAAACTTGTACCACTCCCTAGTAGAACTGTCTATAGAAGAACCACAGTGCCGATGTCCCCAGACCTACGGTCCCATGTCATCACAGTTTGACAAATCAGGCTTTCAGGGAACAGAACTTGAAGCCCCCCTCTTGAAGAAGAAAGGTTATTCTGACAACGTCATACAAACCACGTTAAGAAAAAGAACACCTGATTCAGCAAATGGATTTACTCATGGTCTGGAAACTATTTTTCCTACAAAGAGCTACACAAATGTAATCCTCAACAGTTCGAATTACCATATATTTTTGGTTTTCCACAAGCTGGATTAAAGAAGGGTCTCAACTCAAGTTTATGACATCATCAGTCTTGTTTCAAAGGAAGACTTAAGATATTCCAGGAATCCCAACTTTCTCACATGTAGATCTCCTCTACATAGATCCAACCTCTCCATGGATTTAAAATCTGGTTCTTGGAGTGTTGCAGTCTGAATCTTTTGAACCTTTATCTTCATCTTCCCTTAAGCATTTTACTTGTAAAACCATGTTCTGATAGATATCACCACTGGTTTATCGTATCAGAAAGTCATAAAAAGGTAGACTAGCATCTAAGACTGCAATTGTTTCCTGGATTAAATGGAATATTAAACAATCTCACATTCTTTACTCTAAACTAGTGACTTCTGAAATCAGGGCCTATTGTATGAGATCCATAAGTACGTCCTGGCCATCAAGCATCAAAGCATCTCCGCAAAAGATTTGCAAAGCAAATACTTGGTCGTCTATACATACGTTTACCAAGTTCTGCAAAGTTAACAGACTTACTTCTGCAGAGGCCTGTTTTAGCTAAAAGTCCTGCACACCACAGTCATTTTAACTTTTTTCTCTCCGTGTTTTTGGGACTACTTTGGGATGTCCCTACATGCCTCACTAAACAAAGAGAAAAGGGGATTTTTTTTGTTGTAGTTACCAATAAATCCTTTTCCCAGTCCACTGGGGCAAAAAGACATCCCTTCCCAAAAAATAGTTAATCTGTTAAAATTCGGGGTGACCTGCTGCTTTCTTGATTTCTCTGTCTTGGTGACTTTACCTTCCTATACTAAACTTAACAGTAGAGGCAAAGTAGGGCAGTAATTGGGGTGGAGTTTAGTGCTAAACTGTAGTTAAAGGCATAGTAATGTGTCACAAAAAAGCAGCTTCAATTAATCTTCATAGTATTTGGGACATGGAGAGTGTTATTTCAATATTATTCTTCTTCTTTATTCATATAGCGCCAACTCATTCCAAAGCGCTGTCAATACTGTCAGAGTCATAGTACAAGAGTAATTGAATGATAAAGTATCTCCCTCCCACCCCTTTTACCTAGTGTAAGTCACCTCCCCTCAGATGTGGAATCTGGTCACTTGACCGGACAGATCACAGCAAGGGACAATCTTCTTACTGTGATCATAAGGAAAACCCTGCCCCCATTGACAGGTTTTTCCTTATGATCACTGAAGATTGTCCCTCTCTGTGATCCATCCAGACAGTCTTGCTGCTCTGAGGTGAGCAGTTTTACATCAGTAAAAGGGGCGGGAGGGGGATACTTTATCATTGAATTACTCTTGAATTACAACTCTGACAGAATTGAAACAACACTCTCCAATGCACAAACACTATGAAGATTAATTGGAGCTGATTTTTGGTGAAACATTACTATCCCTTTAAATCTTAAGTGCCCTGTATCCTGATGGAGGGAACTTAACCCATGATCTCTGTGTACCAATGGACTAAGACAAAAGGAGTTATCAGTGATTACAAAATAAATCCTCCTTTAAAACATTATGAGGCGGGCCATGTCTAGAAGTGCTTACAATATTCGAGATTTCTTTGTAGATACTAAGTGTAACCATTTGGTCCTTTACATGCTAAACAGGTATCTGATGCCTTGCTTTGCTAGGCATCGGATACCTCTCTCGCAATCAAAGGGTTATTAAGGTCCAGAGGGGGTTAAAGGAGCATTTAAATGTTGAAAAAGGTGGAGGAGAGGTGTTCAAGAGGCGAAAGGCCTCTCGTAACAAGATGTACACATGAGAAATAACATTTAAACCTTGAGTGCCAGAGGGGTACGGAATGCACTGCAAAGCAATGTATTCCATATCCCTCTGGAAGTAAAAGGGTTAACCTGTTAATACAGGTGTGATTGAAGGAAGGAAACCTGGGACTCTCCAGCTGCAACTGTACCACAACTCAGACAACAGATGATGATGGGAGATTTAGTTAACAGCTGTAAAGTTACCCTTGCACTAATAACAGATGCAGGGTATCCTTTTAAAAGGTCACATGCGAAAGAGCGTGTGACCACATAACATGTTCACCATGTTGCCACAATAAAAATGGCGACATGAGAATCTTGCACAGCGTGACAGAGCGAGATTGTCATGTCGCCTACTTAACCCCTTAACGACACTTGACGGTCATAGAACGTCATGGGTCGATCTGAGTTAACGACCCATGACGTACTATGACCGTCATGGAATTCCAGGCTCCCCCCGCGGCTGCACGCCGTTCGGGGAGTCCGTAATCGAAAAAAAAAAAAAAAAAGCTCAGTGGTCCTTTAGTGACCGCCACGTGCCTGCGCTGTCGGTCGTTAAGGGGTTAAAGGATGTCTACATGATAATATGTAATGGAGTTGTACACTAATTGTTTCCCTCCTTTCCCCTGCTTCCCCTGTTCATTGCTTCCTCTTTCCCTATTCATTGCTTCCTCTTCCCCCTGTTCATTGCTTCCTCTTCCCCTGTTCATTGCTTCCTCTTCCCCTGTTCATTGCTTCCTCTTCCCTATTCATTGCTTCCTCTTTCCCTATTCATTGCTTCCTCTTTCCCTATTCATTGCTTCCTCTTCCCTGTTCATTGCTTCCTCTTCCCCCTGTTCATTGCTTCCTCTTCCCTGTTCATTGCTTCCTCTTTCCCTATTCATTGCTTCCTCTTTCCCTGTTCATTGCTTCCTCTTCCCCTGTTCATTGCCTCCTCTTTCCCTATTCATTGCTTCCTCTTTCCCTATTCATTGCTTCCTCTTTCCCTATTCATTGCTTCCTCTTCCCCTGTTCATTGCTTCCTCTTTCCCTGTTCATTGCTTCCTCTTCCCTGTTCATTGCTTCCTCTTCCCCCTGTTCATTGCTTCCTCTTCCCTGTTCATTGCTTCCTCTTTCCCTATTCATTGCTTCCTCTTCCCCTGTTCATTGCTTCCTCTTCCCTGCTCATTGCTTCCTCTTCCCCTGTTCATTGCTTCCTCTTCCCTGCTCATTGCTTCCTCTTTCCCTGTTCATTGCTTCCTCTTCCCTGCTCATTGCTTCCTCTTTCCCTGTTCATTGCTTCCTCTTCCCCTATTCATTGCTTCCTCTTTCCCTATTCATTGCTTCCTCTTCCCCTGTTCATTGCTTCCTCTTTCCCTGTTCATTGCTTCCTCTTTCCCTGTTCATTGCTTCCTCTTCCCTGTTCATTGCTTCCTCTTTCCTGTTCATTGCTTCCTCTTTCCCTATTCATTGCTTCCTCTTCCCCTGTTCATTGCTTTCTCTTTCCCTGTTCATTGCTTCCTCTTCCCTGTTCATTGCTTCCTCTTCCCCTGTTCATTGCTTCCTCTTCCCTGTTCATTGCTTCCTCTTTCCCTATTCATTGCTTCCTCTTTCCCTGTTCATTGCTTCCTCTTCCCTGTTCATTGCTTCCTCTTCCCTGTTCATTGCTTCCTCTTTCCCTATTCATTGCTTCCTCTTCCCCTGTTCATTGCTTCCTCTTCCCTGTTCATTGCTTCCTCTTCCCCTGTTCATTGCTTCCTCTTTCCCTATTCATTGCCTCCTCTTCCCCTATTCATTGCTTCCTCTTTCCCTATTCATTGCTTCCTCTTCCCCTGTTCATTGCTTCCTCTTTCCCTATTCATTGCTTCCTCTTTCCCTGTTCATTGCTTCCTCTTCCCTGTTCATTGCTTCCTCTTCCCTGTTCATTGCTTCCTCTTTCCCTATTCATTGCTTCCTCTTCCCCTGTTCATTGCTTCCTCTTTCCCTGTTCATTGCTTCCTCTTCCCTGTTCATTGCTTCCTCTTCCCCTGTTCATTGCTTCCTCTTCCCTGTTCATTGCTTCCTCTTTCCCTGTTCATTGCTTCCTCTTCCCTGTTCATTGCTTCCTCTTCCCTGTTCATTGCTTCCTCTTTCCCTATTCATTGCTTCCTCTTCCCCTGTTCATTGCTTCCTCTTCCCTGTTCATTGCTTCCTCTTTCCCTGTTCATTGCTTCCTCTTTCCCTATTCATTGCTTCCTCTTCCCCTGTTCATTGCTTCCTCTTTCCCTGTTCATTGCTTCCTCTTCCCTATTCATTGCTTCCTCTTTCCCTATTCATTGCTTCCTCTTCCCTGTTCATTGCTTCCTCTTCCCTGTTCATTGCTTCCTCTTCCCTGTTCATTGCTTCCTCTTTCCCTATTCATTGCTTCCTCTTCCCCTGTTCATTGCTTCCTCTTCCCTGTTCATTGCTTCCTCTTCCCCTGTTCATTGCTTCCTCTTCCCTGTTCATTGCTTCCTCTTCCCCTGTTCATTGCTTCCTCTTCCCTGTTCATTGCTTCCTCTTTCCCTATTCATTGCTTCCTCTTTCCCTGTTCATTGCTTCCTCTTCCCCTGTTCATTGCTTCCTCTTCCCCTGTTCATTGCTTCCTCTTTCCCTATTCATTGCTTCCTCTTTCCCTGTTCATTGCTTCCTCTTCCCTGTTCATTGCTTCCTCTTCCCTGTTCATTGCTTCCTCTTTCCCTATTCATTGCTTCCTCTTCCCCTGTTCATTGCTTCCTCTTCCCTGTTCATTGCTTCCTCTTTCCTGTTCATTGCTTCCTCTTCCCCTGTTCATTGCTTCCTCTTCCCTGTTCATTGCTTCCTCTTTCCTATTCATTGCTTCCTCTTCCCTGTTCATTGCTTCCTCTTTCCTATTCATTGCTTCCTCTTCCCTGTTCATTGCTTCCTCTTTCCCTATTCATTGCTTCCTCTTTCCCTATTCATTGCTTCCTCTTTCCCTATTCATTGCTTCCTCTTCCCTATTCATTGCTTCCTCTTCCCTGTTCATTGCTTCCTCTTTCCCTATTCATTGCTTCCTCTTCCCTGTTCATTGCTTCCTCTTTCCCTGTTCATTGCTTCCTCTTCCCTGTTCATTGCTTCCTCTTCCCTATTCATTGCTTCCTCTTCCCTGTTCATTGCTTCCTCTTTCCCTATTCATTGCTTCCTCTTTCCCTATTCATTGCTTCCTCTTCCCTGTTCATTGCTTCCTCTTTCCCTGTTCATTGCTTCCTCTTCCCTGTTCATTGCTTCCTCTTTCCCTATTCATTGCTTCCTCTTCCCTGTTCATTGCTTCCTCTTCCCTGTTCATTGCTTCCTCTTTCCCTATTCATTGCTTCCTCTTTCCCTATTCATTGCTTCCTCTTTCCCTATTCATTGCTTCCTCTTCCCTATTCATTGCCTCCTCTTCCCCTATTCATTGCTTCCTCTTTCCCTATTCATTGCTTCCTCTTCCCCTGTTCATTGCTTCCTCTTTCCCTATTCATTGCTTCCTCTTCCCCTGTTCATTGCTTCCTCTTCCCTGTTCATTGCTTCCTCTTTCCCTGTTCATTGCTTCCTCTTCCCTGTTCATTGCTTCCTCTTCCCTGTTCATTGCTTCCTCTTTCCCTATTCATTGCTTCCTCTTCCCCTGTTCATTGCTTCCTCTTCCCTGTTCATTGCTTCCTCTTTCCCTGTTCATTGCTTCCTCTTTCCCTATTCATTGCTTCCTCTTCCCCTGTTCATTGCTTCCTCTTTCCCTGTTCATTGCTTCCTCTTCCCTATTCATTGCTTCCTCTTTCCCTATTCATTGCTTCCTCTTTCCCTATTCATTGCTTCCTCTTCCCTGTTCATTGCTTCCTCTTTCCCTATTCATTGCTTCCTCTTCCCCTGTTCATTGCTTCCTCTTTCCCTGTTCATTGCTTCCTCTTCCCTGTTCATTGCTTCCTCTTCCCCTGTTCATTGCTTCCTCTTCCCTGTTCATTGCTTCCTCTTCCCTGTTCATTGCTTCCTCTTTCCCTATTCATTGCTTCCTCTTCCCTGTTCATTGCTTCCTCTTCCCTGTTCATTGCTTCCTCTTCCCTGTTCATTGCTTCCTCTTTCCCTGTTCATTGCTTCCTCTTCCCCTGTTCATTGCTTCCTCTTCCCTGTTCATTGCTTCCTCTTCCCCTGTTCATTGCTTCCTCTTCCCTGTTCATTGCTTCCTCTTCCCCTGTTCATTGCTTCCTCTTCCCTGTTCATTGCTTCCTCTTCCCTGTTCATTGCTTCCTCTTTCCCTATTCATTGCTTCCTCTTTCCCTATTCATTGCTTCCTCTTTCCCTGTTCATTGCTTCCTCTTCCCCTGTTCATTGCTTCCTCTTCCCCTGTTCATTGCTTCCTCTTTCCCTATTCATTGCTTCCTCTTCCCTGTTCATTGCTTCCTCTTCCCCTGTTCATTGCTTCCTCTTCCCCTGTTCATTGCTTCCTCTTCCCCTGTTCATTGCTTCCTCTTCCCTGTTCATTGCTTCCTCTTCCCTATTCATTGCTTCCTCTTCCCTGTTCATTGCTTCCTCTTTCCCTATTCATTGCTTCCTCTTTCCCTATTCATTGCTTCCTCTTCCCTGTTCATTGCTTCCTCTTTCCCTGTTCATTGCTTCCTCTTCCCTGTTCATTGCTTCCTCTTTCCCTATTCATTGCTTCCTCTTCCCTGTTCATTGCTTCCTCTTTCCCTATTCATTGCTTCCTCTTCCCCTGTTCATTGCTTCCTCTTCCCTGTTCATTGCTTCCTCTTCCCTGTTCATTGCTTCCTCTTTCCCTATTCATTGCTTCCTCTTTCCCTGTTCATTGCTTCCTCTTCCCTGTTCATTGCTTCCTCTTCCCTGTTCATTGCTTCCTCTTTCCCTATTCATTGCTTCCTCTTCCCCTGTTCATTGCTTCCTCTTTCCCTGTTCATTGCTTCCTCTTCCCTGTTCATTGCTTCCTCTTCCCTGTTCATTGCTTCCTCTTCCCTATTCATTGCTTCCTCTTTCCCTATTCATTGCTTCCTCTTCCCTGTTCATTGCTTCCTCTTTCCCTGTTCATTGCTTCCTCTTCCCTGTTCATTGCTTCCTCTTCCCTGTTCATTGCTTCCTCTTTCCCTATTCATTGCTTCCTCTTCCCTGTTCATTGCTTCCTCTTCCCTGTTCATTGCTTCCTCTTCCCTGTTCATTGCTTCCTCTTTCCCTATTCATTGCTTCCTCTTCCCTGTTCATTGCTTCCTCTTCCCTGTTCATTGCTTCCTCTTCCCTGTTCATTGCTTCCTCTTTCCCTATTCATTGCTTCCTCTTTCCCTATTCATTGCTTCCTCTTTCCCTATTCATTGCTTCCTCTTCCCTGTTCATTGCTTCCTCTTTCCCTATTCATTGCTTCCTCTTTCCCTATTCATTGCTTCCTCTTCCCTGTTCATTGCTTCCTCTTTCCCTATTCATTGCTTCCTCTTCCCTGTTCATTGCTTCCTCTTTCCCTGTTCATTGCTTCCTCTTCCCTGTTCATTGCTTCCTCTTTCCCTATTCATTGCTTCCTCTTTCCCTATTCATTGCTTCCTCTTTCCCTGTTCATTGCTTCCTCTTCCCCTGTTCATTGCCTCCTCTTCCCCTGTTCATTGCCTCCTCTTCCCCTATTCATTGCTTCCTCTTTCCCTATTCATTGCTTCCTCTTCCCCTGTTCATTGCTTCCTCTTTCCCTATTCATTGCTTCCTCTTCCCTGTTCATTGCTTCCTCTTTCCCTGTTCATTGCTTCCTCTTCCCTGTTCATTGCTTCCTCTTTCCTGTTCATTGCTTCCTCTTTCCCTGTTCATTGCTTCCTCTTCCCTGTTCATTGCTTCCTCTTCCCCTGTTCATTGCTTCCTCTTCCCTGTTCATTGCTTCCTCTTCCCCTGTTCATTGCTTCCTCTTCCCTGTTCATTGCTTCCTCTTCCCTGTTCATTGCTTCCTCTTTCCCTATTCATTGCTTCCTCTTTCCCTGTTCATTGCTTCCTCTTCCCCTGTTCATTGCTTCCTCTTTCCCTATTCATTGCTTCCTCTTCCCTGTTCATTGCTTCCTCTTCCCCTGTTCATTGCTTCCTCTTCCCCTGTTCATTGCTTCCTCTTCCCCTGTTCATTGCTTCCTCTTCCCTGTTCATTGCTTCCTCTTCCCTATTCATTGCTTCCTCTTCCCTGTTCATTGCTTCCTCTTTCCCTATTCATTGCTTCCTCTTTCCCTATTCATTGCTTCCTCTTCCCTGTTCATTGCTTCCTCTTTCCCTATTCATTGCTTCCTCTTCCCCTGTTCATTGCTTCCTCTTCCCTGTTCATTGCTTCCTCTTTCCCTATTCATTGCTTCCTCTTTCCCTATTCATTGCTTCCTCTTCCCCTGTTCATTGCTTCCTCTTCCCTGTTCATTGCTTCCTCTTTCCTGTTCATTGCTTCCTCTTCCCTGTTCATTGCTTCCTCTTTCCCTATTCATTGCTTCCTCTTCCCCTGTTCATTGCTTCCTCTTCCCTGTTCATTGCTTCCTCTTTCCCTATTCATTGCTTCCTCTTCCCCTGTTCATTGCTTCCTCTTTCCCTATTCATTGCTTCCTCTTCCCTGTTCATTGCTTCCTCTTCCCCTATTCATTGCTTCCTCTTTCCCTATTCATTGCTTCCTCTTCCCCTGTTCATTGCTTCCTCTTCCCCTGTTCATTGCTTCCTCTTCCCCTGTTCATTGCTTCCTCTTTCCCTATTCATTGCTTCCTCTTCCCCTATTCATTGCTTCCTCTTCCCCTGTTCATTGCTTCCTCTTCCCCTGTTCATTGCTTCCTCTTCCCCTGTTCATTGCCTCCTCTTCCCCTATTCATTGCTTCCTCTTTCCCTATTCATTGCTTCCTCTTCCCTGTTCATTGCTTCCTCTTCCCTGTTCATTGCTTCCTCTTCCCCTATTCATTGCTTCCTCTTCCCCTGTTCATTGCTTCCTCTTTCCCTGTTCATTGCTTCCTCTTTCCCTATTCATTGCTTCCTCTTTCCCTATTCATTGCTTCCTCTTCCCCTATTCATTGCTTCCTCTTCCCCTGTTCATTGCTTCCTCTTTCCCTATTCATTGCTTCCTCTTTCCCTATTCATTGCTTCCTCTTCCCCTATTCATTGCTTCCTCTTCCCCTGTTCATTGCTTCCTCTTCCCCTGTTCATTGCTTCCTCTTCCCCCTGTTCATTGCTTCCTCTTCCCTATTCATTGCTTCCTCTTTCCCTATTCATTGCTTCCTCTTTCCCTATTCATTGCTTCCTCTTCCCCTGTTCATTGCTTCCTCTTCCCTGTTCATTGCTTCCTCTTTCCCTATTCATTGCTTCCTCTTCCCCTGTTCATTGCTTCCTCTTCCCTGTTCATTGCTTCCTCTTTCCCTATTCATTGCTTCCTCTTTCCCTGTTCATTGCTTCCTCTTTCCCTATTCATTGCTTCCTCTTTCCCTATTCATTGCTTCCTCTTCCCTGTTCATTGCTTCCTCTTTCCCTATTCATTGCTTCCTCTTCCCTGTTCATTGCTTCCTCTTTCCCTATTCATTGCTTCCTCTTTCCCTATTCATTGCTTCCTCTTCCCCTGTTCATTGCTTCCTCTTCCCTGTTCATTGCTTCCTCTTTCCTGTTCATTGCTTCCTCTTCCCTGTTCATTGCTTCCTCTTTCCCTATTCATTGCTTCCTCTTCCCTGTTCATTGCTTCCTCTTCCCCTGTTCATTGCTTCCTCTTCCCTGTTCATTGCTTCCTCTTTCCCTATTCATTGCTTCCTCTTCCCCTGTTCATTGCTTCCTCTTTCCCTATTCATTGCTTCCTCTTCCCTGTTCATTGCTTCCTCTTCCCCTATTCATTGCTTCCTCTTTCCCTATTCATTGCTTCCTCTTCCCCTGTTCATTGCTTCCTCTTTCCCTGTTCATTGCTTCCTCTTCCCCTGTTCATTGCTTCCTCTTTCCCTATTCATTGCTTCCTCTTCCCCTATTCATTGCTTCCTCTTCCCCTGTTCATTGCTTCCTCTTCCCCTGTTCATTGCTTCCTCTTCCCCCTGTTCATTGCCTCCTCTTCCCCTATTCATTGCTTCCTCTTTCCCTATTCATTGCTTCCTCTTCCCCTATTCATTGCTTCCTCTTCCCCTGTTCATTGCTTCCTCTTCCCCTGTTCATTGCTTCCTCTTCCCCTATTCATTGCTTCCTCTTTCCCTGTTCATTGCTTCCTCTTCCCTGTTCATTGCTTCCTCTTTCCCTATTCATTGCTTCCTCTTCCCCTATTCATTGCTTCCTCTTCCCCTGTTCATTGCTTCCTCTTCCCCTGTTCATTGCTTCCTCTTCCCCTGTTCATTGCTTCCTCTTCCCTATTCATTGCTTCCTCTTTCCCTATTCATTGCTTCCTCTTCCCCTGTTCATTGCTTCCTCTTCCCCTGTTCATTGCTTCCTCTTCCCCCTGTTCATTGCTTCCTCTTTCCCTATTCATTGCTTCCTCTTTCCCTATTCATTGCTTCCTCTTCCCTGTTCATTGCTTCCTCTTTCCCTGTTCATTGCTTCCTCTTCCCTGTTCATTGCTTCCTCTTCCCCTGTTCATTGCTTCCTCTTTCCCTATTCATTGCTTCCTCTTCCCCTGTTCATTGCTTCCTCTTCCCTGTTCATTGCTTCCTCTTTCCCTGTTCATTGCTTCCTCTTCCCCTGTTCATTGCTTCCTCTTTCCCTATTCATTGCTTCCTCTTCCCTGTTCATTGCTTCCTCTTTCCCTGTTCATTGCTTCCTCTTTCCCTGTTCATTGCTTCCTCTTCCCCTGTTCATTGCTTCCTCTTCCCTGTTCATTGCTTCCTCTTTCCCTGTTCATTGCTTCCTCTTCCCCTGTTCATTGCTTCCTCTTCCCTGTTCATTGCTTCCTCTTTCCTGTTCATTGCTTCCTCTTCCCTGTTCATTGCTTCCTCTTTCCCTATTCATTGCTTCCTCTTCCCTGTTCATTGCTTCCTCTTCCCCTGTTCATTGCTTCCTCTTCCCTGTTCATTGCTTCCTCTTTCCCTATTCATTGCTTCCTCTTCCCCTGTTCATTGCTTCCTCTTTCCCTATTCATTGCTTCCTCTTCCCTGTTCATTGCTTCCTCTTCCCCTATTCATTGCTTCCTCTTTCCCTATTCATTGCTTCCTCTTCCCCTGTTCATTGCTTCCTCTTTCCCTGTTCATTGCTTCCTCTTCCCCTGTTCATTGCTTCCTCTTTCCCTATTCATTGCTTCCTCTTCCCCTATTCATTGCTTCCTCTTCCCCTGTTCATTGCTTCCTCTTCCCCTGTTCATTGCTTCCTCTTCCCCCTGTTCATTGCCTCCTCTTCCCCTGTTCATTGCTTCCTCTTTCCCTATTCATTGCTTCCTCTTCCCCTATTCATTGCTTCCTCTTCCCCTGTTCATTGCTTCCTCTTCCCCTGTTCATTGCTTCCTCTTCCCCCTGTTCATTGCTTCCTCTTCCCTATTCATTGCTTCCTCTTTCCCTATTCATTGCTTCCTCTTCCCCTGTTCATTGCTTCCTCTTCCCCTGTTCATTGCTTCCTCTTCCCCCTGTTCATTGCTTCCTCTTTCCCTATTCATTGCTTCCTCTTTCCCTATTCATTGCTTCCTCTTCCCTGTTCATTGCTTCCTCTTTCCCTGTTCATTGCTTCCTCTTCCCTGTTCATTGCTTCCTCTTCCCCTGTTCATTGCTTCCTCTTTCCCTATTCATTGCTTCCTCTTCCCTGTTCATTGCTTCCTCTTTCCCTGTTCATTGCTTCCTCTTCCCCTGTTCATTGCTTCCTCTTTCCCTATTCATTGCTTCCTCTTCCCTGTTCATTGCTTCCTCTTTCCCTGTTCATTGCTTCCTCTTTCCCTGTTCATTGCTTCCTCTTCCCCTGTTCATTGCTTCCTCTTCCCTGTTCATTGCTTCCTCTTTCCCTATTCATTGCTTCCTCTTCCCTGTTCATTGCTTCCTCTTTCCCTGTTCATTGCTTCCTCTTTCCCTATTCATTGCTTCCTCTTCCCCTGTTCATTGCTTCCTCTTTCCCTGTTCATTGCTTCCTCTTCCCCTGTTCATTGCTTCCTCTTTCCCTGTTCATTGCTTCCTCTTCCCTGTTCATTGCTTCCTCTTTCCCTGTTCATTGCTTCCTCTTTCCCTATTCATTGCTTCCTCTTCCCTGTTCATTGCTTCCTCTTTCCCTATTCATTGCTTCCTCTTCCCTGTTCATTGCTTCCTCTTTCCCTGTTCATTGCTTCCTCTTCCCTGTTCATTGCTTCCTCTTCCCTGTTCACTGCTTCCTCTTTCCCTATTCATTGCTTCCTCTTCCCTGTTCATTGCTTCCTCTTTCCCTGTTCATTGCTTCCTCTTCCCTGTTCATTGCTTCCTCTTCCCCTGTTCATTGCTTCCTCTTCCCTATTCATTGCTTCCTCTTCCCTGTTCATTGCTTCCTCTTTCCCTATTCATTGCTTCCTCTTCCCCTGTTCATTGCTTCCTGTTCCCTGTTCATTGCTTCCTCTTCCCTGTTCATTGCTTCTCTCCATCCCTCTGTTAATTATTTTTATTCCTCCTCATCCTAGTAATCGTTTCCAGTGCTCCCCACCAGTGTGTTCTGATACCTCCAACGGTCTCCATCTGGAGAATCGGGTTTTCCAGGAGGCACTGCGGAACAGTATCAGTTATTGTGACAACATGGTGAACACGTTATGTAGTCGCACGCTATTTTGCGTCAACCCAGATGCAGAACTTTCACAGAAAGACCGCAGGTCCTGGTCTGTACTCACCATGTAAATAATTATAAACACCCGAGCGATGGGATATCTTCTTAGAAAAATGCCCAGGCGGATGCTGCAAAAAAATGATAAAATTGTAAATTAACACCAAGTTACTTACAGGGGAAGTAAAGTCATCTGACATTAACCCCTTAAGGACGATTGACGTGGCAGGACCGTCATGCTGGTTTGGCACTTAAGGACCAGTGACGGTCCTGGTACATCACGTACTTTTACTCACTGCGCTCCTGTAGGATCGTGGTGAGTAATGCCGGGGACTGAAGTTGATTGCTCCAAGACCGGAGCGATCTCTTTCAGTTCCCCATTCGACGTGCCACCCCATGTGATCAGTCACGTGGGGCAGAACGTCAAACTTCCCTATCTGGTCCTTAAAGGACCGCACACCCCGGGACCGCCGGTCTTTAAGGGATTAAAATATAATAATCATAATAATAATAATGAACTACTCTATAAACATACAGTGGTCCATGGGAGTCCCATGTCTGTCCAGTGGTCAAAAATGCGCCCCCCCTAATCCCAGGGTGTAGCCTGCCTGAGATTTTTAAAAAGCGATGACCTATATTTATAAAAGTGGAGTTATTGTGGAGTAAACCAACTGCACAACAGGGGACAAATACATATGCCTGTTAATATGAAAGGAGCAGTAAACTTAATTTTATGAAAACACATATTTTATAGATCTTTTCCTGCTGGATAAAACAAAGTCACTCCCATCGCTGTCAGATGTTTTATTCAAAATTTATAGCAGTTTAAATAATCAGGAAGTGAATTTACTGTGTTTACTTCCTGATCGTTCTAACTGACAGGAAGTGAATTTACTGTGTTTACTTCCTGATAGTTCTAACTGACAGGAAGTGAATTTACTGTGTCTACTTCCTGATAGTTCTAACTGACAGGAAGTGAATTTACTGTGTCTACTTCCTGATAGTTCTAACTGACAGGAAGTGACTCAGCAGCTTCTATCACATTCTATGGAGAATTGTATGTCTCTGACTTTTCCGACTTTCCTCTCCATTAGAAAAACATGGGTTTAAACTGTAATAACTCTGGAAATATAAATCTCCCGGCAGTGGGAGTACCCTTATTTTACTCAATAGGAAAATCCCTACAATATATATTTTTTCATAAAAAAAAGTTTACTGCTCCTTGAAATTGGGTTTTTAACCCCTTGAATGCGAGGTCTTTTTGGCAACCACCCTATCATTCAATGGGATAAAAAGCTCTATTCAAGTGCATGGGGATTTAGGAATTTGTGTTTGCCCCCTGGGGTGCAATTGGTTTACACCACAATAACTCCCATTTTGCTTTTATAAATATGGGTCTATTTTATTACCAAATTATTGATCACACATTAACTAGTAGGCCAGTAAGACCTAACCACCGCCTGTCTTTAAAGGGATAGTAATACTTCGTTTTAACTTTATTTTATTTTGTAGGCATTAAAAAAACATGAAGAATGATATAAGTCTTATCTCTCAAACCTTTATGGTTTATGAGATATTCACAAGCAAAGTTCCCCTCCCCGCCCCTTTTACCTAGTGTAAGCCATCTCTTCTCAGATGTGAGTCTGGTTGTATGACAGTACAGATAACAGAAGGGGACAATTTTCTTTGTATGAAAACAATGAAAGCCCTTCCCCCCTTGACAAGTTTTTCAGCTTTTTCCATTATCTTAATTGAAGATTGTCCCTCTCTGCAGTCTACCTGGGCACCTCCCTTCTGATCTGGTTGAACAGGGGGGGGATACTTTGTTTGTGAATATCTCGTAAACCATAAAGGTTTGAGAGATAAGACTTATATCATTCTTCATGTTTTTTTAATGCCTACAAAATAAAATAAAGTTAAAATGAAGTATTACTATCCCTTTAACACTGAGTTCAAGAATAGATGTGTGGTTGGTATCTACCGACACATCCCAGTTCAGAGAGTTATCATTGAGTGTCAGGTTCACAAAACAGAGACCACAGAACCACGGACCCAGAACCACTAAGAATTATCTTTACCTGAACTGGTCTATAGTGCTGGCGGCTTTACGTACTCTCCCGTACACCCCAGCGACATTTGTGTCTGCGTCACTGAAAAGAACTGGAACGTTTCTCATGCGGGCACCTAAACAATACAGAAAGAGACAATCGCTTTACAGGAGCAGTAAAGTTCATCATAGAAACACAATTATGGGGAATTAATGCGTGCCAGATATGAACACTATTTTTTTAAGCCCTATAATGAATACCTTCCCTTGATTATAGGGTATTAGTTTTGTATTAATATGAGGCATTTTCATTATACCTATATTATTTTTAACTATGCTTAATTTTGTCTACGCGTGTTTTCTGTTTACATGTCTTCGTATATATGTCTTTTATTCTCGTACCACAGGGGCTGAGTGTGTTTCGGGCGCACCGAGTGGTGTTATCCCACTAGAGTGTATAATGTAAGGTGAGCGAAGGGCACAAAGAGTGAAACCATCAGCTAACCAAAAAAAAAGAAACCCAATAAAATGAGGCACACCAATAAATAGCCAAAATAGAAAGACTTTATTAATACACCAAAGAGGTATTATAATACACCCTCTTTGGTGTATTAATAAAGTCTTTACATTATACCTCTTTGGTGTATTAATAAAGTCTTTCTATTTTGGCTATATATTGGTGTGCCTCATTTTACTGGGTTTCTTTTTTTTGGTTAGCTGAGAGTTTCACTCTTTGTGCCCTTCGCTCACCTTACATTATATATATCTGTTTGTTTAACCCTGAGAGCACCCAGACTATTTATGTCTTCAGTTATAGCCCTTATTATATTATCTGTGCATGTTTCACTATTTTTGTGGTCTTTATCCCACGAGAGTGGACTGATTTTGTGCCTCTCCCCTTGGGACCCGCCGCTTGGTTTGCCTGTTGGGCAGCTCCTGTGTCTTTAGGCGTGACTAGGGTAGGGAGAGGGTATTTGGGCGGCTTCGCGGTAACTGGTGTTGCTCTGCAATGTGCCGGTCTTTTGGCCATGCATTGCTGGACATTGCAGTGTCCACGATCCGCGTGATAGCCACTAGTTAGCTGTTATGCTCCGTGTTTTGTCGATCGAGCTATTCAAAAGGATTTTGTCAATGCAGTAGTCACTTTGTATCCAATCGGATGCGTTAGTTACCTTGTTACGAGGGAGCATCTCCGCTAATGGAATGTCATTACTAAGTGCTATTATGTATATTTTTTGGTTTTTGAATGTTGGTTTTATATGTATTTTGAGCACATATTAGTGGTTGTTTTCATTTTATTTTATTTTTTTACTTGTTGGGTGTTTACATGCCAGTGTCCCACGTCCTCCTGGCGTTGTGACCTCACACACCGGTTCCCAGTGCTGCACGGTCATGCTGGAGGGTAATGGCGTTTCTGGCATAATTCTATTGGTTTAGTGATTCAGGTATTTATATGCTTCATCTTCTATGTTTCTGGTAACCCTGATGAAGGTCTGTTAACCCCTTAGCGACAATGGACGTACATGTACGTCCTCTGTGGCTGTCACTTAGTGACAGAGGACGTACATGTACGTCCAGGAAATCCGGATCCCCGCGCGGCTGCACGCCGTTCGGGGACTCCGGATTCTTCTGAAAAAAAAAAAAGAAAAAAAAAAAAAAATGTTAGACGGGCGTTAAGTGACGGCCGCGTCTGCACGCGGCCGTCACTAAGGGGTTAAGAGAACCGAAAACGTTTGGTTGGAAACAATGTTTGATTAAACTCTTCACGTTTTTTGGACATCATTTGAGTGCAGTCTCATCTACTATAGCTCAGCTAAGTACACTTGATATATATAATAAGGGACGTGCACCAATTATTTTGCTTGTTAAATAATTCATATGAGTGCCACTGCCAATTCTGTAAAATGGCAAGTTATCACTGTAATAACTTTTTAGAGAAGCATCACCCAGGGGTATATAAATAGTTTATATATGTATAGAGAGAGTGAGGCCTTCATACTGCAGACACACACACACTCACTCACTCTCTCTCACTTCCCTGGGTCCCCCACCACTGGGTAGCGAGCGAGTGATGCTGGGGAGTGTAGTTAGGGTGTGTGATCAGTACCAGGATGAGTATCTTGGCACTGAGAGGATAAGGGATGTGGAGAAATTAAAAATAAACAAAGGCTCTGATGAAGATTGTAAGGGAATAGACAGAATCCGCTACTCAGAAGGAGTAGGAAAAAAAAGGAACCCTCTCTATTGAAAATCAGAGTTGACCTTATATGTCTCCACAACACAGAGAGAGGAAAAATCATAAGTAGCAGGTAAACTAATAATAATCAGTACAAAAAACCCTGGAAGTGAAGGTCAAAAACAAAGACAGGCTCTGGTCAGTGTGGGCTGCAAATAACAATGCAAATAACAATGACTATAGGTCAAAGAGAGAACCAGGGAACCAGGGAATCCCTCTACCCCATAAAAAGGTACAGGGTATTGGTAAAAGCGATATGAAAGTCTCAAACAGTAAGA
The DNA here is from genome assembly GCA_037306005.1 of Rhinophrynus dorsalis. Classification (NCBI taxonomy): domain Eukaryota; kingdom Metazoa; phylum Chordata; class Amphibia; order Anura; family Rhinophrynidae; genus Rhinophrynus; species Rhinophrynus dorsalis. The sequence continues at coordinate 118,371,946 of CM074728.1, read as the reverse complement.
AAGAAAATCAATAAACCACAAGGAATATCTGAAGAAGAAGCAAGGTACAACAAACCAGCTGAGGCAAGACGCAGAGTCAGTCAGCCTGGGAGGCAGGACAGCGAGAGGGGAAATGGAAACGTATCCAATGTCTTATTGGGTAATCAGAACAGCCGAGTGTCACAACCACAGCAGCAAGCATGAGGGAAGTCAAAACTGAGCAAATTTTAAAAAACCAGGCGTAAATGAGAGAACCCGAATCTGTAAGAGGTAGGATAGTCAAACACATTACCAACGTCAAAACCAGGAATCAGTGCAGAACACAGTAAGAAGGCAAAAGAGAAGTCGGAATTCAAGATAGGGTCACAATCCAAAGTATCCAGGAACAGATGAACGTTAGAATAACGAGGCAGCAAGAACTGACTTGATAATCGGGCAGAGAGGACTGCAAGGATTTAAAGAGATAGTGACCAACCAGAAGAAAGAAGAGCCGTCTCAATACGCAAGTTGGTGCATGGGTGTGACGTATTATGGGATTTTTTGCTTACCGATAAATCCTTTTCCCTTAGTCCACTGAGGGATGCAGGGACTATGGGGGTTAAGCAGAGTGCCTATAGGGCGTACTAAACAAACAAAACCCTCCCACCTCCTAACCCCTCGCCCTGCCTAACTGCCTTCAGTTTTCATTTAACAGAGTCAGGAATGGAAAGCAGTAAAACAGATCTACCAAAAAGGCAGTATATATCCTCACCCAACAAGTCTTATGTGGGCGGGAAGCCTATCATCTTCAACAGACTAAGAGAAGAGGTTTTATCGGTAAAATCCCACTTTCTCTAGCGTCACTGAGGGATGCAGTGACCATGGTGACAAACCAAAGCTGTCCCCGATTTGCGGGAGTGAAGAAAACTAATGTACAATGGCCTACACATCTTTACGCCCAAAACTAGCTTCATGAGATACACAAATGTAAACTTTGTAAAACTTGAACGTGTGAACAATTGACCATGTAGCTGCTTTTGCACAGCTGGTCAACAGTAGAGTTTGGTTCTTCAAGACCCAGAAGTACTAATGGACCTAGTAGAATCAGTCGTGATTCTGAAGGGAGCTCGAACAGCCTTTAGTCTGTAAGTTTGTCTGATAACCTGTTTGAGCCATGAGGCAATGGTTGCCTTGGATGCTGGTCTGCCCTTCCTAGGACCTTCTTTAATCAAAACAAAGTGTCTGATGTCCAAAAGCGTTGTGAGGCTTGAACAGGTCTTAAACATCTCACTACATCTAAAGAATGAAGAACTTTCTCTTTAGAGTTAGATAGATTAGCACAAGGAAGGGAGTACCACTTCTTGGTTTATGTGGGAAGCAGAAAGTACTTTAGGTTGGAACTCTGGAACAGTTCTTAAAACAACTTTATCTTGATTAAAGATAAGGTGGGGTGAAATACAAGAAAGTGCACATAGTTCTGAAACTCTTCTTGCAGATACAATCGCCGTGAGGAAGACTGTTTTGAAAGTCAGATCTCTGATAGAGGCCTCTAACACTAAATTCAAATCCCATGGTGGAATGTGATGCTTATATGGGAAACTATCCTATTGACCCCTTGATGAAATGTTTGTATTTATGGGATAGAAGCAATCTTTCCCTGAAAGAGAAGAGAGAGAGAGATGAAACTTGGACTTTCAGTGAGTTAACCTTTAAACCTTTTTCTAGACCTGTTTGGAAAACCTCTAGAAGAGATGGAAGATGGAAAAAAGAGAGATCTACATCTTTCCTAGCACAGAAAGAAAAACAGATTATCCAAACTCAGTGGTATACATTGTCTGGTACCGATTTGTGAGCCCTCTGAGCATGGTTTGAATTACAGGAGAAACTAATCCTTTGTTCTTCATGATTTGGGTCTCAGGTTCCACTCTGTCAAACTGAGATTGAGTAAGTTGTGGTGGAGAACTGGTCCTTAAGATATGAGGTTTGGAATCTGAGGTAGACACCATAGTTATGTCAATTACATATTTCTCAGATGGTAAAACCAAGATCTCCTTGGTCAAAATGGAGCAATGAGAATGGTGTGCACCTTCTCTTCCTTTATTTTGCAGAGGATCCTGGGAATCATAGCTAGAAATCTGGATTCTCCCTCTCATCTGTTACTATCTGGTCAAGTTCCTCATAGATAGGAAAAGTGATAGCACATTTCTTTTTACATTTAAAAAGAGATTTAGATGAGAAATCAGAGGCCTGGTCATCTGATACTTCAATAAATTGTTTTATTTATTGAATCAGTGGGTTCCATTGTCCTCATGGGTGGACCCCTCTGTCATAGACGAGGGAGGTTCACTATAATCAATGGATAATTCACCCTCATCATCTGATGAGTCTTGTGGATACATTTTAGAGTCTTCTGAGGGTTTTTTGGTAGAGGTCTTTTAACGGGCACATGGGGTGTGTCTATCCAAAGCTCTCTCCAAAGTATTGGCAAATTAACTAGGTAAAGCCTTAGCCCTCTTGGGTTCAAGATTAGCGGGGTAATGTTGTGGTTGCCCTGATAGTCTCTAAGCCCAAACATTTAGTACATACAGATACATTGTTTGAAACGTTAGCATTACAAAATTTGCCTGTGGCAGAAGGGCCTTTATTTCCCTTAGTTTTCTTCTCCTCATTGGGCTCTGACATCCTGCAAGCAATGTAAAGAGAATAATGTATACTGTATGAAGTCTCAAAGGGACTAAACAATTATCAAAGATTTGACAAAATACTTTCACAATAATCACAATAAAAACTGTGCTAAATGAAAACTAACTGCTCCAACAGAGCTAGACTGAGATAAAGCACTAGTCAATAGGAAGACTGACCCAGAAGAAAAGTACTCCTATGGAGCTAGTAAATAAATAAATAAATAAATATATATATATATATATATATATATATATATATATATATATATATATATATATATATATAGCCCCAGAGAATGAATCTCTATGTATTACTAATGTGCCTTGCTCCTACAGAGCGAGTAGTAATAGAACTGAAGAGCTTTGCTGCATCAGAGTGAAGAAATGGGCGATTCTTTATGTGATGAAGTATGTGAGCGTGCACTAAGCACCAAAATTAAATTTGACCAGCAAAGGAGATGATAACTGTGCAAGTAAAGTACTGTACAGCGCTCTTTGCTGTAAAGCAAAGTGAATAAAACCTGTCTGATGTTCTGTCCTACAAAGCTCCATAACATTCTTATACGAAGTAAATCGTATTTCCATCTCAACCATCCTCTAGGCTTTGGCCTCCATACTGAAAACTTGAGTTAGCTGTTCCAATGGAAGGAAGCTTGTCAGTAATGGTCTTGGTTTATGAGGACTCTCCCCACAAAGTGAGGCCCCCAGAAGCTTTAGGGAGATAATTAAAATAAACAAATCTCATTTAAGTGGAATTCCTTCAGGAGAAGGAAAGTCCTGGACGTTCCTGAGGGATACTTAAAGGGGAACTACCACCCCGCAATAACTTTACCTTAAATCAGTCTTCATCTGGTGACTAGATGCTTAGTAGCGCTAGTCGCCAGAAATATTACCCGGTTCAAAAGATTTTTGCCTTTTTCTGACGGTCACAGGAGCAGGAAGCACGGACATCTTGTCACTGTGACGTCCGTACACCTGCGCTGTCAGTCCCTTTTGAGCCGACTACTAAGCAGCTAGTCGCCAGATGAAGACTGATTGAAGGTAAAGTTATTGCGGGGTGGTAGTTCCCCTTTAATAAAACTGAAGGCAGCTGGGCAGGGGCAGGAGTTAGCAGCTAGGAAGTGGGAGTTTTTATTAGAGTGCCCTGCCTCCTATAGGTACACTGCTTAACCCCACGGTCCCTGCATCCCTCAATGACGCTAGAGAAAAAGTGTTACAATCCAGTTAAAAGGTCAGTAAGGTCTAGACATAAGTCTTGCACCGAGTCTTCTTTATATTAAAATTAAGAGATTCTACTATATTGTGTACTTCAATACATATGAAGAGATAAAGATCCCCTGCCCGCCCCTTCTCCCCACTTCACCAGAAGCTGGAGTCAGGTCAGGACGGCTGCAGTGAGGGACAAACTTCAGTAAGAAAAGGGAAATGCTCTCCTTCTTCATCAAGGGGGGGGGGGTAGGATTTCCCTTATACTTACTTAATGCAGTTTGTCCCTCGCTGCAGCCTTCGAGTCGCACGACCCAGTCTGAAATTCAGAGGGAGGTGGCCAGAAGGGGAGGGGGATCTTTATCTCTGCATTACTACTGAAGTACACTGAAGCAGTTCACTTTTAAAAGGTCGCCTGCACAGATAACACATCAAGCATGTTGCCATGGTTAAAACAGCAGCATGAGACTCTCATGTCGTATAGTCAAAGACTGCATACCCGTAACTACAAGTCCCATCATGCTTACCACTTCATCCCACAGCACGGCAGAAATGAAATGGGATGACATCACACAAGCATAGTCGGTTTGGAGAGATAAAGAGGACTGGACTGGACTCACAATAGGTTATTACTCTGAATAAACTTCCCGTGAATGCGCATCTGCAATGCTCCATCTTCGGTCTGGGAAGCATTCATATAAGCAGTCGTGCATGCTCAGTGCTGCTCTGGTGTAATGCTCCACCTTCTCTGCGTGCTTCTCCCTGCCCTGTCATTTCGCACGCAAAAGAGGGGAGAGAGAACCCCGGAGCAGTGCTCAGCATACATGAGTGCCTCTTTAACCCCTTAAGGACCGGAAAAATCTGAGGTTGTTTTCCCTTAAGGACCGGAGCAATTCTGACCTTTTTGACTATGTCTTTGTTCAACAGTGTTTTCCCTCTAAGTCTTTTATTCCACCCCCATAAATGATATACTGTTTTTTTAAGCATAAATAGGGCTTTCATTTGATACCCCACTTATATATATAACCCACCATTTACTTTATTAAAATTAAAAAAAAAAACGGTAAAAAAATGTAAAAAAAACAGCATTTTTGATTTTTCTCTTTGGATCAATTGGGCACAAAGGGTTACATTTTTATGGAGACTGCATGAAAGGTATGACCGGTCAGTCATACCTACAAAATGCGCAGTTTAAAGTGGCCACTGTCCCCCCGGGTGAAAATCCCCATGTCCCTTTTTCCCACCCTATTTTGACACTTTTTTGTCCCTGGTATTTGGTGGTGTATATAAGTGTATTACATGGCTCCACAACAATCACACTTCCAAAATTGTTTAATTATATATTTTTTTTTAAATAAAAATGTTTTTGTAAAAAAAAAAAAAAAAGTGTGTTGTGTTTAAAAAAAAAAAAAAAAAAAAAAGTGTAAAATTGCAGGTCAAAAATTGACCTGCATTTAGCCAGCCTCCTGCACCAGCAGTGAAGGGGTTAATACCCCCAACTGCTGTAATTTTTTTAACCACTAGGTGTCTCCCGTCTACTTCTGTCTCCCTTACTTTGAGAGCAAGGGAGACAGAGGCAGACGAGACAGGCACAGACAGCATGCTTTGCATGCTGCCTCTGTCTGTCACTATGCCGGTACATGTGATCGCTGATACAGCGATCGCATGAACCGGAAGAAGGGCTGAGACTGAATGCCCCGGTCTCGGAGCGCTCAGTCTCAGCCTGGATTTAATGATAGCAGCGAACACGGAGGCACACTGCTATCATTTAAGCCATGACGGTCCTGGACCGTCATGGGTCGTTAAGGGTATAACAACCCATGACGGTGCAGGACCGTCATGGGTCCTTAAGGTGTTAATGGAAGATTGAGCAGTACAGATGCCTGGAGCAGCGCTGTTTTTATTTCTGTTGTGCTGTGGGATGAGATGGTAAGCATGATGGGACTTGTAGTTACTGCTATGCGATCTCTGACGATGAGACATGAAAGTCTCGCTCTGTCATGCAGCGCGAGATTCTCAAGTCGCCATTTTAACCATGGCAACATGCTTAATGTATTATCTGGGCGCGTGCTCTTTTGTGTGGGACCTTTTAAAAGGATACCCACCAAAGCAGGGACTTACATAAAGTGGAATCTCTTAATTTTAATATAAAGAACACTCTGATATTTACTTTCATCTAGATCAGAGGTTCTCAGCCCAAGCCCTCAGTGGCCACTAACAGGCCAGGACTTAGGAATTTCCCTGCTAGAACACAAGTGTGTTGATCAGAGGCTCAGTCACATTGATTAACTCACCTGTGTTCTTAAAAGGAAACTCTCAAATCCTGGCCTGTTAGTAGCCACTGAGGGCATGGGCTGAGAACCACTGCTCTAGACATTACTGACCCTTTAAGCATTACTTTCCCTTTAACCATACTCATTGTGGAGCCCTCCCTTTTACCTTCACCGTTGTCCATGGCAGACATGTTGATGGTGGAGCCGTTCACACTGCTCCCTGGCACGTTCTTGAGCTGGTGCTCGAGCCGCTCCAGCTGGTACACCAGCGAGTTCTTCTCCGTGCTCAGGCTCTCCAGCATGGTCTGCTTCTGGATCAGAGTCTCAGTGAGCTGGTGCAGACGGTTCTCCAGCTCGGTCTGACTGCTGCTGCTCAGGGCCTTGTTGGTAAGCTGCGCAACAAACGGAAGTCATGTGACCTAAGAGACCATGTACATTTACACATGCAGAGGCCATATTCCTCCTTAAATCGGTAATAATTTTTATCCCACGCCTCCATAATATGATGTAGTTGGTCTGTTTCAGAATTGCTCTTCTGCCACTAATTCCCTAGAGCCCAGTTTAGTTATCTGTTTTTGTTGATGGGATGTGTGACTGGTCCACATATTCCTACTCTCTTCGCTTGAGGAGAGGTCATAGTCCCGGATGATGGACCCCTCCTCTTCCCTTTCTCCCTTTTCCCCTCCTCCTCTTCCCCCTCTCTCCCACCCTTTCTCTTGGGCCCATGTCCAGTACTCTCTCCTTTCACCTTGTAATTATGCATGGCCCTCTCTTCTTTGCCTACCTATTCCCTCTCCTCGCTGCTCTCGGGCCAGACTGTGGCTTTGTTCTCTATTTCCTTACCCCCTTCCATCTTTTTGTCTGACCCCAGGAATTTTTTTACTGTTCTTGTATTGTGTTGAGATTTTGAAGCCCTATTACATTTTATGTAACCATTTTTCATAATTTAACAGTGCAATATGAAGCACATTGTTATATTTTGCACATGTGTATGATGTCTGCATTTAAATTCTATCTACCTCTGTGTCTCCCTCCCATCCCCCCTCCCCATTCTTGCCCTCCTTGCCCTTTGTTATACCCTGAAAATTTTTAATAAAGGTATTTTGAAGAAAAAAAAATATTTGCTTTTCTTTTCATTATGAATATTGCTGACACTACAACTGTTGTTGGACTACAAGTACTGTACTATCAAGGGAGATCTAAGAATGATGGAAGGTCACAGATACACATTGTCCAGCTTAGAACCTGAATCCCAGGGACAACAATTCACTGCATTTACTAAGGTTGGGAAAATGGTTTACTTACCTGTAAAATTAATTAATTAGTGAGTATTTAGGTGTATTAAGCAACATGTCTTCTCATTAATGGGAGTTGTACTGGGAGTGTAAAAAAGGATCTTAAAGGGATAGTAATACTTTGATTTATCTTTATTTTATTTTGTAGGCATTAAAAAAAAATGAAGAACGATATAAGTCTTATATCTCAAACCTTTATGGTTTAAGAGATATTCACAAGCAAAGTATCCCCCCCCCCCGTTCAGACAGATCAGAAGGGAGGTACCCAGGTAGACTGCAGAGAGGGACAATCTTCAATTAAGATAAGGGAAACACCTGAAAAGCTTGTCAAGGGGGGCAGGGCTTTCATTGTTCTCATAGGAAGAAGATTGTCCCCTGCTGTTATCTGTCTGGTCTATGGACTGCATTCCACATCTGAGAAGAGATGGCTTACACTAGGTAAAAGGGGCGGGAGGGGAAACTTTGCTTGTGAACATCTCATAAACCATAAAGGTTTGAGAGATAAGACTTATATCGTTCTTCATGTTTTTTAATGCCTACAAAATAAAATAAAGTTAAAATGAAGTATTACTATCCCTTTAAACTGCTAAGTGCTGAATAAAAAAATAAAATCGGATTTTAGTGTTCTTAGCTGTTAAATCCTTTTCTCTTAGTCCGTGTGGAACACAGGTACCTTGGGATTGAGTCCCTCTTTGGAGGACAGGACACATCTCAAAAAGACAATGTCTTGTGGGTTGAGACTCCCAGCCACTCGTCCAGCTCAACCCTTCCTTCCCTGCCCTGCATCTCCAGCTATACTGTGATCGAAATCACACCAACAAGGCAAGCAAGAGAAGGAGGGAGCTCCTGTGAGAATAAGAATCTAAACATCCAGACAGGCAAGACCAAGCGAGGTCCCTTTCGCTGGATGGGAGACCTATGTTCCATAGGGACTATAGAGAAAAGGATTTAACAGGTAAGAACACTAAAATCCTGTTGTCTCTTACGTCCAATGTGAAATATATGGGAATATACCAACACTAAGCTTCCAGAGGTGGGATAAAAGGAGAAAGAACCTCACCCCTGTCCCCAAGATACCGGAGTTCCCTAGGATTATCCAGAACCTGAACAGCCCAAACAGAAGGAAGTGTCAATGCTAAAGAAAAAAGAGCCAGTGAGACTCTAACTGCTGAACAACAGAAAGGTACCAATATAGTACAGGACCCTAGACAGGCAGAACTGCCTTAAGGACCTTCCCGCCAACGCTGGCTTCAGCATAAGCCAGGACATCAACACGTCAGTGCTTAGTAAAGGTGTGCAAGGAGGACCAAGTTGCTGCCTTGGAAACTTGCTCAGCCGAGGTCTGAATTTGAAGGGACCAGGTTTCTTCCTGAGCTAATAAGCCTGACATGTGCTAGACTTGATCCAAGAGACCACAGTGACCTTGGAAGCAGCCTGACCTGCCCTGGGACCCTCTGGAATGACAAAAAGGGAATCTATATTACGAAGGGACTCTGTGCAATACACAGAAGGCTTAAGGCATCGCAACACATCCATGTGGAGATCACTCTCCTTGTCAGACTTAGGGTCAGAACAGAATGAAGGCAACACAATCTCCTGATTGATGTGGAACTCAGACACCACCTTACGAAGATATTCCTGAGAGGTTCGAAGCACCGCCTTGTCCTTGTGAAAAAAATAGGAAGGGTGGCTTGCAAGACAAAGCCTGCAACTCAGCGGACTGAGACTACTGCAGAAGAAAAGCCAACTTAAGCATCTACTAACTCATAAGGATGGTAGAAAGGGGCTCAAAGGGAGGCCTCTGAAAAACAACCAAAACCAAATTAAGGTCCCACGCAGGAGTAGAAGCCTTGAAGGCAGGGAAAGCATGAGCCACCCCCTGAAGGAACACCTTGACACCTGTGATAGTGGAAATAGGTCTCAGGAAAAATGCAGAAATAACTTGAAATTTGAACCTGCAAGGAACTCAAACTGAGTCCTTTGTTCATACCAGCCTGGGGAAAAGAGAACACCACTGGAAGGTCAAATTCCTGTGAGGACACAGATTTGCCACACACCACGAATGACCGATAGACCACACCCTGTGGTAAGCCTTCGAGAGACGGGCTTTCAAGCTTGAATCATTATGGAATTAGCTCAGTGGAAAATGTCTTTCTCCTCAGAATGTGGACTTCAACAGCCATGCAATCAAAGCCAGTATTTCCACATCCTCTTTCCAAAGGTAACCCTGGAGAAGGAGGTCCAGCCTGGCAGGAAGCAGGAGCGGATCCTGAAAGGAAAGACTGACTAGGTCTGCAAACAACACCATCCTGGTCCAATAAGGAGCAACTAGAATCATGGTCAGGCCGTCCATCCTGATCTTCCTGAGCACCCTGGGAATGAGAGAAATTGGAGGAAAGACATAAGTGAGGTGGAAGTTCCACTGGATCGACATTGCGTCCGTGGCAAAAGCCAGAGTATTCCCCTTCTGGGAACAGAAGGTTGGAACCTTCCTGTTGTCCGAGGTGGCCAACAGGTCTATCGTTGGCCCACCCCACTGTTGCAAAATCAGGCAGAACGCTTCTGGATTGAGCTGAGTTGTCTACTTAGGAAGTCTGCCAACACGTTTTCTACCCCTGGAATGTGAATGGTGGAGATAACCAGAAATGTGGGCTTCTGCCCAACCTAGAATGTACTTCACCTAATACCATGTGGCGGCACTTCGAGTGCCCCCCCTGACGATTTATATATGCCACAGCCATGGTGTTGTCTGACTGGACTCTCACTGGTTGTCACCTCAACTCAGAGATCCAGTACACAAGAGCCTGGCAGATCGCCCTGAGTTTCAGAACATTGATGGTCTGCAGTGACTCCTCCGCAGTCCACCTGCCCTGTACACCCATGTGACCCAGGACTACACCCCAGCCGCTCAAGATGGCGTATGTCGACCAGAGTCCATACCGGAATCCCAAAGGATTTTCCCTGTTCCAGGTTGCGCCTGCAACTGATTGTCCTTGTTGGACTCTGGAGAGAGGAGATCTGCCAATCCAGATGGTCCAGATTCCCAGACCAACTCTGGATGACCAGTATCTGAAGCTCCCTGGTGTGCACCTGAGAGCATGGCACCGCTTCTAGTTTTGACAATAGCCTGCCCAGAACTCTCATGTAGTCCCTGACCATGGCTGACGTCCACTCCAGGGCCTGAGACACCTCCTGCATAACCTGCAGGATCTTGTCCTTCGATAAGACAACCTTCCCTAGGCAGGTGTCGACCCTCATGCCTAGGGACACCAGCTCCTGGGACGGGACTGAAGACGATTTCTCGATCCTCATACCTAGGAACATCAGCTCCTGGGATGGGACTGGAGATGAATTCATCATGTTCGGCATCCACCCATGGTGAACCAGAAGTTGAGTACAGTCTTGCAAGTGCTGGGCCCAGAGCTCCTCTGAAGCAGTCTTTATCAAGAGATCGTCCAGAAAACAATGTCAAAGAAATGTCCCGGGTGTGAATTAAGGCTGCTAAGGTCCCTATGACTCTGGTGAACACTCAAACACAGAAGCAAGGCCAAATGACAGAGCAGTGAACTGGTAGTGATCCGAGTTGTAGGTAAATCCCAGCTAGCATTGGCTGTCTGGGTGGACAGGTATGTGTAGGTATACATCCTGAAATTCTAGGGATGCCAGATACTTCCCATGGCAGAACGCAATTAATCCATCTTGAAGAGTGCAGTCTCCACATATCTGTTGAGACATTTGAGGTCCAAAATGGAACAACAGCCTCCATCCTTCTTGGGAACCACAAACAGGTTGGAATAAAAACCTGAACTGCGCGCTCCTGGGGAGGTACTGGAACCAGAAACTTTTCCAGCAGTGAAACAGCCTTACCTTGTCTGGCTCCTTTGGCACCATGGACAAAAAGGCATCTCAAAAAAGGTGAAGATACCTCACCTGCAGGGGCCAGTGGACCAGGGTTCCGCTTCACAGACTTAGTCCTTGAAGCTGTTCGCTTGGACTGCCACTGCTGTCTGGGCTTGACGGAGGGACAAGAGTGTGAGTCCTGCGAAGTTTGCTGCCTTTGCACCTTCGTTTGGATGGGGAAATGAAAATCACACAGGTTCCTCACCATCGTTGGATGTTTAAAGGGCATTTGAGGCAACAAAGTACTCTTGCCCCCAGTAGCATCACTAATGATCTGCTTCAGTTAAGGTCCAAACATGGACTTGCCCTGAAAGGGTAAGGAAACCAGTGACTTCTTGGAGGACTGATCCACAGACCAAATCTTAAGTCACAAGGTGCGTTGCGCAGTAACTGAAAAGGCTGAGGCTTTAGCGGATAACCTGACTGCCTCAAAAAGAGCCTCAGAAACATAAGTGTTGGCCAAAAAGACCAACAAATCCTCCTTGGAAGCATCAACACAAACAGCTTCCATCAGCTGATCACCCCACATAGCAACAGCCCTGTTAATCCAGGCAGAGGCAAAGACGGGCCTCAGTGTAGCCCCAGCTGCTACAAAATTTGCCCTGAAGATTTAATCCAGCTTCTTATCTGCTGTATCCTTCAGGCCTGCTGCATCCACCAATGCAGGGCAGCAGACTTGGCTAGCCTGGAGATTGGGGGATCCACGGTAGGAGGAGAGGCCCACTGCACCAAAGCTGCCTCTGAAAACAGGTTTTGTCTACACAACCTTTTGGTGAAAGACAGTCTCTTATCAGGGATCTTCCACTCATCCAGAAGGATCTGATCAAGAGTGTCATTAAGAGGAAAACCTGGAGAAGATTTCTTATGCTTCTGGAAGACATCTGTTGAAGAAGACCCCTCATCGGAGATGTCAGGGACCTGAATGGTGTCCAAGACAGCCCTAATGAGCCCCTCAGCTGAGGGAAGGGGGTCGGTCTCATAAGAGTATGTATAGGAGTAGGAAGAATCCATATCCTCATAGTCCCCTTCCTCATCCTCCCCTGCTGATATTTCCTCCTCTGTGGAACGCTCTGAGATATGGGGGCCACATATTTAAAGGTAGTGGGGGGCTTCCAAGATTTAAGGACCCCCTGGAGGAAGAATGGGATTTGGGCAACTGAAGACAGCAGTGTTTTACCCAAAATGGCTCTTGTTCAGTGTTGGAGGGCCCCGGTGGGGTAGTACAAGTGGGACATAGAGATCTGGAATACTCCCTAGGGAGCCCAGACATGAGGAACAGTAAGCAAGGGGGAGAGTGACGCCCCTGAATCCTTAGTCTTAGAATCCGACATCCTGACAGGAGAAGTGTGTAAAACTAGTATAAATAACTAGTAACAATTCCACACCCTAAATCACCCTATAAAGCACAGAAAGGCAAAGGGTTAATCTGGAGAGCAAGGAGAGTCTGCATCTGCATAGGATAAGCAAGAGCAAAGCAAAATGGCGACTGCAAAACTGACAGCCAATCAGAAGAAAGCCCACGATACGGGCATTGAGGGAAATGTAGTCTTCTCTGTTGCAGTTGCCTAGCAATGCCAACAGCTCCGCCCATGGAATCACCACGGATCCCTGAGACACTCAGTACTGGGTAAAAGGGCATGAAGAGACAAGAAGTAGAGCCCACTCTGACTTCTCTATGTCAAACAGTTGCAGAGATATGTCCCAATGAAGTTCGTCTATAGAAGGCAATGGCGCAAAGGTGGCAGCAGCGCGGGAACCCATTCTTAAAGGGATAGTAATACTTTGTTTTATCTTTATTTTATTTTGTAGGCATTAAAAAAACATGAAGAAAGATATAAGTCTTATCTCTCAGACCTTTATGGTTTGAGGATATTCACAAGCAAAGTTTCCCCTCCCGCCCCTTTTACCTAGTGTAAGCCATCTCTTCTCAGATGTGGAATCCAGTCCATAGACCAGACAGATAACAGCAGGGGACAGTCTTCTTCCTATGAGAACAATGAAAGCCCTGCCCCCCTTGACAAGTTTTTCAGGTTTTTCCCTTATCTTAATTGAAGATTGTCCCTCTCTGCAGTCTACCTGGGCACCTCCCTTCTGATCTGGCTGAGCAGTGTTACATCAGTAAAAGGGGCGGGAGGGGGATACTTTATCATTGAATTACTCTTGAACTACAACTCTGACAGAATTGAAATAACACTCTCCAAAGTCCAAATACTATGATGATTAATTAGAGCTGCTTTTATTATGAAACATTACTATCCCTTTAAAGGACCCAGGAACATGAAATTGGACAATTTTTTAAGGTACCCAAAAAATCCAAAACACCCTAGGGAACATGAGACAGTCCACTGAAGGGAAAAAAGGCCCCTAACTCAGACAGAAAAGCAGGGAAGGGTTTAACTACCTCAAATGCACCCATCCGCCATAACTCAGGGAATGAAAAGATAGATGGAAGGAAGATACCCAATGTGAGTGCAGGAGCCCAAGGGTCAGAGAAAATCTCCATATGGAGAGGCACAACGTAGTGACAATATGGACCAAGGCACTCAAAGGGTTACTCACAGGATTTCTTTCTTCAGGTCACCACTGTGAAGTAATCAGGGCCTCAAGGCGCTCTGCTGGGAGGGAGAACTTGAGTTGTAAGATTTGCTCCACAGGGCTGCAAGGGTCCACACAGCACCTGCACACTGATCAGTACACTCCAGGGGAAGCCCAGTAATGGAAACCCACCGAATGGGGGAATTTTGTTTGACAGCCCCATAACTATTAGTAAATATTCACCTCACCTCACAGGACACATCATAACTGAAGATGCAGAGCGGGGAAAGGTAGAGCTGGAGGTGTCCACCCACAAGTCTGTTGTTTTTAGATGTTTCCTTCCCTCCAAAGAGTAACTCAACCCCCATGGTACTTATGTTCCATATTGGACGTAAGAGGAAACAACATTTGCACTTATATTTTTATATTTATGAAATTTAAAGTCTCTTTGCATTCATGTAGGGTGAAAAATAGCCTTACAATCATATATTAGCTTGATTTTAACATAAATGTGGTCTTTGTGTCCCCCTAGAGAATGTAAGAGGCATGATCCCCTCTTTCCACTGCACAGGAGAACAGACTGCAGGTGGGGGAGATGTGAGTCTGGGGATATGTGGGGAGCACATTGCGTTGGTCATGGAGACGCACATCGACATATGCACTAAGAACTGGTGATGTAAAAGGAGGAGGAGAGAACAGATTTACTACAATGCAGGGTTGTCGTACTGCTAGCGAAGTGGTAAGGATGTATAAGGCATGTGGAAGGGATGTGGAAGGGGTGTAAAAGGGATGTAGAAGGGATATGGAAGGGATGTGCAAGGGATGTAGAATGGATGTGCAAGAGATGTAGAATGGATGTGCAAGGGATGTATAAGGGATGTAGAAGTGATGTATAAAGGATGCTAGCAGTATGACTACTATGAAGTCTAGGAGCATCATCTTTGCTCCCACAATTGCTTGCTGGTGGAGCAGAGACAATTCACAATAATTTCAGATTCACATGGATATGATGGTGAAGACATCTTATTGCATTCTATCTATTTTCCATCAACATGAATTCACCACCATGTCGCCATCCTCTTCCCTTCTCAACCATTAGTGCCTCTGCCCCAGGAGAATCATCTGAGGGCTGCATTTTGTCCTCAGAGCTGCCTGTGATCACCACTGGTCTAGGCAGTTACCTGATTTCTGAGTTTCTGGATCTCATCCTCCCGGTCCCTGATCCGGCCCTGTAGAGTAGTCTTTGTCCTGTAAAGCTCCTCTTGGGTGTATTGAAACTCCTACAAAATAGTAAAATGGGATTTTATTTTAATTTCAGCAGATGCTCAAAACTTCTTCCTGTACTGAGGAATTGAGGCGTGTTTTATGTACCGATTATATCATCCCTAATATCAACCACTACAGACCATGCTCCATCACTTGTACAAAAAGAACAAACTTACCAGGAAGGAAAGGAACCATAACACATATACAGTGATAATAGGATCAGTTGTAAAGAAACCATAACAAGTATAAAGTGATATTAAGATTAGATGTAAATTGTCTGATATTTTATGTTATTTTTCAGCAGGCTGGAAGGAGTAAATTGTAATTGTACGCCTCACTTACTGCCATATTTTCCATTTTCCTAGACAATGCACTGGCGTCTACTCCAGCATACAATAGGTTAAAGTGCACGTCACCCTAAGACAAGTGAAGTTCTTTTATCAGATAATTAAAATCATTCTATATGTTGCGCTAGCTATTTGTCTGTAAAATAAACAGTTTTTGAGAAAAACTACCACTTATCCTTTGGTGGCAAAACCCGGCCCTTGCTAATTCCCTGCTCAGTGTTCTAATTAGTCCTGCGAGAGGTCCTGTTAGAAATGAGACTTACATCAAAGACTGTGACGAGCACCCATTGAGAACGAACAGGATAAAGTGTCTTGTTCTGAGGCAATGTGGCCTCTCAGTGGCGCTACAATTCACGTTTTTCACCCCATGTGCCATGTCCATATCAGACTGGTTCTGCCCACAGACAGTCCAGCTCCGAAATGTCAGGCAAAAACTCTCTGCACAACCAAGCAATTAGACATGTCCCCAGTGTGTGGGCTCTGCCTAGATTCATTCATATGATAGTGTGCCACAATATCTGTCTAGAACATAAACTAATTAGCATAAAATGCCACACTGTGCCATCATACATAAAGGTTTATTTCTCCAAAACTATTTATATTACAAACAAATGGCTAACAATGAGCAGTTTTGATTCCCTTTAGAACCAATTAAAATATCTTTATTTTGATAAATTTGGTGCAGCTGCTATGTCCCAGAATTGCTCCACATTTGCCTTAAATGGGAACTACCACCCGACACAATCTTTACCTTCACTAAGTCCCCATCTGGTGACTAGCTGCTTAGTAGCGTTAGTCGCCAGAATAATTACCTGATTTAACAGATTTGTCCTCTCTCCCATGGGGGATAGGCAGGACGGAGCGCAGACATCTTGCCATTGTGACGTCCGTGCGCCTTCACTGTCAGTCCCAGCCGGGTCTAGGAGGCATTGCTAGGAGCCATTTGGCTCCAACTGGGACTGACAGTGCAGGCTTGCGGATGTCACAATGGCAAGATGTCCGTGCTCCGTCCTGCCTGTCACCCATGGGAGAGAGGAGAAATCTATTAAATAAGGTAATTATTCTGGCAACTAGCGCCACTAAGTAGCTAGTCGCCAGATGGGGACTTAATGAAGGTAAAGATTGTGTCGGGTGGCAGTTCCCCTTTAATGCACATGCTCTTATGTTACTGTATGATTGCCTGGTAGAATATTGTATGCAGCCTTTGTCTCCAGGATAGTTCTTTCCCACCAAGGTGTACCATTATAGAAGACTGGCACTTTGGAATCCACTGCTTCCTGTGTAACACTGAAGAGGTTCTCCTGGAAATTGTTACCTGCTTCTGACGTTCCAGTTCAGCATCCAGCTCCTGCTTTGCTCTTCTCTGATCAGCTATTTGCTCCTGGAGGTCGTGTATCTGCTCCCTGCTCGCTTCTGCCTCATTCACCTGCTGGGCTTCCACTTCCTACAAACACAGAAATAAAACGAATATGGAGCAATACGTACAAAACAAAAGTTGAATACTTTTTGGGGCAAACACAACTGCCTGGAAGCACCTAAGTGTTCAGGCCATTTATTCCATGCTGTGTCCAGTACAATCCCAATGACAATATCCATAGACCAGACCCCACTTCCAGTTTAAAGAAAATATGGAAAAAGGAAATAATACCAATGTTAGTCAAGCTACGCTTAGAAATCCAAACACAATCATCGGAACATAGATGAACCCCTAATTTTTACCTCAGGTGACCAAATGCATGTAGAGACACTACATAGGAATAGATATAGATCGTAATATCTAATGAATACATGTTGGTAAATCCTGTCTATGTATGAATAAAGCAGTGCGCCCCCTGTGGTAATACAAGGTAATGAGGTAAGGTAATCTATATAAGATTGAGGATTTGGGTTCATCTATGTTCCTTTGTCTAATTTAGGCCTTATTTTGGGTTACATTATCATGGAGACATCTCCAGATGTTTGTAATACTCTAAGGGGGTTTCACCTTTAATCTATATACAGTCAATAGAACTTTGTGATTCAGCAGGACGATGACCTGAGATGACCTGGCAAGTTCAAAGCCGGGCAGCCCAGGTTACATATTTGTGACAATGAGGTCATCTAATTATTGATTATTTTGTAAAGTGCACTAAGACTCTATTCATTATGTATGTATGTATGTAAATGCGGCTCAGAATTTGGAGGTTCTATTTCTAGCGAGTTCGGGTGCTGTGCAATGCTCTGGAGACCCGCGGCTCACTAGGAAAGTTATATACAGTGTGAGACAGGCATCCATATTGTGGGTGCTGTGCTCTCTACTACTGTGTGATTGTCTTCTGTTCCCCCATGTTTGATTTTTATTAGTTGCAGATGCACATTCTAAAGTCATAGAGGTGTTGATGTAATGTCTCATATATGTTTGATTAAAAAAATATAAATACAATGTTTTTATTGAATGTTGGTGTGGGGGTCATGTCCTGATTGGGTGTGGGTCATAGGGTATTTATAATGGTTTGTGAACACCATTTTGGCATCTTGACAAAGATCCATGTGAGCAGGGCTTATAATTTTAAAGGAGCAGTAAACTTTTTTTTATGAAAACACATATTTTATAGAGCATTTCCTGCTGAATTTAACAAAGGTACTCCCATCGCTGTCAGATGTTTTATTCAAAATTTATAGCAGTTTAAATAATCAGGAAGTGAATTTACTGTGCTTTACTTCCTGATAGTTCTAACTGACAGGAAGTGAATTTACTGTGTTTACTTCCTGATAGTTCTAACTGACAGGAAGTGAATTTACTGTGTGTTTACTTCCTGATAGTTCTAACAGACAGGAAGTGAATTTACTGTGCTTACTTCCTGATAGTTCTAACTGACAGGAAGTGAATTTACTGTGTTTACTTCCTGATAGTTCTAACTGACAGGAAGTGACTCAGTAGTTTCTATCACATTCTATGGAGAACTGTATGTCTGACTTTTCTGTCTTTCCTCTCCATTAGAATCTGACAGGAAATCTAATTCGAATTTGACCACTAGAGGGCACTGCTAATGTAAAAAAAAACATGGGTTTAAACTGTAATAACTCTGGAAATATAAATCTCTCGGCAGTGGGAGTACCCTTATTTTACTCAATAGGAAAATCCCTACAATATATATTTTTTCATGAAAAAAGTTTACTGCTTCTTTAAGTCCCTGGCTACTAGCCAGATCTGAAAAGTAACTCGCCACTGCAAGCCAAAACATACCGACCAGGGCTGAATTTCTACTCGCCAGGGCTATATTTTCACTCGCCATTGACTAGTGGAAATTTTGAGCCCTGCATGTGAGGATCGAAACAATGACCACAAATAAAGATACACTTGCTGTTTCAAGTTCGAGATCTGAGAGTGCCGATTTCATTTAAAAGATTTATAAATTGCTCTGATCGTGCACACAGGCATTTGCCTCAGTTGTCCAGAGTGTGCCCTACAGCTCTTTCTTGTATATGTGTATATTTTGTAGGATTTATCCCCTGAGAAAAACTCCCTTGCTGAAAGGTGTTTCATTCAAAAGTTATTAAAGCTCAAACTTGAGTTTTTTAGGTGTAGTATCACAGTGGCCTGAATTTGTACAGTGGCGCTGTTGCCACACCATCCTATGGAGATTTATGGTCAACTGAGCAAAGCTATCCATAGAAGATGGTGTAGCAACAATGCCACTGTACAATTTCAGGCCACGGTGATATTGCACTAAAATACTTCAAGTATGACCTGTAATAACGATTGAATAAAACACCTTTCAGTAGTGGGACTGCCCTTGTTTTACTCAGGAGGATAAACCCTAAAATAAATAAATAAATTATATATATATATAAATGAATGAGAGTGCCTCTGTTTGGAACTATATATATATATATATATATATATATATATATATATATATATATATATATATTTTTTTTTTTTTTTTTTTTTTTTTTTTTACATATTTCGTGTTACTGTTCTTTTAATATGTAAGAAAAGAGACAAGCAATCACTGCCCTCGTTTTACTCGGGGAATAAACCCCCCCCCAAAAAATATATTTTACATATTAAGTGTTACTGTCCCTTTAACAGGTAAGACTAGAGACGAGCAATCACAGATCTCTTCTCACCTGCAGTTCGCCCTTCAGTTGTTGGATCTGTCCCATTAACTTCTGTATCTCCTCCCTCTGCATGTCCCTCTCATGTCTCATCTCCTCCAGCTCCATACTGCTGACCACGTGACTGTCCAGCCCCTCGATACCGGACCCCTCCTTCAGACTGTTAATCAGCTTCTCTTTGGACTGAAGAAACACAGACACATTCAAAGCGCATAAAGGAAAAGTGAAGCAATTCTGGGGGACACAAAGTGTGACATGGGGGAAAAAAACTGATTCATTTAACCCTCTGAGTGCCAGAGGGGTATCCAACGCATTCCTTCTGTCACTCAGGGTGTCAAACTGGGATTTGTTACCTCCTGAACGATAGGTAGGTCTCCTACATATTGCAAAGCAACGCGCTGGACATCTCTCTGGCATTCAAGAGTTTAAAAATCCTGGTTTAACCGTTTGAGTGCCAGAGGGGTACGCAACGCATTGCAAAGCAATGCGTTGCGTACCTCTCTGGCACTCAAAGGGTTAAGTCAGTGGGAAGTTTTAATTCTCCCTATGGTGCAAATAGTTAATTACAGAATTTCTCCACGTTATACATAAGGCTCATAGTAGTTTAGTGATGATCCAAATCCATAGGAAAAATGGTTCAATTCTGGAGAGCGTCAAATGGTTCACTAATGAAATGTCGCCATCTATTTGGCGACCATAAAAATGCCGCGTTAAAAACGTTGCCTGAATCAAAAGAGCGACATCAGAGTGTCCCCTGAATCAAAACGGCGACATCAGAATGTCACCCAAATCAAAAGAGCGACATTCTGATGTCGTACCCTTAAAGCTCAACAAATAGAGGGCGACATTTTAATAATAAACCACAACTACAGCTGTGTATATGTCTCCATCTGTTCCTTAACCCCTTGAGTGCCAGAGAGGTCCGCAACTCATTGCAAAGCAAAGCGTTGCGGACCTCTCTGGTGGCAAAGGGACACATCACAGCTTCTGGGAGGATCAGCCCCCACTAAAGAGGTACAACTTAACTTTTTCCCTCTGAGTGCCAGAGGGGTCCGCAACGCATTGCATCTCTGGCACTCAAAGGGTTAAGGCACAGATGGAGACATATACACAGCTGTGGTTGTGGTTTATTATTGAAATGTCGCCCAATATTTGGTGACCTTTAAAGGGGATCTACCACCCCTATACAAGTTGCTCTTAATTGTTAGCGATTAGTTTGAGTATTTCATTAATTTTGCTTTTTAAAATGCTATTGGGGAGAAATAGAAAGAATAAATATTGCCTTGACCATACTTCTGGGCAGACTGTGGTCACCTGCTCTGTGCCACAGTCTGTCACTCTGAGATATCATTGGCCAGAGATCGATATCTAGCCAATGAGAGCGCTCCAACTTACAGACACAAAGCCTGTCATTGGAGGAGGCTGGATAGCGGGATTCATGAAATACTCAGATCACCATGTATAGGGGTGATAGATCCCCTTTAAGCAGGCAACATCAGAATGTCACTCTTTTGAATCATGTGACATTTTTAATGCAGCATTTTGATGGTCGCCAAATAGATGGCGACATTTCAATAGGATACCACGTCAAATATCCTCTCAAACTACCATTCCCACGCTCCAGAACACTAGGAGTTAAAAGCCGCATTTAAATCAATGGGGATGGGGTTGTTCCAGAATTGTTGCTCTTTTTCTTTGTGCACAGACCCAATGACCTTTGTTATGTCTGGAGATGCTGTACAATTATGACCCTCTACAAACATTTTGAACAGAGATAGGGCCCTTAAAGAGACAGTAATGTCAAAAAATAAATCTATATATGATTGTTTTTATAATGCATAGTAGCTTTTGAAAATCATTTACCTTATTTCTCTCTCCTCCTTCCTTCCCTCTCCAGTCCATAATCCGACATATATCATTAAAACTGACACAGCTTTCCTGCAGATGCTCTTTTTCTTTTCAGACTCCAACCCCTTCTGATTTCCACCTTTTCGCCTATGCTCCAGAGATGTTATCATAACATTTATTGAATACTAGTTGAACAGCCCGTTACACGGGCCACAGTGCCACTGCCAGCCGATCGCGGGGCAGTCATGTGCTCCTTCGGAGCGTCCAGCTCTGTATCAGCCGCGGCGCGGGCAGTCTCTACTGCGCATGACTGCAGCACGTGCAGCAGTCTCAACTACGCATGACTGCGTCATTACACAAGTTTTAGCAAATTATTATTTATTGAATATGATGCTCTCTGTATTGTGCCTTTTGATTTCTTTTATAATTGCGTTATAATTCAATGTTATATATGTATATTCCATTGGATGTGTACTTTGATTCCAATAAAGTTTAATTAAAAAAAAAAAAAAAGAAAGAAAGAAAGAAAATCCTTTACCTTCATATTGTTCTTGAAAATCGAGTTTCCCCCTCCTACCCCTTTCTATCACGTCATGCAGAGTTCCCTGAGATCCAAAAGCCGGGCGCCTGACCAGACAGATCGCAACGAGAGAGAATATTGTGTATATCAGTATAAGGAAATCCCTGCCACCCTGACGAAGCGGGCAGGGTTTTCCTTATACTGACACAATATTGTCACTCACTTCAATCCGTCCAGACTGGCTTTTGGATCTCAGGGGACTCTGCATGACGTGATGGAAAGGGCCAGAAGAGGGAAACTTTTAACTCTATTTCCAAGAAGAATATGAAGGTAAAAGATTTTCAAAAGATGCTATGCTTTATAATAAATTACATTGAATAATCGTATGCAGATTGATTTTTTGACATTACTACCCCTTTAAGCCAAAAAATGACCGACCCCTGCCCTGGACACTGATGTACGTGACTATATCAGCAGGGAACTGGTGGCTGTGATACTTAGAAACATAGTAAATTAGGTTGAATAAAGACACAAGTCCATCAAGTGCAACCTTCTCCTCATACCCCAGTAATTATATAGCTTTACTGCTACCAAATAAGTTAGTCTTTATCAGACCTTCCTGATCTGCCTACTAATAAACAGTATAACTCTGTATATTCTCTTTGGAAAGAAATGTATCTAATCTTCTCTTAAATGTATCCATTGTATCTGCCATAACCACCTCCTTGGGCAAAGAATTCCACAATTTAACAGACCTTACTATAAAATATCCCTTCCTCTGCTGAAGTCTAAACATCCTTTCCTCTAATCTCAAGGGGTGTCCCCCTGGGCCTTGGAATGAATAGCTCACCACAGAGATCCTTGTATTGACCTCTCATATACTTGTACAATGGGATAAGGTCTCCTTTTAGTCTTCTTTTCTCTAGAGTAAATAAACCAAGTTTGTCTAGTCGTTCCTCATATGTCAAGTCCTCCATTCCCTTAAAGGGATAGTAATACTTAAAATGTAAAAAAAAAAACATGTGGTAGGGTTTATCCCCCTGAGTAAAATAAGGGTACTCCCACTGCTGAAAGGTGTTTCATTCAAAAGTTATTAATTTTCAAAGTTGAATTTTTTAGGTGCAATATCACAGTGGCCTGAAATTGTACAACATATTTTTTTTTACATTTTAAGTATTACTATCCCTTTTATTAATTTTGTTGCTCTTCGCTGTACCCTCTCTAGTTCTAGTATATCCTTTTTCAGAACTGGTGCCCAAAACTGCACTGCATACTCAAGGTGATGTCTTACCAATGATTTGTACAATGGCAAAATAATGTTATCCACTCTTGCTTCAATACCTCTTTTTATGCAAGACAGGACTTTGTTTGCCTTTGCTACTGCTGTTTGACACTGGTCACTGTTTCTATGTTTGTAGTTGACAAGGATACCCAGGTCCTTCTCTAGCAATGAGTCCCCTAAACTGATTCCATTAAGTTCACAAGTAGCCTTGGGATTGTTTCCTCCCAAATGCATGACTTTACACTTCCCCACATTAAAGAGATAGTAATGTCAGAAAAAAAGTATTAACTATATGGTATATACAATTAAAAGAGATTACCTGCACTTATTCGTATCTCTCAAACCGTTATGGTTTGAGAGATATAGGAAAATAAAGTTCTCTGGTCCCTCCCCTTTCTGCTTGACAAGCTGTAAAACTGTCAGAAGCAGATTCTGGTCACTTGACCAGATGTGGCTCTTCACCAGTGCTGATATAACGATATCTAAAGATAAATACTTAATTTGGAATGGTCTACAAAGTGTGCCTGGTTTGTAAGCACACTTTGTAGACGGTTCCAATGAAGTATTTGTTTCTAAATAGCGTGATTTCTGTCTGGTCAAATGACTGGAATATGCAGCTGTCAGCTAGATGGCAGACTTGAGTAAAACAGCCAGGAAAAGGTAACTTTACCAAGTTATATCTCTCAAACCATAAAGGATTGAGAGATAAGACTAACAATTATATTAATCTTTTTTTAATGCCTACAATATTAAATCAACTTAAAATTAACCATTACTATCCCTTTAAACTTCATATTCCATTTGTTTGCCCAATCTGATATTTTATATAAATCGCTCTGTAGAGAACATTTATCCTGTTCTGAATTAATTACCCTGCATAATTTAGTGTCATCTGCAAATATTGATAATTTGCTTTCTATATCTATTTTTATGTCATTTATAAACATGTTAAGAAGCAGTGGACCCAATACTGAACCCTGAGGTATTCCACTCTCCACTTTAACTGTACTGGAGAATTGTCCATTTACAACCACACACTGTTCCCTATCCTTCACCCAGTTTTGTATCCAATTGCAAAGGTTATCTCCTAGCCCCTATTTCCTTATTTTATACCCCAGCCTTCTGTGTGGCACTGTATCAAATGCCTTTGCAAAGTATAGGTATACTACATCTACTGCCTTGCCATTATCAAGGTTGCTGCTTACTTCCTCATAGAAGCTGAAAAGGTTATTTTGGCATCATCTACTTGTACGGGTACATACAATTATTACATGAGTAGTCAGTATTTTCCTGCGTTTCTCACCTGTAGTATCCGAGTTGCCTTCTGCTTATAATCATTCATTTCCTGTTTGACATTCTCTGCTGCGGATTTAGCCGATTTCAGCTGCTGCTGCAAGTCGTCGCTCCTCCTCTTCTCTTCCACGTGCTTCTTCTCTGCCACTACGACAGCTTCCGCCAGATTCTGACGTTCCGCCTCCATTTTACTGAGCCGGGCTGCAAACTCGTTCTGGGAGGGCAGACAGCGTCACTGGGGTGAATGCACGATAACAATTTTGCTCTAAATCAAGCGATGGAATAACTTAACCGTGAATACCAGAGAAGTATGCAATGCATTGCTCTGAGTGCTTTGGGTACCAGTCTGGCACTCAAAGGGTTAAATCTCTACTCCTGTCTAAAGCCAATTTACTAAGCTAAGTATGCTCAAAAAGCCTGGCTCCAAAGGGAATAAGGTAGTCTGTGAGCTTTTCGGGATATTTCTTTAAGTAGTGCCTAAATCTATGCCATGTATTAACAACGGCACAGACAACTTAGTTGCAGTCACTTTAGTTTTCCAGTGCATGCTATGGAACTGACTGGCATTACCTTCCTACAATGGATTAGTGGGTCCTCCGGTACATTCTACAGAGCTCATACCCTGTAGTGTATCCCCGGGCGTTAGGGGCTACCACCACGCGGTTTCACTGGCACATTTGTACATATCCCCCCCTTTGCTGTGTTATTGTACATTCCCCAAAATACCTGTCCCACCACTCCTCACCTGATACACTAAAGGCAAGATGCACATACTACCTGGACCACGTGAACTAAACAATCCCTCCAAATTTCCACAGATTTAAATGGGGTGTTTCACCTCTTAGGGATTAAAAGCTGCATTTAACTCTTTGAGTGTCAGAGAGGTGAGCAACACACTGCTTTGCAACATGCTGCACACCTCTCTGGAACTCAAGGGGTTAAAGCAGAACTATAATTCAAATTAAAGTACCCCCAAATAATTATTCACATAGTGATTTGCATACAAATAGCTGTATTATGTAGAATAAGTTCAGAGTTTCTGAGAAATCCAACTTGTTCGGAGACTGACGGGCAGGCTTCTTGCTGTAGAGGCATCTGTGTACCTGCACGCTTCACTTCCTGTTACCTTAAAGGAGCAGTAAACTTTTTTTTATGAAAAAATATATATTGCAGGGATTTTCCTATTGAGTAAAATACGGGTACTGCCACTGAGGAGAGATTTATATTTCCAGAGTTATTACAGTTTAAACCCATGTTTTTTACATTAGCAGTGCTCTCTAGTGGACAAATTCTAATTAGCTTTCCTGTTAGATTCTAATGGAGAGGTAAGTCAGAGATATACAGTTCTCCATAGAATGTGATAGAAACTGCCTGTCACTTCCTGTCAGTTAGAACTATCAGGAACTAAACACAGTAAATTCACTTCCTGTCAGTTAGAACTATCAGGAAGTAAACACAGTAAATTCACTTCCTGTCAGTTAGAACTATCAGGAAGTAAACACAGTAAACTCACTTCCTGTCAGTTAGAACTATCAGGAAGTAATCACAGTAAACTCACTTCCTGGTTATTTAAACTTCTATAAATTTTGAATAAAACATCTGACAGCACTGGGAGTGACCTTGTTTTATTCCGCAGGAAAAGTTCTATAAAATACGTGTTTTCATAAAAAAAAGTTTACTGCTCCTTTAAGGTACAATGCAACTCCTCCTCACCAATCATAGAGGAGATCGGGACGGACACTGCAGGAACACAGATGCCGAAGAGGCAAGGGCCTGGATTCTATTGCAGGTGCTCATTTTAGCACTGCTTTTATCTCCAGGTTTCCCCATAGACTTCAATAGGAAAATGTTTGATAAAACGGGTGTTAACATTTATCTCATGCAATAGAATTTAGCCCAAGATGTCTACAATGATGCCTGCAATTCAGTCTCTGAAAAAGACAAATTTCTCAATAATGCTTGACTTATTCATGGTCATACAAGTATTGGTATGCATATCGCTATATGAATAATTTTTGGGGGGCACTTTAATTTGAGTGAAAGTTCCGCTTTAACTCATGGCTATTTTATTTGTCCCATTTGGTGCAGTTGATTTCTCAGGATCGCTCCACTTTTTTTTTTTATCAAATCAAGTTTTATTGAGTTTTGAAACTGTAATACGGGGGGGTGGGGTGAGGAAAGTATCCGTGTTATAATAGAATAAACATACACATCATAAAGCAAAAGGCAGGGAGGATGTAGAACAAGAGGCCTGAGAAGGAGACATTCCTGTCTAGCAAAGAAGGGGGGGGGACTGTGAAGTTCGGTTGCCCGTCTTCAAAAAGTTCTAGTGAAGGTCGAAGGTAGAGAGAGAGAGAGAGAGAGAGAGAGAGAGAGAGAGAGAGAGAGAAGGAGGAGAAAAAAAAAAGGAGTGAGGGAGAAAGGGGAGATGGAAGAACGGGGAAATCCCCTACCTCCCTCACCGAAGACCCAGCACCAAGAAACACGGAGCGAAACAAGAGGTGACCTTACACTCGCTGACCAGCCTCGTCCCCCAGTAGGGGCAGCATCAGTGGGTCCTCCAGGAACTGCGTCCAGGCAAACCAAGTAAGTAAGTATGTAAAAGAACCGGGGTGCGATACCATTGAGTCAAGAGTTTGTAGGACATCTACTGGGTCTTGTTGGCCAGGGAGCACTTATACGTCAAGATAAGTATCTTTTCCCACTCAGGCTCGCTCAGAGAAATCTGAAGGGCGTTTTCCCATTTCCCAACATAGGCCGGCAAGGCAAAGTGACCAGAGGTGCAAAGAAGCCGGTATAGGAGAGAAATACTGTGGGAGGGAGGGCATCTCTGGAGCCTAGAGCCTCGAATGGAGTAAGAGGTCTAAGGAGATTATGTTTCTGTGGGAGAGAGCAGAAAACATACCCAAACTGGGTAAACTGAAAACAGTCCAAGGGCGCCTGGAGACGATGAGATAGTATATCCACCAATGGCTTAACTGTGTAATCTGCAGTCAAGAGGGACGTCATCCGAGTGTTATCATCAATAGAGGTGCCCAAAAAGGGTCCAAGGGTCTGGCCAGGAACAAAGTCTGGATTACATCATAATGGGGTCACTGGGGATGGGTAGGTGGTGAGCCTGAGTGGAACATGGGCTCCACGGAAAACTGAGAGAGGAGCAGAGATTAGAGGATGGCCTTTGGAGAGCGATTTGGCATGGTTCGGTGACAACCAGGGAAGGGAATGGAGTGGAACACCGACTTCCGTCTCCTCCAACCCCACCCACAACTTCTGTGGAGGTCGAAAGACCCACTCCAGGAGTCACAAGAGATGGCAAGCCCGATAGTACGTCTGGGGGCACAGCAATGCCAGACCACCACTGGACTCTTGCCGTGTCAAGACATCAAAGAGAAGTCTGGACCTCTTCCCTGCCCAAAGGAATCGCAACCACATAGAGCACAGGGAGGAGAATAAGGCCAGCAGGATGCGGATAGGGATCATCTGGAGCAAACAGAGCATGTGCAGAAGGACATTCATTTTGAGCTCATTAACTCGCCCCAGCCAGGACATGTGGAGCGGCCCTCAGGCATTCAAGTTGCTCTGGACAGCAGTTAAGAATTGAGGGAAATTATGGGCATAGAGTTGTGAAGGATCTCCAGTCAGCCAAATCCCCAGGTACTTGAGCTGGTGTCGGCACCACCTAAAGGGAAAGGAAGAGGATAGGTGTTCCTCTTCAGATGAAGGTAGGTTAATATTCAAGATCTCAGACTTCGAAAACAGCTTCAAGTCAACACTGAGTAACAAAATGGGCCTATACCTACCACAGTGTTCCAGGTCCTTCCCCTCCTTCGGGATCAATCAAATCGTGGCTGACAAAGTGTGAGGGTGGATGTCATGCCCCTCCAAGATGGAGTTAAAGGCTGAGACTAAGCAAGGGCTAAGGATCTCCTGATATTGTTTATAGTATGAAAGTGAAAGGCCATCCAGGCTGGAACATTTGCCCGTCATGGTGTCACGTAAGGCCACAGTAAATTCAGACAAAGCGATTGTACGATTCAAGAGTTGAGAGTCAGATGCAGTTATCCTAAGTCGCAAGTGTTGAGTCAGGTACGCAGAGATTTTATCTCGCATCCGGTGGGCCTGAGTAAGATCATCCCCATCTGGCACCAGATTATATAACTTAGGGAGTAATAATTCACAAAATCTAGAGCAATGTCCGATGAGAGCTGCCGGGTAGTACCACCAGAGTCCCGGATCTTGGGAAAGTATGTGAGCTGGCGGTGTTTCCTGAAGGCCCTAGCAAGGTATTTCCCAGGTTTGTTGCCATGTTCAAAGTAAAATGCTCGAAGCCGGGTAAAGTGTCGACGTGCAAGGTCATTAAGGATAGAGGCCACTTCACGATGCAAGGTCAGAAGACGCTGGAAGTCTGCGGTATCCAGCTTCTCAATATGCGATCGCTCTAAAGCAGCAATCTGGTTGTACAGCTCGCATAGCTTGGTGGAGCATGCACTCTTCCTTGCCACAGGTACCTTAATAAAGTGGCCACGCACAACACCTTTGTGGGCCTCCCAGACTGTGACAGCACGGACATCAAGGGTGGTACTGAGAGCAAAATAGTCCATCAAGAGGGAACAAGTAGAGGCCAACGTATCCGGGTCACTTAAGAGGGAGTCATTGAGTCTCCAAGAACGTTGGGTTGGTCGAGTGAGAGGGGAGCTCCACGTCGCAGTCAGAGGGGCATGGTACGACCAAGTCGTGATCCCATATGCAACAGATCGTAGTAGAGGCAGGTGGTAGTGAGTGATAAACAAGTAATCAATGCGAGAATAATGAGAATGAGGAGCAGAGTAGAAGCTATAATCCCTGTCATCTGGATAGAGAGCCCTCCAGCAATCGACTAGCTGATTATCAAAGAGCAAGTTCTTAATCTTCCTTAGAACATGAAGTGGCGTGTGGGCCGATCCCGTGGACGTATCAAGAGATGGATCAAGGGCCACATTGAAATCGCCCCCAAGAATGAGAAAGCCCTCCTGGAAATGACACAGAGCAGCCAAACCAGCCGCGAAATGGGAATGTTGTCGCGTATTAGGGAGATAAACAGTGGCCAAAGTATATATTTGGTCAGCAGTCGTACCTTTAACAAAGACATAACGCCTCTCTGGGTCTAAGAAATGGGTGAACTCCACAAAGGGGGTTTGTTTGTAGATGAGAATGGCAGTGCCTTTGCGCTTAGAGCATGGGTCATTACTATAGTAGCAGTGAGGACAGTCACGAGTAGTCAAGCGTGGTGGAGATGTGCCGCAAAAGTGGGTTTCCTGCAGGAAGACTATTGAAACATTGTGCGACTTAAGGTCGCGCAAAAGATGGGACCTCTTCTCAGGGATATTGAGACCTTTCACATTCAGTGTCAGTACTTTCAAGTCAGCAGGCACAAAAGAGGTGGGCTCAGTCATAGTTCCGGAACCGTGGCAATGAAGCACTGGGACCGACAGCGCAAGAGGCAGCTGAGGGGGGTGGGGCAAGATAGAAGAAAAGAAAAAAGAGGGGGTAGGAAGGGGGAAAATAGAGAAGAGGGGGAA
The DNA here is from genome assembly GCA_037306005.1 of Rhinophrynus dorsalis. NCBI lineage: Eukaryota > Metazoa > Chordata > Amphibia > Anura > Rhinophrynidae > Rhinophrynus > Rhinophrynus dorsalis. The sequence continues at coordinate 118,341,880 of CM074728.1, read as the reverse complement.
GAAAAAGGGGGAGAGAGGCAAGAAGGCAGAAAGGGAAGAGAAGAGGAGAACTAAAGAAAACAGAGTATACACTGAAGAGCTGGATGGCGTATGAGTGGGGCCCCTACCGCAAGGGGGCAATGGTCCCAGTCACACCAATGTAGATAGGCTTTGAAATATGAGGAAGGTCTCAACCGGATGAAGAAAAAAGCCTCCCAATAACGATAAGGTAGGGAGGAGCAATATAAAAAATTAGAAAAGTGAGATCCCCAGCTTCCCTCCATAATCTAGACATTAGAAACACATAGAAAGCGTGCAAATACATTAATGAACAGTGGTCCAAAAACTATAGGTACGGGACCAACCCAGATGAACGGATAAGAAACTAGCAAACGGGTCTCCCGTAAGTACCTGCCCCATCATCTCACCTGCTAAACTGCAGACCTTATGTGGCGCAATTCTGGGGTGAACCAACTGCACCATAGGGGACAAATAAAATTCCTCAATGACTGCATCATAATGCGTTGGAGACCTTTCTATCATTCATAGGGTTAAAGGGATAGATTGCAATTTTTTGAGAAACATTAATCTTGTAAGCATTAAAAAATAAAACTTAATGCCTCCAGTCCCATCTCAAAAAATGGCAATACTATCCATTTAAGAGCTTCATTTAACCCTTTGAGTGTCAGAGGGGTATGCAACACATTGCTTTCAATGTGTTGTGTACTCCTGTGACACTAAAAGGGTTAAAGGGATAGTAATACATATTTTCTTTATTAGTCATATTGTTAAAGGGATAGTAATACTTTGTTTTAACTTTATTTTATTTTGTAGGCATTAAAAAAACATGAAGAATGATATAAGTCTTATCTCTCAAACCTTTATGGTTTAAGAGATATTCACAAGCAAAGTGTCCCCCTCCCGCCCCTTTTACTGATGTAACACTTCTCAGCCAGGGCAGAAGGGAGCTGCCCAGGTAGACTGCAGAGACGGACAATCTTCAATTAAGATAAGGGAAAAACCTGAAAAGCTTGTCAAGGGGGGCAGGGCTTTCATTGTTCTCATAGGAAGAAGATTGTCCCCTTCTGTTATCTGTCCAGTCTATGGACTGCATTCCACATCTGAGAAGAGATTGTTTACAGTAGGTAAAAGGGGCGGGAGGGGGAAACTTTGCTTGTGAATATCTCATAAACCATAAAGGTTTGAGAGATAAGACTTATATCATTCTTCATGTTTTTTTAATGCCTACAAAATAAAATAAAGTTAAAACGAAGTATTACTATCCCTTTAAATATATCCTGCTGAGTAAAACAAGGTTCTTCCACAGCTGTGAGATGTTTTATTTAAAAGTTATTGCAGATCAAATATGCATTAATTTGGGTGAAGTACTTCTATGGCTTGAAATGTCATGGTGGTGCTGTTGCAACAGAATTCTACGGATACATGTGGTCAGTTGACCTTAACTCTCCATGGGATGATGTAGCAACAGCTCCAATGTAATATTTCCGGCCCTGGAAGAACCACACACAAAAAGAGCAAGTTTGAGCTACGATAACTTTTTATAAAACATCTTTCAGCAGTGGGAGTTACCTTGTTTTACTTACTCCAAAGGATAAACACTGCAGTACAAATTTATTTTTCAATATTATGCTTTACTGTCCTTTTAAATCAATGGGAATGTTTATTTCTCTCCTACGGTGCAATTGAATTAGACCAGAATTAGTGAAACATGGCACGGGGGAAAAGAATACCCCCAAAAGCCCAAACACATTCCACTGTCCTCCCATTGGTTTTAGCAGTGTAGAGAGCAAGACATACCAAGGGCAGGGAGCTCTCCCAGGATTGGGCTGTTCATGCCCAACCCACTCCTTGTCCTGCCAATAGCATCATATAGATGCCCCACCCACTCCTTGTCCCACCAATAACATCATATAGCCCCACCCATCCTACATGATGACTGACAAAGGTAAATATGTATGGAGGGTCACTTAAAGGAACACAAATACCAAAATTGAAAAGTGTTTATAGGCATTTAAACAGTATTTGCTCCGAGCCAGCATGCTTGACTTTTTTCTGTCACACAAAAGTTTGAACATTTGTCATAAAGTGATGTGGAAGGAGGCTACACTTTGGCTTTTTTTTTTTTTTGCTTGTTAATGCACTGATAAAATCTTAACCCTTTAATGAATAGTGACATATCAGGACTGTCACGACGGTCCCTGCGTTAAAGGGACAGTAATGTCCCACAAAAAATATTTATCATTTTGTAGTGTTTAAAAAGTTGAACTAGATGCAAAAAACCCTATCTCTCAAACCGCTATGGTTTGAGAGATATTCCCTGACAGCAGTAGATCCGTGTCGGCCGACACGGAGGCTCTGCAGCAGAGCCACAATCTTGTTTTTTTAAAACGAATTACTTCACTGGAATGGTCCACAAAGTGTGCTTGCAAACCAGGCACACTTCGTAGACCTTTCCAATGAAGTAATTATTTTTAAATTATGTGATTGCGGCTCTGCTGCAGAGTCGCCAGTTGGTCACTGGACAGGATTCCCCTGCAGTCAGCACAGCGCTGACATCAGGGAAAGGGGATGGGGGGGGGATTTTACAGTGACTATCTCTCAAACCATAGTGGTTTGAGAGTTAGGGTTTTTTTGCATTCAGTTCAACTTTTTAAGCCCTACAAAATGATAAATATTTTTTCTGGGACATTACTGTCCCTTTAAGGACCGGTGACGGTCCCAGTACTTCATGACTTTTTTCGATCCCAGCGCACCTACAAGGCTCACTTTGACCACTGAGAGAGCCTAAAGTGGACTGCCCCAAGATCGGAGGAGTCAGTTTCTGCTTCCCCAGCAGAGAGCGGTACACGTGATCGCTCACACATTCTGGCTCTCCAAACAAAGAAAAAAAAACACTTGGTCCTCCAGTGCACCCCACCCCTGGACTCCACAGTCCTTAAAGGGTTAAAGGAACAACAACATTTTATCATGATTATTTATTTTTGAAGACCTTTTGTTGGGAGATGCTTTGTTCAAAAGGTATCAAGTCGAACTTTTTTGTTTTTAATTAAATGTTAGTAAAAGTGTCAACCTGCTGTGCAGAAGACAATCTATTCTTTATTCCCCGCTACGGAAGCCGCAGACTACATCTCTCCATAGAATGAGATAGCAACGGCTCCCCCACAGCAGGAATACAATAACTTTTGAATTACTAATCTCCCAGAAATGGGAAAAATACCAGCAGTGTAGACACAGATTATATATGTTTTCTTTTTTTTTTCTTGGAACAAAATATTACAGTTGCTTTAACCCTTTGAGCGCCAGAGCGGTATGCAATGCATTGCTTTGCAATGTACTGCATACCCCTCTGCCACTTAACTCTATGAGTGCCAGAGGGGTACGCAACGCATTGCTTTGCAATGCGTTGCGTACCCCTCTGGCACTCAAAGGGTTAAAGTGTTAAGCGTTACCTATTTTGGGGTATATTTTCCTATGAAAGCTATTTGGTGATTTGTCCTGACCTGCATCTGCCTGTAGCTTTCTTGTTCCCTTTTCAGCGCGGACTCCGCCTCTCGGAGCCGTTCCTGCACCGTCTGCAGGGCCTGGTTGTGAAGACTGCTCCCTTCACTCTGGTCCTGTAGAATCCTACAACAAATAGACAGTTCACAAAGGAAATAATTACGTGTATGTGTGACAAAGGGGTGCACAAAGCATTACAAGGCACTGTCCATTTTATCCTTTGAGAAAGATAGTGGGGATCAACGTTCAGGCATTTAAATGTTTAAAGTGGCAGTAAACCTCCATTATGACTTTTCACATATTTCATAAATAAAATAAATAAACAAATAATTAAAAAAAACCCTATATAAGTACTCACAGGGCTTATAAGCAGGGAAGAAAACTTTATTATTTAGCAAACTATCAGGTGAAAGTTTTGGCCACACGTAGCTGCAGGGGAGGGCTGGCCTGGGGGGCAATTGTCCCCTGGGCCGGTCATATGTCTGGGCTGGTGGGCCACTGCTCCTCACTAAATTTCCCAATTGCTGCTTTAAATGGAGCTACACTAGTGATAACACAGAGCTTACAATTGAAATGGAGGTACACAAACGACACCACAGAGGAACAATCCAAATGGAGCTACACTAGTAGTATAACCAATTCCCTTGTAATCTCTATAGTATCACTAGTGTAGCATTACTAAAAACTGTAAACTTTGTAGGAGCGCACTAGTGTAGCCTCATTTCAGCTGTAAGCTGTGGTATCACTTGCCGTACTTCACAACATTAATACCAATTCTAAAATTAACAAAACGGGGTGGGCTTGGACAGTGGGCTTGAGTGATATAGAAATGGGCCACTTGACTGAATTTTCCCCCTGGGCCACAAGTCGCCAGCCCTCCCCTGCATAGCTGGCCGTCATCAGGACTTCATTATCCTGATGGAGGTCAGCTATGTCTGGCCAAAACGTTGACCTGATAGTTTGCTAAATAATAATGTTTTCTTCCCTGCTTATAAGCCCTGTGAGTGCTTGATACTAATACACTGACTGTAATATTAGCCTATATATATCCTATATAATAATTCGCCAAGTTGTGTGTAATGCCCGACATGCGCAGTAGACACTGCTGCGCGTGCGGCAGTCATGCGCAGTAGAGACTGCCCGAGCCGCGGCTGATACAGAGGTGGGCGCTCCGAAGGAGCGTACAGCTCTGTATCAGCCGAGGCGCGGGCAGTCTCCACTGCGTGTGACTGCCCCGCAACCGGCTGCCAGAGGCACTGTGGCCCGTGTAACGGGCTGTTCAACTAGTATATATATATATATATATATATATATATATATATATATATATATATTTTTAAAATAAGCAGTGTCTTAAGTGTGCACTCTCTTATTATTTCAGTGTCTGCCTGGGTGCCAAACTTACTAACAAAGTTGAATCAAAAATAGCAATATAAAGAAAACACTCACAGGAGTGTTTTCTTTATTTTGATATATTTGATTCACCACATCCAAACAGTCTGAGGGGAGGCAGCTTTATGTAGGTATAAGGGGAAGGAGGGGAACACTCTATAACCTGATCACTGTAGATTGTCCCTTGTCGTGATTCATCTGTCCAGCCTTGCTGTGCAGCATTATGTCACAAAAAGGGGGTGTAACAGGGATACTTTATCATTCAATTGCTGCAGAACTACACATCGGATAGTATTAAAATAATGCTCTCCATGGCCCAAATACCATGATGAAGAATTGGAGCTACGTTTTTCGTGAAACATTCCTATCTGTTTAACGAGAAGAAAGAACTCTGCCCAAGGAGTTAAAGTTGACGCCTGGATAAGGAACAGAATGGATTCTCAGTTCACTTATCACACTCACAATATGAAACAACTTACAGGTCTTGGTATCTTGCCAAGGAGTTCAGTCTCTTTTGTAGATTCCTTGATTGCTACAAATACACACACAATAGCCCTCCAAAAGAGAAAGGCAGACACAGGTCCAAAACGTTAAATACCAAAACATGACATTTTATTAATGGGCACCAGTTGTGATATAACGAGCAATTTTTCAGAGGGGGTACCCTCCTCGCATCATCAGGTATCTGACAAAGAGAGGGAATGCCCACTAAACATTAAGTTACTACTTATGCCCATTAATAAAATAACAAGTTTTGGCATTTGAAGTTCTGGAGCTGTGTCTGCCTGTCTCTACTGTAAGGCTAGGGAGGAATAGAATGTGCACACTAGGAAGATAAAGACAATGACAGTCTTTCACACCTAGATTTCTCACTCTGGAGAGTTTCTAACGCCGCTGTGCGACTACTCAGCAGCTGGTCCGCTTCCTGCAGCCGGACTTTCAGCACGGCCAGCTGGGAATCCTTTGCGTTCATGGCCTCGGTCAGATCGTCCACCTGCGCGCGGAGCTCTCGAACTGTCCTGTCGCTTCTGGAATTGTCTCCATTCCACTTGTCTATCCGGGAGCGCGCCTCGTTCAGCTCTACAGAGACAGGGGGAATATAAACGTCAACAGATGTGCTAAAAGCCAAGGGGAATACATATAAAGAAAATGGAGTAATCGTGGGGCAAAACATTTGCAAAATATTTAAAAAAAAAATTAGCCTACTGGATGCTATACACACACACACACACACACACACACACACCTCGCTTTGATGGCAAAATAATTTATTAACCCTTTGAGTGCCAGAAGGGTACGTAATGCATTGAAAAGCGTTGCATGCCCCTCTGGCACTCAAAGGGTTAAAATCCATATTTAAATCAATGGGGATTTTTATTTGTTCCCTGTGGTGCAGCTGGTTTGACGGAGAGGGGTGTCCAACACATTGTAAAGAAATGTTTTGGGCAACCCACTGGCACTCAAAAGGTTAACCCCAGGAGTGCTAGAGAAGTGTCAAACATATTACTTTGCAATGCACGGAGACATCTCTAGCACATCTGGGGTTAAAATTCCCTTGGAATCACAGGACTGTTTGTTAGATATCACATAACTGGTTTGACCCTAAATTGCTCCACATACGTCCAATTACTTCTACCAGAGAACTGTGTTTGCCCTGAGTTTACCCCTGCCTCTGTTTTAATGGATATAGGAGGCAAAACCATTCCAGATAAGACAACATCAGGACATCAGGTCAATTCCTGACTGACACTCTACCCTTTCCTAACAGGGGCTCATAAAGGACCTGCTTGTTTCTCCTACAGGCTGAGAGCAGGGACAACGTAACCTACCATCTATACTAGAAACGTATACCTATAAGGCAGGGCTGGGCAATCTGCGACTTCCCAGCTATTGTTGGACTACAAATCCCATTATTCTCAGCCATCCCAGGCTACCGCACAGAGATAATAAGTCTTCATGAGGTTGAAAAGGTGTCAAGAAAATCTGTCCAGTTGCTATTTTACTCTATGAAGCTTAGTTATCAAGTGTAAAGTGGTTCGACTTTAACCCTTTCAGTGCCAGAAGGGTACATGATGCATTCAAGGGTTAAAGCTGAACGATCATGTTTAAGGGATAGTAATGTTTCAAAATAAAAGCAGCTCCAATTAATCTTCATAGTGTTTGGGCCATGCAGAGTGTTATTTCAATACTGTCAGAGTTGTAGTACAAGAGTAATTGAATGTTAAAGTATCCCCCTCCCGCCCATTTTACTGATGTAACACTGCTCACCTCAGAGCAGCAAAACTGTCTGGATGGATCGCAGAGAGGGACAATCTTCAGTGATCATAAGGAAAAACCTGTCAAGGGGGGGCAGGGTTTTCCTTATGATCATGGTAAGAAGATTGTCCGTTGCTGTGATCTGTCCGGTCAAGTGACCAGATTCCACATCTGAGGGGAGGCGTCTTACACTAGGTAAAAGGGGCGGGAGGGGGGATACTTTATCATTCAATTACTCTTGAACTACAACTCTGACAGTACTGAAATAACACTCTCAGTGGCCCAAATACTATGAAGATTAATTGGAGTTGCTTTTATTTTGAAACATTACTATCCCTTTAAATAAATTATCCCCAATTAATTTTTAGTAGCTTGCCATTAATGGAAATAGAGTAATAATGTTGCTTAAGTGCCGGCATGAGTTGAAATCATAACATCGTATGCAACTTACATCAGTGGGACATCGCAGACATCTTGCCGAAGAGTGATCTGTGCTCCTGCAATGTCTGTCCCTGCCTGTACCTTAAGGTACAATGCAACTCCCCCTTTGGAAAATAACCTATAAGCGTACAGGCAGGGACGGACAGCGCAGACGCACAGATAACTCTTCGCAAGATGTCTGCGCTGTCTCACTGATGTAGGTTGCATATAATGTTATGATTCCAACTCATGCCGGCACTTAAAGGGATAGTATTACTTCAAAATTACTATCCCTCACATTGTAGCCCTTAATAAACTGAGTTAAATGACACCAGCGGCATCTCTCAAACCTTTATGATTTAAGAAATAGCCGATTTCAAAGTTTCCTCTCCCCTGCTGTCAGTGTTCTGCTGCCAGCAGGGAAATCCGGTCCCGGGACAGGCGGAGGCTCTTAAACAGAGCCGATATCTCGTTATGGAAGGAAAAAATTTTCATTGAAACAGTCTTCTACGTGTGCTCGGTTACCAAGCACACGTAGAAGACTGTTTCAATTAATCATTTTTCCTTCCATAACGAGATATCTGCTCTGCTGAAGAGCCTCCTCTTGATTCAGAGACCGGATTCCCCTGCTGGCAGCAGAACACTGACGTCAGGGGAGAGGAAACTTTGAAATCGGCTATTTCTTACACCATAAAGGTTTGAGAGATGCCGCTGGTGTCATTTAACTCAGTTTATTAAGGGCTACAATATGAGGGATAGTAATTTTGAAGTAATACTATCCCTTTAAAGACATAGTATTGGTTGTTTTTAACAAATGTTAATGTTGCAGATATTAAAAATATCAATGCAATGAGGTATGCCCCATCTCTGAGACATGTATAGTTTGAGAGATATAAGCATCTAAAGTCCCGCCCCTTTCACAGACGTTAGCGATCTAGCTGAGGGAAGAAGATTCTGGTCCTGGGACTGTCCAGCGACTCTTCAGGAGAGCCGAAATAGCGTTATATAGAAAGAAATACTTTATTGGAACGGTCTACAAAGTGTGCCTGGTTTGCAAGCAAACTTTGTAGACAGTTCCAATTAAGTATTTCTTTCCATATAATGCTATTTCCGCTCTGCTGAAGAGCCACCAGCTCAGGGGCGGACTGACAGGACCCAGGGCCCCTGGTCCAAAAAGAGGTCTGGGCCCCCTGCAGAAATCTCCACAATGCCCCTTCCACCTCCACAATGCCCCCATCTCCACAATGCCCCCTTCATCTCATCTCCACAATGCCCCCTATCTCCACATTGCCCCCTTCATCTCATCTCCACAATGCCCCCTATCTCCACATTGCCCCCTTCATCTCATCTCCACAATGCCCCCTATCTCCACATTGCCCCTTTCATCTCATCTCCACAATGCCCCCTTCTCTCCACATTGCCCCCTTCATCTCCACAATGCCCCCTTCATCTCATCTCCACAATATTGCCCCCTTCATCTCCACAATGCCCCCTTCATCTCCACAATGCCCCCTTCCACAACCCCCCCTTCATCTCCACAATGCCCCCTTCCACAATACCCCCTTCATCTCCACAATGCCCCCTTCCACAACCCCCCCTTCATCTCCAAAATGCCCCCTTCATCTCCAAAATGCCCCCTTCCACAATACCCCCTTCATCTCCACATTGCCCCTTCCTCAATGCCCCCATCTCCACAATGCACCCGTCTCCACATTGCTCCTTCATCTCCACAATACCCCCCTTCATCTCCACCATGCCCCTACCTGCAGTCCCTGGTGGTCTAGCGGCGTGGCTTAGCGCTGCAACGTCCCGCGCGCCTCTAGTAATGCAGAGGCTGGGAGATGATGTCATCTCCCAGCGCTCTGTATTACTAGAACGGCACGCCGGCGGCAGTTGTAGGAGAGCTGCTGAGCAGCTCTGGAAGTGGCGGCGGCGGGCCCCCTTCGGTCACGGGCCCTCGGTCCGTGACCGAATGCCCAATGGTCAGTCTGCCCCTGCACCAGCTGGTTTTGGGACCAGGATCTCCTTCTGTAAGCTAGATCGCTAACGTCTGTGAAAGGGGCTGGGGAGGACTTTAGATGCTTATATCTCTCAAACTATACATGTCTCAGAGATGGGGCATACCTCATTGCATTGATATTTTTAATATCTACAATATTAACCTTTGTTAAAAACAAACAATACTATCCCTTTAACCCCTTCGCGTCCGGTGACGTACCCGGACCGTCACGCTGGTCCGGCACTTAAGGACCAGTGACGGTCCTGGTACATCACGTACTTTTACTCACTGCGCTCCTGCAGGAGCGAGGTGAGTAATACCGTGGACTGAAATTGATTGCTCCAAGACCGGAGCAATCTTTTTCAGTCCTCCTTTCGATGTGCCGCCCCACGTGATCAGTCACGTGGTACAGCACGTTGAACTCGTCTATCTGGTCTTAAAGGACCAGACACCGCGGGATCGTCGGACCTTAAGGGGTTAAACAACATTATTAAGCTATTTCCATTAATAATAAGCTACTAATAATTAATTGGGGATAACTTATTGTAGCGTGATAGTTCCACTTTAACTCCTTGAATGCTAGAAGTGTTGTCAAAGTATTACAAAGCATTTATAGCATCAAAGGGGTTACTAACTCTGCTTTATGGACTCACATAGGCGTCAACAGGCCCAAATGTACAAAGAAAACCAGAGCAATTTCTGTGCAAACTAACTGCACCCTACACTGCTCGACACGTAACAAAACTTCTCCAAATTAGAACTGATCTAGGTGGCACATTTAACCCCTTGAACATTACAGGTCTCCAATACATTGTCCCACTAGCATTTAAGGAGTTAAAAAATCCAATTAAAATCAATGGGGTATTGTATTTGTTCCCTGTGGTGCACCCTCTCTCTATTATATCTATTTCTCCGATGTCCTTCATGGAATCCTACCTTCCTGTGTTTCTTTGGACCGTTGAATCAGAGTCGCCATTTCTTGGTTCAGGGATTGCACCTCTGTTCTCAAGAGCTGGTTCTCCAGGCGAAGACTGGACAGTTCGTGTGCTCTCTGGTCCCCATTCGATGTATGGCTGGTGTTGGACGCAGTTTCAGATAATCTGTCTTCTTTGGCTAGATCCTCCTTAGCACTCAGTTCAGTGTGGTAATCTCCAGGGGCACCTGCACAGATCAAGAATAGGGACGAGTTCATCAACCGTTTAAGCAAACATTAACCATTTGAATGTTAGAGGGGTGCGTAAGGTATTGCAAATTAACGTGTTGCACAATCCTCTGTCACTCGTTAAACCCTTTTTGATATGGGTGACACCAAGTGATGAAGTGTTGATTATTTCCCTGGTCCAAAAAGGTACTCTGGTGGACTGTGGTGTCTCTCGTACAGGTGTGAGAGCACCAAGGTCTAACAAGCTGCAACTTCATAGAGTTCATGAAGCAGTGTAGTAAAGCTGCAGGAGGACAGATCTGCACAGGCCTCTGGCAAACATTTCCCATGAGCTACACTGGAGGTTGCAATGCTCATCACGACCTCCAACACATAGCTGACCCATGTGGACTGGCATCAGCTAATAAAACTTGGTTGAGCTCACATAGATTTCTGATCCAACATGCCCCCCAACAACGTGATCAGCAAGGAAACACAGGAGGTCTCTGCCACCCTTGTGAAAAAGCTTTAAAGGGATAGTAACACTTCGTTTTAACTTTATTTTATTTTGTAGGCATTAAAAAAACATGAAGAACGATATAAGTCTTATCTCTCAGACCTTTATGGTTTAAGAGATATTCACAAGCAAAGTTCCCCTCCCGCCCCTTTTACCTAGTGTAAGCCATCTCTTCTCAGATGTGGAATCCAGTCCATAGACCAGACAGATAACAGAAGGGGACAATCTTCTTCCTATGAGAACAATGAAAGCCCTGCCCCCCTTGACAAGTTTTTCAGCTTTTTCCCTTATCTTAATTGAAGATTGTCCCTCTCTGCAGTCTACCTGGGCACCTCCCTTCTGATCTGGTTGAACAGGGGGGGGATACTTTGCTTGTGAATATCTCTTAAACCATAAAGGTTTGAGAGATAAGACTTATATCGTTCTTCATGTTTTTTTAATGCCTACAAAATAAAATAAAGATAAAATGAAGTATTACTATCCCTTTAACCACGTTTTCTTGAATGAAAGAGCATGTTGTAACAAACATTCACATGACAAAAAGGAAGGAAGCATAACTGCACCATAGCATTCAAGGGGTTAAAAGCCCCATTTACATTAAAAGGACAGTAATGTCCCATAAAAAATGTTTAGAGTTTTGTAGAGATTAAAAAATAAGCTAAATGCCACAAATCTTATCTCTCAAACCGCTATGGTTTGAGAGATATCCTTTGTTAAAGTTCCCCTCTCCCTCCTCTTCTCCTGACATCAGCTGACAGCAGGAGTTCCTGGTCCGGGACCGACAGTCGGCTCTTCAGCAGAGCCGCAATAGCGAGATTTAAAAAGAATTACTTCTTTGGAACAGTCTACACAGTGTGCCTGGTTTGCAAGCTCACTTTTTAGGCCGTTCCAAATAAGTAATTCTTTTTAAATTGCTCTATTGCGGCTCTGCTGAAGAGCCTCCTTGTGTCGGCCGCCATGGATCTAAGGAGAAGAGGAACTTTAACGGAGGATATCTCTCACACCATAGCGGTTTGAGAGACAGGACTTGTGCCATTTAGCTTATTTTTTTAAACTCTAAAAAAATTTAATGTGACATTAATGTCCCTGTAAAGAGAATGTAGCAAATTTTTATATGACCCCCCTACGGAGCAGCTGGTTTGTTCCACGCTTACCTTAATTTTTAACCCTTGCATTGTGCACCCCTCTGGTCCTCAATAGGTTAAACACATCAGCCCCAGGAGGAAAGTGCCTGATGTTGCAGTCCAAGACGTTTGGAAAGAGGCTTCTCTGATAAGATATGTGTGCACACAGGCTTTTTAAAGGGATAGTAATACTTCATTTTATCTTTATTTTATTTTGTAGGCATTAAAAAAACATGAAGAACGATATAAGTCTTATCTCTCAAACCTTTATGGTTTGAGAGATATTCACAAGCAAAGTATCCCCCCCCCCCCGTTCAGCCAGATCAGAAGGGAGGTGCCAGGTAGACTGCAGAGAGGGACAATCTTCAATTAAGATAAGGGAAAAAGCTGAAAAACTTGTCAAGGGGGGCAGTGCTTTCATTGTTCTCATAGGAAGAAGATTGTCCCCTTCTGTTATCTGTCTGGTCTATGGACTGGATTCCACATCTGAGAAGAGATGGCTTACACTAGGTAAAAGGGGCGGGAGGGGAAACTTTGCTTGTGAATATCTCATAAACCATAAAGGTTTGAGAGATAAGACTTATATCGTTCTTCATGTTTTTTTAATGCCTACAAAATAAAATAAAGTTAAAACGAAGTATTACTATCCCTTTAAACGTGACTGATGGTAATGAAGAACCCTCGGGGTCATGATGTCACATTGCTGGGTTACCATAGCAATCTGATGAAGTATTCTCGATTCAGACAAAGAAGGAAGTTAAGAGGTGCAAAATAACATCTTCCCTGCACACGTAATGTCCCAAATATTAACCCCTCAGATGTTACAGACATCTCCCACACATTGATAATCACTGAGTACTGAGACATCTGTAGCATATAAGGGGTTATGTATTATGGTCTTTTTGCAGTTACCTGTGAATGTTACAAACTGCTCTTCAATTATGTTACAATAAGCACTGATATACCTTTAGCCATCTGAGTGCCAGAGTGATATCCAATGCATTGCACTGCACAAAGGGTTAAGTGTCTTGTGCACAACACAATGAGAAACAATGGTAGTCGGGTACTACTCTGGCCCACGAAGGGTTAGTCACAGGGAGGAGCATCACTTTTCATTAGTTGATTTTTTTTACAAGATGCCCAATGGAAATATCCCAGCCCTGTGTAAGTAAATATGTGAATGAGACTCGAGATTTCCACTTGTCAGTTCCAAGTTAAAGAGGACCAGCACTTATAGGAATAAACGACTCTAAATTTATTTAACCCCTTAGAGCGGAACCTTCACATAGTATTAAGTCCCCTTCAATAATTAAACATATGGCGACTACCTTCATGATATGTCTGTTACCTCTCAGAAGTACCAGATTCTAAAGTAATCCTTAAAGTGGATCTATCACATTTAGAGATCTAATGCTCATTAGGTAGAGCATTTAGCGAAAAAGTTTAACATGTTAGTCATTTTTTTTAAAAAAACCCGCTATCTACGCAAAAATTCAAGTTTAAAAGGTGACCAGCAGCCTACTTCCGCTTGCTGCTGCTGCGGCAAGCTGCTTGCCGCACAGAGGCTGCTCTCGTCCCACTACCCAGCATCCTCCAATGAAGAAGGATGTCTGTCTCTAAGCTGGAGCAATCTCATTGGCTAGATATCGATCTCTGCAAATGAGATCGCTCCAGCTTAGAGACAGACATCCTCCTTCATTGGAGGATGCTGGGTAGTGGGACGGGAGCAGAGGCAGTGCTGCAAGCAGGAAGTAGGCTGCTGGGCACGTTTTAAACTTGAATTTTTGAGCAGATAACGGGTTTTTTAAAAAATAACTAACATATTAAACTTTTTCGCTAAATGCTCTATCTAATGAGCATTACTTTTCTATATGTGATAGATCCACTTTAATCTTCAAAGACTGATGGCCATGTTAGTGTAGTCTGCGAGCCTGCTCCATCAGTCCCTTCTGATGCCTTATGGCACAGTGCAATGCTTCTTAGAGGAGACCGGGACTGACAGCGCAGGCGTCTCTAAGACAAGATGTCTGCGCTGGTGCCTGGCTTCCAGTCTCCGAATATTAAGGATTACTTTAGAATCTGGCACTTCTAAGATCTAATAGAAGTATTATGAAGCTAGTCGCCATATGCTTAATTATTGGAGGGAGACTTTACACTAAGTGTAAGTACCACTTTAAAGGGGAACTTTCACCCCGCAATAACTTAATGTTCACTTACTGCTCACCTGGCGACTAGCTGCTTAGTAGCGCTAGTCGCCAGAAATCTTACCCGGTTCTTCAGATATCGGCGTTTTACAGGAGCAGGAAGCACGGACGTCTCTTCACAGTGACGTCCGTGCGCCTGCGCTGTCAGTCCCTTGTGCACCGTACGGTGCAAAAGGGACTGACAGCGCAGGCGCACGGACGTCACTGTGAAGAGACGTCCGTGCTTCCGGCTCCTGTAAAACGCCGATATCTGAAGAACCGGGTAAGATTTCTGGCGACTAGCGCTACTAAGCAGCTAGTCGCCAGGTGAGCAGTAAGTGAACATTAAGTTATTGCGGGGTGGTAGTTCACCTTTAAGGATCACATGGGTATGCAATACATTACACACTCTCTATTCCATAAGGGGTTAACAGAAGGACTTACAAAGGTAGGTATCCTTCAGCCATAAAGCTGTCTAGTATATCAAAATAATTTTGATTTTGCATTGGAACTCTGACACTTCCATTTCACAGCCTAATCCTCATCTTGCATTGTTCTGCTGGACAATAAAATGTGGGGCTGGGAAGCTTCTTTAGCTATAGATTTTTCACTCACTCTGTTCTGCAGAACAGTATATTACGTAAATACTAGGGAAAATGTGTGAATCTGCTGTTATACGTTAACATAAAAAGCATAAGCTTCATTTGGGTATGTACGAGTGTTTATGATTGTCTTGCTGTAAACCAGTGCACACACTTTGCCATCATTAAGACTTTAATGGGGGACAGACCCAAAGGTCACCTCTACATCATGTGAACAGGAAAATGGATTAATTTTATGCCAGTTTCCTCTTTTTATATGGAGAGAGACAATGTGCACAGGAATGGAAAACACCCCAAAACGCTCACCCACTTCCCACTGCCCTCTCCTTGACACAGAAGAAATAAGAGAATTTCCAGAGTAGTGATTGCTGATTACCTGTGACTAAGGGTGGTAGCACCTGAAACAGGTAAAGTGGCAGCTTTACGGAGTGCTAAGAGCAGTATCCATTGACCATAATGTTTGTATAACTTTAAATAAAGCTTAAAGGGATAGTAATACTTCTTTTTATCTTTATTTTATTTTGTAGGCGTTAAAAAAACATGAAGAATGATATAAGCCTTATCTCTCAAACCTTTATGGTTTGAGAGATATTCACAAGCAAAGTTTCCCCTCCTGCCCCTTTTACCTAGTGTAAGCCATCTCTTCTCAGATGTGGAATCCAGTCCATAGGCCAGACAGATAACAGAAGGGGACAATCTTCTTCCTATGAGAACAATGAAAGCCCTGCCCCCCTTGACAAGTTTTTCAGGTTTTTCCCTTATCTTAATTGAAGATTGTCCCTCTCTGCAGTCTACATGGACACTCCCTTCTGATCTGGCTGAACAATGTTACATCAGTAAAAGGGGCGGGAGGGGGATACTTTGTCATTAAATAATTCTTGAACTACAACTCTGACAGAATTGAAAAAACACTCTCCAAAGTCCAAATACTATGATGACTAATTAGAGCTGTTTTTATTATGAAACATTACTATCCCTTTAAGTGTTTCAATCCCATTTCCTGTGATGCTGTTGGTACTCCACTGTGTTTGTACTGTGTCGGCTGAAAATCACTGAAGAGCTTGGGGCCTTGCACTCCAATTGGAAAGACCACAGGTGAGTCGGAGGAGCCCACGCTGGAAATCTTAACTGCCCCCGTGTGCTTGGAACTACTCCATAAATGTTACTGAATTATCAGAATAGATAGCTTAGTAAATAGCTCCTGGGCAGGAGCACCACCAAAAAATCAAGTCCTGTTCCTATTTTATCACAGAATCGGATTAGCACATTACTGTACTGTGTAATGGAAGTGTTCAGCTATAGACTATAGAAGAATTCCAATACAAAGGCCTGTGTGCACCAAGAAACTGGAGTAATTCTGGAACTAACCAACTGTATGTTATGGGCATTTGGGGAACTTTTACGTGTCCCTATGAAGCAGTTGGTTTGCTACCCCTTTTTTTGATGAAGCTGGCCAAATATATTTACTTCCATAACCTTTATTACGAAAAGATCACATTAGTGACTGAAATGTTGATTAAATTCACTTCATATGTTAAATAAAATTGTTTTTATAAGCCAATAGTGCTTTGTGGAAGCGTTTACCATACCTTGGGCTGCCCTTAAGATGCTGGATCTTATTTATAACTAGCGAATGGTGCACAGCGTTGCACTTATGATTGGGCATGCTGTGCACTTCGGGGCCTGCTGGAATGCTGTAGCTGTGAGTCACGCTGCAGTGACGTTCACAGGAGTGGGCGAGATTCCGCCCCCCATACCCACTTATGTGAAAATCACTGCCCCCGATTCGCTGACTGCCGCAGATCTCCCTCACCCCTCCGCCACCCTAGGGCGGGTGGACAGAGAACCAGAAACATATCTATATATATCTATATCTATATATATATATATATATATATATATATATATATATATATATATATATATATAAAACAGTCTGGAGTTATTCTGGAGTAACCCAACTGCACCATAGAGGACAAATAAAAATGTGTAAATTGCCATGCATTTGAATAGTGCGCTTTAACACCTTGAATGCTAGAGAGGTCTCACAATGCATTGGAGCCCTTTCAAGCATTCAAGGGGTTTAACCCCTTCAGTGCCAGAGGCTTGGGCCACTTCCTTTACCCTGCAGGCCAGACACTTTTTCAGCATTTTTGCTATCCTTCTGTTTAGGATTCATTTAGAAGTTACATATGGAAAACGATATTTTTTTTTTTCAGAACGAATTGAGCTTTCTTGTGGTACCTTACATGAAGAGAATTTTACATCGTGCAAAAAGCTATGATGTCATAATGACAAAAAAAGTGAAAATTTACTCATTTTGCTAAAATCACATACTATGTATCAAAAACATTTACCTTGATTGAAAAAGTTTAAATTATTTGAAAAAGCCCCGAGTCCCCTGAGTAAAAAAATACCAAAATTTGTATAGTTTTACCTACGTCCATGGCTAGCGCTAATCACCAGCAGCGCAAAATGACATTTTCAACTTTATAAACTAATATGCTCATTCTAGGGATTTTGTGTTAAAACTACCCTAAAACAGTGGAATAACTATATAAAACTATATATTTCGGAAAAGTAGACAACCTTCCGCATCTAATGAGGGGTAACTTGCCTTCTTGCCCCAAGCCTGCTGTGCACAAATGCTTCCAGAATGTGGCACTATAGGAAAAAATGGCATTTTCTTACATTTCTGCCCCTTCAACTGTACTGAAATCTGTGAAAACCATTAAATTTCCACCTATATTCATAAGATAGTGCTCTTAGGAGAAAAATGATACCCCATTGGTATGAGCTGACCTACCTCAGGGGATGCTAGAAGTGCAAAATGACACCTACTACAACCTCTGAATTTTCTAACATTTTCTCAAACATTACTTGTCTATACAAAAATGGTTATAACAACTACAGAAGTGAAGAAAGGCTAGACAAATTATAAAATTTTGGAAAGAAGACAACCTGACGCATCTAATGAGTGGGTGAATTGCCTTCTTACCCCAAGCCTGTTGTGCCCAAATGCTTCCAGAAGGTGGCACTATCGGAAAAAAATGGCATTTTTTTACATTTCTGCCCCTTCAAATGTATGGAGCTCTGTGAAAACCATGGCATTTTCAACTGCATTCGTTAGCTAGTGCTCTTAGGAGTCAAACGATACCCCATTGGTATGAGCTGACCTACCTTAGGGGGTGCTAGAAGTAGAAAACTACACCTACTACAACTTCTGATGTTTTTAACATTTTCTGAAACATGACTTCCCTGTACGAAAATGGCTATAACATCTTCAGAAGTAAAGAAAAGGTAGATAAACCATACCATTTCGGAAAGAAGACAACCTGCTGCATCTAATGAGGGGTCACGTACCTTCTTACCCCAATACTGGTGAGCATAAATGTTTCTAGAAAGAGGTACAAATGTATGGAGTTCTGTGAAAACCATGGAATTTTCAATTGCATTTGTTTGCTAGTGCTCTTAGGAGTCAAACGACACCCCATTGGTATGAGTTGAACTACCTTAGGGGGTGCTAGAAGTAGAAAACTACACCTACAACAAACTCTGATGTTTCTAACATTTTCTCAAACGTGACTTGCCTATACGAAAATGGCTATAACATCTTCAGAAGTGAAGAAAAGTTAGATAAACAATACCATTTTGGAAAGAAGATAATCTGCCGCATTGAATGAGGGGCCACTGGCCTTTTTACCCTTAAGTTAGTGTGCACAACTATTTCCAGAATGTGGTGCTACAGGAAAAAAAACAACAACTTTTTTTTTACACATCAGTCACTTAAAAGATACTAAAATGGTTCAATGGCGTGGGATTTCCTAGGAGGACTTCTTGCCAGCCTAAGAAAAATGGTACCCCACTGCTGTGGGTTGACATACCAATTTGGGTGACAGGAGAGTATCTACCAGTGAAACAGGGATGGGAAATCAAACAGTGCATGTGTGATTTTATGGCTAACAGATGAAAGAAGCTAGGGCGTCAGTCGGTGTATGTGCGGACCTGTGACTACAAGTGTAAAAAAGTGTGTGGGAGGGTGAGGGATTAGGCAATGTATGTGTATGAGCAGAGGAGCAAGAATGGTGCTGATGGTGGGACAGTGTCTGATAGTGTATATGGGGGATCGGTGACTACCAGTGTGCACTGTATGTCCCCCTCATACAAAGGGGGGGGGATTGGAAGCATTTTGTGTGCATGCCACAGGGGTGCCCAATGCACTGCAAAGCAATGCGTTGGACCCCCTGAAGCACACAAACAGTTTTTTTTAATTATTACTAGCAATAGTGGCACGGCCTTGTACATGCGGTTTAACCCTTTGAGAAGTGTGGGGGCTCCACATACAATTAGAGGATGAACAATGTGTTCATGTTACTATGCAATAAAACGGTTAACTGAGTGGGACATATATATCCAGGGTACTGGAAGGTAAGTGTTGGGAGGCCTCTGCCAGTCAAACATTAAATCCTTTGAGTGAAAGTTGTATGCAATGCATTGGAAAACCCTCTGCAAAGCGTTTTAACTGTGTGACTGGTGTCTGAGTGTCAAAGAGATATCCAATTCACTGGGCAGGTGTGTGGCACTGAAATGAGTGCCAAAGAGATATACAATACATAGGAGACAGGTGTGTGGCACTGAAATGAGTGCCAAAGAGATATCCAATATACAGGAGATAGGTGTGTGGCACTGCAATGAGTGCCAAAGAGATATCCGATATACAGGAGATAGGTGTGTGGCACTGCAATGAGTGCCAAAGAGATATCCGATATACAGGAGACAGGTGTGTGGCACTGAAATGAGTGCCAAAGATATATCCGATATACAGGAGATAGGTGTGTGGCACTGCAATGAGTGCCAAAGAGATATCCGATATACAGGAGACAGGTGTGTGGCACTGACATGAGTGCCAAAGAGATATCCGATATACAGGAGACAGGTGTGTGGCACTGACATGAGTGCCAAAGAGATATCCGATATACAGGAGACAGGTGTGTGGCACTGAAATGTGTGCCAAAGATATATCCGATATACAGGAGACAGGTGTGTGGCACTGAAATGAGTGCCAAAGATATATCCGATATACAGGAGATAGGTGTGTGGCACTGAAATGAGTGCCAAAGATATATCCGATATATAGGAGATAGGTGTGTGACACTGACATGAGTGCCAAAGAGATATCCGATATACAGGAGACAGGTGTGTGGCACTGAAATGTGTGCCAAAGAGATATCCGATATACAGGAGATAGGTGTGTGGTACTGAAACAAATGCCAAAGAGATATCCGATATACAGGAGATAGGTGTGTGGCACTGAAATGAGTGCCAAAGAGATATCCAATGCATTGGCTAGCTGTGTAACAATGAAAGGGTTAAACGTTTGACTGTCCTTTCAGTGACAATGAGGTATTCAATGCATTGAATATAACTGTAGCACTGAATGGTTTAACTGCTTAATAGTCCTTTGAGTAGCAAACGGGTATCCAATGCACTGGATAGCAATGTGGCAATGAAAGTGGAAAGAAGAATACACACAATATCAACGAGGGTGCTTGTGTTTGGTTCGGCAGTAGGTAAAAGTGGATAATTTACTTATTTCATGTTCCCTGGTGAGCAATAGGGAGTAAAGATAATGAGTTATCCAATGCATTGAATAACTCTGTGGCACTGAAAGGGTTAGCAGTTTGTTTGGCCTCTAATTGGCAGAGGGTACACAATGCTTTGGATAGTTTTGATGTGCTGAAACGGTTATGCCTTTGAGTGAGCAATACAATTCACAGTGTTTATAAATTAGCCTGTGTAAGTAAAATACTTAAGTCTTCTTTGAAATCATTTATTCAGTTACAAAAAATGGTGTCAACAGGTCATTAAATAACCTAAAAATCCTTGGTATGCCTGAGCCCCCCAGCTACATCCCCAGTATCACCACTTAAAACTAAATTGTCCATTGAGGCACTAGAGCAATCATGGACCACAATATTAGCAGTGTATTTAATTAAAATATTATTGTACCTGTGACCGATCCATAAAACAGAATATTAGAAGACCTATATTAAACCACATTCCAAAACCATCGCACAATGAAAAACAAATACAAATCAAAATTGAATAAAATTCGAATCTTAACTCATCGAAAGCTTCAGCCATCCCCAGTGCACGGTTTCATGAATCCGAGAGGCATAAAGGAGGGTTTCCACACAGGGGGCAGGCTTAGAGTAGAGGGTGGAGGGAGAGCGCTGCCAATCAGTCTAAATCAAGATAACAGCACTCTCCTTCTTGCTACCATAGAGGGATTAGGTAGCTATTTATCATAGGGGGAAAAGTACTTAGATTAAATGGGGGTTTTAAGTTTGTTGTGGGGTATAAATCAGTTGCGGGGGTTGGAACATGACGGTTACACTTCAACACTTTGAGTGCCAGAGAGTTGTCTCACACTTTTAAATAAATTATACTTCTTTGCCACTCAAAGGGTTAATCTGCATGGACAAAGCCATGGCGCTATTGCCAGTATCTAAACAGCATCCAAGGGGTGAAAAGAGAGCGGTGTCATTGTGCTCAGACAGCCAGCACAGAGAATTATTGTGCTAGAAGTTTGTACGATTCATTGCAAAATGGAGAAAAACGTGCCCATTTCTCAGGTTGGGCAACCTCTCCCCCAGGAGAGACCGGTGCAGTGCTCTTGATTTTATCACACTGACCTTCTTACACACCTAGACATCTATATGCAACCTTCTTTGTCTTGTCCATGTGTCAGTCAATGGCCAATCAGCAGCAAGAATTCCAACTGATTATGATGTCATAGTGGACCATCTTTGTATAAGTCAGAGCAACTCAGCAATGGCCAATCAGAACACAGAATTCAAACTGATTATGATGTCATAGTGGAACATGTCTATATAAGTCGCAGCACCTCAGCTCTACAGCAGATAAGAGAAGTGCACTGGTAGAGTTCTAATCAACCTGCTGGAGTAGGAATCTCATTGAATTATTAGAATATGGATAATCTATTGGCTCGCTTACGAAGACGAGCCAGAGAAGCGTTGACATCATGCTTCATTCAGTCAAGCACAAAACCAACGAAAATTCACCGCATCAATGGCCACGGTTTTGAAGCACAGCGTGTCAACATGAATGCAGTGTGTGCACATTGCAGGGGTAGGTTCTGGAACCTGAAAAGAAAAGGCTACGCCTGCATAGCCTGTAACAGTGTTGTCCACAAAAGGTGCCGCTGTTTGACTACTCGTTGCATTGAAGAGCCAATGGCCTTGGTCCCACACATTGTGGAAGAGGCAGAGGAGGGCAACAGCAAATGTCCCCCTCAAGAAGATCTGCCTGAAATACAAACTGATTGTCAGGAAAAGATGGAGGTAGTGAGTGATCCTTGTAAAGGCTTGGCCCTACCCGATCTTGATGAGGCAAAGGAGGAAAGCATTGAATGTCCTCCTCAGGGTGATCTGCCTGAAGAACCAGTTGAATGTCAGGTCAAGATGGAAGAAGTGAGCGAGCCTTGTGAAATCATGGCCCCACTTGATCTTGATGAGGCAGAGGAGGAAAGAAGTGAATATCCTCCTCAGGATGATCTGCATGAAGAACCACTTGAATGCCAGGTCAATATGGAGGAAGTGAGCGAGCCTCGTGAAATCATGGCCCCACTTGATCTTGATGAGGCAGAGGAGGAAGAAGTGAATATCCTCCTCAGGATGATCTGCATGAAGAACCACTTGAATGCCAGGTCAATATGGAGGAAGTGAGCGATCCATGTGAAGTCATGGCCCCACTTGATCATGAAGAGGCAGAGGAAGAAAACAGCAAATGTTGTCCCCTGGATGATCTGCCTGAAGATCAAGTTGAAGATCAGGAAAAGATGGAGGTAGTGAGTGATCCATGTGAAGTACTGGACCTACCCAATCTTGATGAGGCAAAGGAGGAAAGCACTGAATGTCCTCCTCAGGATGATCTGCCTCGAGAACCAGTTGAATCTCAAGTTAATACGGAGGAAGTGAGCGAGCCTTGTGAAATCATGGCCCTGCTTGATCTTGATGAATCAGAGGAGGAAAGCAGTGAATATCCTCCTCAGGATGATCTTCCGGAAGAACCAGCTGAATGTCAAGTTAAGATAGAGGCGGTGAGTGATCCATGTGAAGTCATGGCCCTACTTGATCTTGATGAAGAAGAGGAGAAAAGCAGTGAATATCCTCCTCTGGATGATCTGCCTGAAGAACCAGTTGAATGTCAGGTCAAGATGGAGGAAGTGAGTGATCCTTGTGTAGTCATGGCGCCACTGGATCTTGATGAGGCAGAGGAGGAAAGCAGCAAATCTCCTCCACAGGATGATCTGCCTGATGAACCGAATGAATTTCAGGCTAAGATGGAGGAAGTGATCCATCCTTGTGAAGTCTTGGTCCCACCCGTACTTGACAAGGCAGAGGACGAAAGCAGTGAATGTTCTCCTCAGGATGATCTGCCTGGAACTTCAAATCAATGTCAGATTGAGACTAATGAGGAAAATGAACCTTCTAAGATACCCACGCATAAGACGCTGAAAGAGTTCACCATCATGCACATGCTGGGTAAAGGAGCATTTGGGAAGGTGTTCCTCGTGCGCTCCGAAAAGGACAATAAAAACTACGCTATGAAGGCGATGAAGAAGACGCTCATCTGTAAATACATTGAATCGCTGTGGACAGAAAAGAGAGTATTCCAAAAAGCCGCTCCTTGTCCATTTGTTTTGGGAATGCACAGCTGTTTTCAAACTGACAGCCATGTGTGCTTTGTTATGAATTACGCGCCTGGAGGAGACCTGGTGAACCACATTATCAGGAATGGAAAACTGTCCGAAGACCACATAAGATTCTACGCGGCGGAAATATGCATTGGTGTAAATTTTTTACATCAAAAGGGAGTAATTCACCGGGACCTAAAACTGGATAACATTCTCCTTGACAGTGAGGGCCATATACAGATCTGCGACTTTGGCCTGAGTATAGAAGTCACCAAAAGACAAAAGATCAAGGAAGTATGTGGAACACCAGATTACTGCGCCCCTGAAATGTTTGAGAAAAACGGATACAGTTTCAGCGTTGACTGGTGGGCAGTTGGCATCATTATTCTTATCTTGGCAGAAGGACAAATGCCATTTTCAAGTCGAATACAAATGAGTGACATGAAAGAGGTCCTGAAGGAGCCAATGAAAATACCAGATTTTCTTTCGGACAACCTTAAATGGCTCTTGAGAGGTCTTTTAGCGAAGACCCCCGATTTCAGGTTGGGGTGTCATCCCAAGTTAGGGTTTTCACAGATCAAGCAACATCCATTTTTTCACAGCCTAGATTGGGATAAGGTGGCAAATAAACGTCTCCGACCACCATACAAACCTCAGTACAAGAGTCCTAATGAGCTGGAGCTGATTGAACAAGATTATTATTCCCTTTTTCCATCAACATCAGAGGACGAAAGAGCAGCCCAAGATGTAGACCAGACCCTATTTGATGGCTTTGATTATTCACCAGCCTAAGTGTCTGCTGCTGCTGAGAAACACCTTGAATATGTCCATCAATTACTAATAAAAAAAAAAAAATAAAAAATAAAAAAAAAACACAAATATGATTCAGTAATTTATTTTGCTCTGTGTGTTGATGCTGGTTTCATATACTGTGGTGAATATTATAGAGTAGAAAAAAAAGACAGTGGACAGGTATAAATCTATAACCTGAGCAGTAACAGGTTAATTGAATTAACCCATCTTGTGCTTTCTGCTGGAAACTGAACCAGCAATAAAGAAATGTGAGTATCTGTCCACTGTCTGAGATCAAATATTCTCTATTTACCCAAACCTACTACACCACTGGACACCACACTGCCTCTTTTCTTTCCTTTCTACTACTTTAATAACATCTCTCTCATGTTATATATAGTAGCAATAGTGGCACGGCCTTGCACATGCGGTTTAACCCTTTGAGATGCGGGGGGGGGGGGGTCCAAATGCAATTACAGGATGGAAATATGAACAATGTGTTCATCTTATTATGCAATGAAAGGGTTAACTGAGTGGGACAGATATATCCAGGGTACTGGAAGGTAAGTGTTGGGAGGCCTCTGCCAGTCAAACATTAAATCCTTTGAGTGAAAGTTGTATGCAATGCATTGGAAAACCCTCTGCAAAGCGTTTTAACTGTGTGACTGGTGTCTGAGTGTCAAAGAGATATCCAATTCACTGGGCAGGTGTGTGGCACTGAAATGAGTGCCAAAGAGATATACAATATATAGGAGACAGGTGTGTGGCACTGAAATGTGTGCCAAAGAGATATCCGATATACAGGAGATAGGTGTGTGGCACTGCAATGTGTGCCAAAGATATATCCGATATACAAGAGATAGGTGTGTGGCACTGCAATGTGTGCCAAAGAGATATCCGATATACAGGAGATAGGAGTGTGGTACTGAAATGAGTGCCAAAGAGATATCCGATATACAGGAGATAGGTGTGTGGCACTGAAATGAGTGCCAAAGAGATATCCGATATATAGGAGATAGGTGTGTGGCACTGCAATGAGTGCCAAAGATATATCCGATATACAGGAGATAGGTGTGTGGCACTGAAATGAGTGCCAAAGAGATATCCAATGCATTGGCTAACTGTGTAACAATGAAAGGGTTAAACGTTTGACTGTCCTTTCAGTGACAATGAGGTATTCAATGCATTGAATATAACTGTAGCACTGAATGGTTTAACTGCTTAATAGTCCTTTGAGTAGCAAACGGGTATCCAATGCACTGGATAGCAATGTGGCAATGAAAGTGGAAAGAAGAACACACACAATATCAACGAGGGTGCTTGTGTTTGGTTCAGCAGTAGGTAAAAGTGGATAATTTACTTATTTCATGTTCCCTGGTGAGCAATAGGGAGTAAAGATAATGAGTTATCCAATGCATTGAATAACTCTGTGGCACTGAAAGGGTTAGCAGTTTGTTTGGCCTCTAATTGGCAGAGGGTACACAATGCTTTGGATAGTTTTGATGTGCTGAAACGGTTATGCCTTTGAGTGAGCAATACAATTCACAGTGTTTATAAATTAGCCTGTGTAAGTAAAATACTTAAGTCTTCTTTGAAATCATTTATTCAGTTACAAAAAATGGTGTCAACAGGTCATTAAATAACCTAAAAATCCTTGGTATGCCTGAGCCCCCCAGCTACATCCCCAGTATCACCACTTAAAACTAAATTGTCCATTGAGGCACTAGAGCAATCATGGACCACAATATTAGCAGTGTATTTAATTAAAATATTATTGTACCTGTGACCGATCCATAAAACAGAATATTAGAAGACCTATATTAAACCACATTCCAAAACCATCGCACAATGAAAAACAAATACAAATCAAAATTGAATAAAATTTGAATCTTAACTCATCGAAAGCTTCAGCCATCCCCAGTGCACGGTTTCATGAATTCGAGAGGCATAAAGGAGGGTTTCCACACAGGGGGCAGGCTTAGAGTAGAGGGTGGAGGGAGAGCGCTGCCAATCAGTCTAAATCAAGATAACAGCACTCTCCTTCTTGCTACCATAGAGGGATTAGGTAGCTATTTATCATAGGGGGAAAAGTACTTAGATTAAATGGGGGTTTTAAGTTTGTTGTGGGGTATAAATCAGTTGCGGGGGTTGGAACATGACCGTTACACTTCAACACTTTGAGTGCCAGAGAGTTGTCTCACACTTTTAAATAAATTATACTTCTTTGCCACTCAAAGGGTTAATCTGCATGGACAAAGCCATGGCGCTATTGCCAGTATCTAAACAGCATCCAAGGGGTGAAAAGAGAGCGGTGTCATTGTGCTCAGACAGCCAGCACAGAGAATTATTGTGCTAGAAGTTTGTACGATTCATTGCAAAATGGAGAAAAACGTGCCCATTTCTCAGGTTGGGCAACCTCTCCCCCAGGAGAGACAGGTGCAGTGCTCTTGATTTTATCACACTGACCTTCTTACACACCTAGACATCGATATGCAACCTTCTTTGTCTTGTCCATGTGTCAGTCAATGGCCAATCAGCAGCAAGAATTCCAACTGATTATGATGTCATAGTGGACCATCTTTGTATAAGTCAGAGCAACTCAGCAATGGCCGATCAGAACACAGAATTCAAACTGATTATGATGTCATAGTGGACCATCTTTGTATAAGTCAGAGCAACTCAGCAATGGCCAATCAGAACACAGAATTCAAACTGATTATGATGTCATAGTGGAACATGTCTATATAAGTCGCAGCACCTCAGCTCTACAGCAGATAAGAGAAGTGCACTGGTAGAGTTCTAATCAACCTGCTGGAGTAGGAATCTCATTGAATTATTAGAATATGGATAATCTATTGGCTCGCTTACGAAGACGAGTCAGAGAAGCGTTGACATCATGCTTCACTCAGTCAAGCACAAAACCAACAAAAATTCACCGCATCAATGGCCACGGTTTTGAAGCACAGCGTGTCAACATGAATGCAGTGTGTGCACATTGCAGGGGTAGGTTCTGGAACCTGAAAAGAAAAGGCTACGCCTGCATAGCCTGTGACAGTGTTGTCCACAAAAGGTGCCGCTGTTTGACTACTCATTGCATTGAAGAGCCAATGGCCTTGGTCCCACACATTGTGGAAGAGGCAGAGGAGGGCAACAGCAAATGTCCCCCTCAAGAAGATCTGCCTGAAATACAAACTGATTGTCAGGAAAAGATGGAGGTAGTGAGTGATCCTTGTAAAGGCTTGGCCCTACCCGATCTTGATGAGGAAAGCATTGAATGTCCTCCTCAGGGTGATCTGCCTGAAGAACCAGTTGAATGTCAGGTCAATATGGAAGAAGTGAGCGAGCCTTGTGAAAGCATGGCCCCACTTGATCTTGATGAGGCAGAGGAGGAAAGAAGTGAATATCCTCCTCAGGATGATCTGCATGAAGAACCACTTGAATGCCAGGTCAATATGGAGGAAGTGAGCGAGCCTTGTGAAATCATGGCCCCACTTGATCTTGATGAGGCAGAGGAGGAAAGAAGTGAATATCCTCCTCAGGATGATCTGAATGAAGAACCACTTGAATGCCAGGTCAATATGGAGGAAGTGAGCGATCCATGTGAAGTCATGGCCCCACTTGATCATGAAGAGGCAGAGGAAGAAAACAGCAAATGTTGTCCCCTGGATGATCTGCCTGAAGATCAAGTTGAAGATCAGGAAAAGATGGAGGTAGTGAGTGATCCATGTGAAGTACTGGACCTACCCAATCTTGATGAGGCAAAGGAGGAAAGCATTGAATGTCCTCCTCAGGATGATCTGCCTCGAGAACCAGTTGAATCTCAACTTAATACGGAGGAAGTGAGCGAGCCTTGTGAAATCATGGCCCTGCTTGATCTTGATGAATCAGAGGAGGAAAGCAGTGAATATCCTCCTCAGGATGATCTTCCGGAAGAACCAGCTGAATGTCAAGTTAAGATAGAGGCGGTGAGTGATCCATGTGAAGTCATGGCCCTACTTGATCTTGATGAAGAAGAGGAGAAAAGCAGTGAATATCCTCCTCTGGATGATCTGCCTGAAGAACCAGTTGAATGTCAGGTCAAGATGGAGGAAGTGAGTGATCCTTGTGTAGTCATGGCGCCACTGGATCTTGATGAGGCAGAGGAGGAAAGCAGCAAATCTCCTCCACAGGATGATCTGCCTGATGAACCGAATGAATTTCAGGCTAAGATGGAGGAAGTGATCGATCCTTGTGAAGTCTTGGTCCCACCCGTACTTGACAAGGCAGAGGACGAAAGCAGTGAATGTTCTCCTCAGGATGATCTGCCTGGAACTTCAAATCAATGTCAGATTGAGACTAATGAGGAAAATGAACCTTCTAAGATACCCACGCATAAGACGCTGAAAGAGTTCACCATCATGCACATGCTGGGTAAAGGAGCATTTGGGAAGGTGTTCCTCGTGCGCTCCGAAAAGGACAATAAAAACTACGCTATGAAGGCGATGAAGAAGACGCTCATCTGTAAATACATTGAATCGCTGTGGACAGAAAAGAGAGTATTCCAAAAAGCCGCTCCTTGTCCATTTGTTTTGGGAATGCACAGCTGTTTTCAAACTGACAGCCATGTGTGCTTTGTTATGAATTACGCGCCTGGAGGAGACCTGGTAGACCACATTATCAGGAATGGAAAACTGTCCGAAGACCACATAAGATTCTACGCGGCGGAAATATGCATTGGTGTAAATTTTTTACATCAAAAGGGAGTAATTCACCGGGACCTAAAACTGGATAACATTCTCCTTGACAGTGAGGGCCATATACAGATCTGCGACTTTGGCCTGAGTATAGAAGTCACCAAAAGACAAAAGATCAAGGAAGTATGTGGAACACCAGATTACTGCGCCCCTGAAATGTTTGAGAAAAACGGATACAGTTTCAGCGTTGACTGGTGGGCAGTTGGCATCATTATTCTTATCTTGGCAGAAGGACAAATGCCATTTTCAAGTCGAATACAAATGAGTGACATGAAAGAGGTCCTGAAGGAGCCAATGAAAATACCAGATTTTCTTTCGGACAACCTTAAATGGCTCTTGAGAGGTCTTTTAGCGAAGACCCCCGATTTCAGGCTGGGGTGTCATCCCAAGTTAGGGTTTTCACAGATCAAGCAACATCCATTTTTTCACAGCCTAGATTGGGATAAGGTGGCAAATAAACGTCTCCGACCACCATACAAACCTCAGTACAAGAGTCCTAATGAGCTGGAGCTGATTGAACAAGATTATTATTCCCTTTTTCCATCAACATCAGAGGACGAAAGAGCAGCCCAAGATGTAGACCAGACCCTATTTGATGGCTTTGATTATTCACCAGCCTAAGTGTCTGCTGCTGCTGAGAAACACCTTGAATATGTCCATCAATTACTAATAAAAAAAAAAAAATAAAAAATAAAAAAAAAACACAAATATGATTCAGTAATTTATTTTGCTCTGTGTGTTGATGCTGGTTTCATATACTGTGGTGAATATTCTAGAGTAGAAAAAAAAGACAGTGGACAGGTATAAATCTATAACCTGAGCAGTAACAGGTTAATTGAATTAACCCATCTTGTGCTTTCTGCTGGAAACTGAACCAGCAATAAAGAAATGTGAGTATCTGTCCACTGTCTGAGATCAAATATTCTCTATTTACCCAAACCTACTATACCACTGGACACCACTGCCTCTTTTCTTTCCTTTTTACTACTTTAATAACATCTCTCTCATGTTATATATAGTAGCAATAGTGGCACGGCCTTGCACATGCGGTTTAACCCTTTGAGAAGCGGGGGGGGGGGGGGGGTCCAAATGCAATTACAGGATGGAAATATGAACAATGTGTTCATCTTATTATGCAATGAAAGGGTTAACTGAGTGGGACAGATATATCCAGGGTACTGGAAGGTAAGTGTTGGGAGGCCTATGCCAGTCAAACATTAAATCCTTTGAGTGAAAGTTGTATGCAATGCATTGGAAAACCCTCTGCAAAGCGTTTTAACTGTGTGACTGGTGTCTGAGTGTCAAAGAGATATCCAATTCACTGGGCAGGTGTGTGGCACTGAAATGAGTGCCAAAGAGATATACAATATATAGGAGACAGGTGTGTGGCACTGAAATGTGTGCCAAAGAGATATCCGATATACAGGAGATAGGTGTGTGGCACTGCAATGTGTGCCAAAGATATATCCGATATACAGGAGATAGGTGTGTGGCACTGCAATGTGTGCCAAAGAGATATCCGATATATAGGAGATAGGAGTGTGGTACTGAAATGAGTGCCAAAGAGATATCCGATATACAGGAGATAGGAGTGTGGTACTGAAATGAGTGCCAAAGAGATATCCGATATACAGGAGATAGGTGTGTGGCACTGAAATGAGTGCCAAAGAGATATCCGATATATAGGAGATAGGTGTGTGGCACTGCAATGAGTGCCAAAGATATATCCGATATACAGGAGATAGGTGTGTGGCACTGAAATGAGTGCCAAAGAGATATCCAATGCATTGGCTAACTGTGTAACAATGAAAGGGTTAAACGTTTGACTGTCCTTTCAGTGACAATGAGGTATTCAATGCATTGAATATAACTGTAGCACTGAATGGTTTAACTGCTTAATAGTCCTTTGAGTAGCAAACGGGTATCCAATGCACTGGATAGCAATGTGGCAATGAAAGTGGAAAGAAGAACACACACAATATCAACGAGGGTGCTTGTGTTTGGTTCGGCAGTAGGTAAAAGTGGATAATTTACTTATTTCATGTTCCCTGGTGAGCAATAGGGAGTAAAGATAATGAGTTATCCAATGCATTGAATAACTCTGTGGCACTGAAAGGGTTAGCAGTTTGTTTGGCCTCTAATTGGCAGAGGGTACACAATGCTTTGGATAGTTTTGATGTGCTGAAACGGTTATGCCTTTGAGTGAGCAATACAATTCACAGTGTTTATAAATTAGCCTGTGTAAGTAAAATACTTAAGTCTTCTTTGAAATCATTTATTCAGTTACAAAAAATGGTGTCAACAGGTCATTAAATGACCTAAAAATCCTTGGTATGCCTGAGCCCCCCAGCTACATCCCCAGTATCACCACTTAAAACTAAATTGTCCATTGAGGCACTAGAGCAATCATGGACCACAATATTAGCAGTGTATTTAATTAAAATATTATTGTACCTGTGACCGATCCATAAAACAGAATATTAGAAGACCTATATTAAACCACATTCCAAAACCATCGCACAATGAAAAACAAATACAAATCAAAATTGAATAAAATTCGAATCTTAACTCATCGAAAGCTTCAGCCATCCCCAGTGCACGGTTTCATGAATCCGAGAGGCATAAAGGAGGGTTTCCACACAGGGGGCAGGCTTAGAGTAGAGGGTGGAGGGAGAGCGCTGCCAATCAGTCTAAATCAAGATAACAGCACTCTCCTTCTTGCTACCATAGAGGGATTAGGTAGCTATTTATCATAGGGGGAAAAGTACTTAGATTAAATGGGGGTTTTAAGTTTGTTGTGGGGTATAAATCAGTTGCGGGGGTTGGCACATGACCGTTACACTTCAACACTTTGAGTGCCAGAGAGTTGTCTCACACTTTTAAATAAATTATACTTCTTTGCCACTCAAAGGGTTAATCTGCATGGACAAAGCCATGGCGCTATTGCCAGTATCTAAACAGCATCCAAGGGGTGAAAAGAGAGCGGTGTCATTGTGCTCAGACAGCCAGCACAGAGAATTATTGTGCTAGAAGTTTGTACGATTCATTGCAAAATGGAGAAAAACGTGCCCATTTCTCAGGTTGGGCAACCTCTCCCCCAGGAGAGACAGGTGCAGTGCTCTTGATTTTATCACACTGACCTTCTTACACACCTAGACATCGATATGCAACCTTCTTTGTCTTGTCCATGTGTCAGTCAATGGCCAATCAGCAGCAAGAATTCCAACTGATTATGATGTCATAGTGGACCATCTTTGTATAAGTCAGAGCAACTCAGCAATGGCCGATCAGAACACAGAATTCAAACTGATTATGATGTCATAGTGGACCATCTTTGTATAAGTCAGAGCAACTCAGCAATGGCCAATCAGAACACAGAATTCAAACTGATTATGATGTCATAGTGGAACATGTCTATATAAGTCGCAGCACCTTAGCTCTACAGCAGATAAGAGAAGTGCACTGGTAGAGTTCTAATCAACCTGCTGGAGTAGGAATCTCATTGAATTATTAGAATATGGATAATCTATTGGCTCGCTTACGAAGACGAGCCAGAGAAGCGTTGACATCATGCTTCACTCAGTCAAGCACAAAACCAACAAAAATTCACCGCATCAATGGCCACGGTTTTGAAGCACAGCGTGTCAACATGAATGCAGTGTGTGCACATTGCAGGGGTAGGTTCTGGAACCTGAAAAGAAAAGGCTACGCCTGCATAGCCTGTGACAGTGTTGTCCACAAAAGGTGCCGCTGTTTGACTACTCATTGCATTGAAGAGCCAATGGCCTTGGTCCCACACATTGTGGAAGAGGCAGAGGAGGGCAACAGCAAATGTCCCCCTCAAGAAGATCTGCCTGAAATACAAACTGATTGTCAGGAAAAGATGGAGGTAGTGAGTGATCCTTGTAAAGGCTTGGCCCTACCCGATCTTGATGAGGCAAAGGAGGAAAGCATTGAATGTCCTCCTCAGGGTGATCTGCCTGAAGAACCAGTTGAATGTCAGGTCAAGATGGAAGAAGTGAGCGAGCCTTGTGAAATCATGGCCCCACTTGATCTTGATGAGGCAGAGGAGGAAAGAAGTGAATATCCTCCTCAGGATGATCTGCATGAAGAACCACTTGAATGCCAGGTCAATATGGAGGAAGTGAGCGAGCCTTGTGAAATCATGGCCCCACTTGATCTTGATGAGGCAGAGGAGGAAAGAAGTGAATATCCTCCTCAGGATGATCTGAATGAAGAACCACTTGAATGCCAGGTCAATATGGAGGAAGTGAGCGATCCATGTGAAGTCATGGCCCCACTTGATCATGAAGAGGCAGAGGAAGAAAACAGCAAATGTTGTCCCCTGGATGATCTGCCTGAAGATCAAGTTGAAGATCAGGAAAAGATGGAGGTAGTGAGTGATCCATGTGAAGTACTGGACCTACCCAATCTTGATGAGGCAAAGGAGGAAAGCATTGAATGTCCTCCTCAGGATGATCTGCCTCGAGAACCAGTTGAATCTCAACTTAATACGGAGGAAGTGAGCGAGCCTTGTGAAATCATGGCCCTGCTTGATCTTGATGAATCAGAGGAGGAAAGCAGTGAATATCCTCCTCAGGATGATCTTCCGGAAGAACCAGCTGAATGTCAAGTTAAGATAGAGGCGGTGAGTGATCCATGTGAAGTCATGGCCCTACTTGATCTTGATGAAGAAGAGGAGAAAAGCAGTGAATATCCTCCTCTGGATGATCTGCCTGAAGAACCAGTTGAATGTCAGGTCAAGATGGAGGAAGTGAGTGATCCTTGTGTAGTCATGGCGCCACTGGATCTTGATGAGGCAGAGGAGGAAAGCAGCAAATCTCCTCCACAGGATGATCTGCCTGATGAACCGAATGAATTTCAGGCTAAGATGGAGGAAGTGATCGATCCTTGTGAAGTCTTGGTCCCACCCGTACTTGACAAGGCAGAGGACGAAAGCAGTGAATGTTCTCCTCAGGATGATCTGCCTGGAACTTCAAATCAATGTCAGATTGAGACTAATGAGGAAAATGAACCTTCTAAGATACCCACGCATAAGACGCTGAAAGAGTTCACCATCATGCACATGCTGGGTAAAGGAGCATTTGGGAAGGTGTTCCTCGTGCGCTCCGAAAAGGACAATAAAAACTACGCTATGAAGGCGATGAAGAAGACGCTCATCTGTAAATACATTGAATCGCTGTGGACAGAAAAGAGAGTATTCCAAAAAGCCGCTCCTTGTCCATTTGTTTTGGGAATGCACAGCTGTTTTCAAACTGACAGCCATGTGTGCTTTGTTATGAATTACGCGCCTGGAGGAGACCTGGTAGACCACATTATCAGGAATGGAAAACTGTCCGAAGACCACATAAGATTCTACGCGGCGGAAATATGCATTGGTGTAAATTTTTTACATCAAAAGGGAGTAATTCACCGGGACCTAAAACTGGATAACATTCTCCTTGACAGTGAGGGCCATATACAGATCTGCGACTTTGGCCTGAGTATAGAAGTCACCAAAAGACAAAAGATCAAGGAAGTATGTGGAACACCAGATTACTGCGCCCCTGAAATGTTTGAGAAAAACGGATACAGTTTCAGCGTTGACTGGTGGGCAGTTGGCATCATTATTCTTATCTTGGCAGAAGGACAAATGCCATTTTCAAGTCGAATACAAATGAGTGACATGAAAGAGGTCCTGAAGGAGCCAATGAAAATACCAGATTTTCTTTCGGACAACCTTAAATGGCTCTTGAGAGGTCTTTTAGCGAAGACCCCCGATTTCAGGTTGGGGTGTCATCCCAAGTTAGGGTTTTCACAGATCAAGCAACATCCATTTTTTCACAGCCTAGATTGGGATAAGGTGGCAAATAAACGTCTCCGACCACCATACAAACCTCAGTACAAGAGTCCTAATGAGCTGGAGCTGATTGAACAAGATTATTATTCCCTTTTTCCATCAACATCAGAGGACGAAAGAGCAGCCCAAGATGTAGACCAGACCCTATTTGATGGCTTTGATTATTCACCAGCCTAAGTGTCTGCTGCTGCTGAGAAACACCTTGAATATGTCCATCAATTACTAATAAAAAAAAAAAAATAAAAAATAAAAAAAAAACACAAATATGATTCAGTAATTTATTTTGCTCTGTGTGTTGATGCTGGTTTCATATACTGTGGTGAATATTCTAGAGTAGAAAAAAAAGACAGTGGACAGGTATAAATCTATAACCTGAGCAGTAACAGGTTAATTGAATTAACCCATCTTGTGCTTTCTGCTGGAAACTGAACCAGCAATAAAGAAATGTGAGTATCTGTCCACTGTCTGAGATCAAATATTCTCTATTTACCCAAACCTACTACACCACTGGACACCACTGCCTCTTTTCTTTCCTTTTTACTACTTTAATAAAATCTCTCTCATGTTATATATAGTAGCAATAGTGGCACGGCCTTGTACATGCGGTTTAACCCTTTGAGAAGCGGGGGGGGGGGGGGGGTCCAAATGCAATTACAGGATGGAAATATGAACAATGTGTTCATCTTATTATGCAATGAAAGGGTTAACCGAGTGGGACAGATATATCCAGGGTACTGGAAGGTAAGTGTTGGGAGGCCTCTGCCAGTCAAACATTAAATCCTTTGAGTGAAAGTTGTATGCAATGCATTGGAAAACCCTCTGCAAAGCGTTTTAACTGTGTGACTGGTGTCTGAGTGTCAAAGAGATATCCAATTCACTGGGCAGGTGTGTGGCACTGAAATGAGTGCCAAAGAGATATACAATATATAGGAGACAGGTGTGTGGCACTGAAATGTGTGCCAAAGAGATATCCGATATACAGGAGATAGGTGTGTGGCACTGCAATGTGTGCCAAAGATATATCCGATATACAGGAGATAGGTGTGTGGCACTGCAATGTGTGCCAAAGAGATATCCGATATACAGGAGATAGGAGTGTGGTACTGAAATGAGTGCCAAAGAGATATCCGATATACAGGAGATAGGTGTGTGGCACTGAAATGAGTGCCAAAGAGATATCCGATATATAGGAGATAGGTGTGTGGCACTGCAATGAGTGCCAAAGATATATCCGATATACAGGAGATAGGTGTGTGGCACTGAAATGAGTGCCAAAGAGATATCCAATGCATTGGCTAACTGTGTAACAATGAAAGGGTTAAACGTTTGACTGTCCTTTCAGTGACAATGAGGTATTCAATGCATTGAATATAACTGTAGCACTGAATGGTTTAACTGCTTAATAGTCCTTTGAGTAGCAAACGGGTATCCAATTCACTGGATAGCAATGTGGCAATGAAAGTGGAAAGAAGAACACACACAATATCAACGAGGGTGCTTGTGTTTGGTTCGGCAGTAGGTAAAAGTGGATAATTTACTTATTTCATGTTCCCTGGTGAGCAATAGGGAGTAAAGATAATGAGTTATCCAATGCATTGAATAACTCTGTGGCACTGAAAGGGTTAGCAGTTTGTTTGGCCTCTAATTGGCAGAGGGTACACAATGCTTTGGATAGTTTTGATGTGCTGAAACGGTTATGCCTTTGAGTGAGCAATACAATTCACAGTGTTTATAAATTAGCCTGTGTAAGTAAAATACTTAAGTCTTCTTTGAAATCATTTATTCAGTTACAAAAAATGGTGTCAACAGGTCATTAAATGACCTAAAAATCCTTGGTATGCCTGAGCCCCCCAGCTACATCCCCAGTATCACCACTTAAAACTAAATTGTCCATTGAGGCACTAGAGCAATCATGGACCACAATATTAGCAGTGTATTTAATTAAAATATTATTGTACCTGTGACCGATCCATAAAACAGAATATTAGAAGACCTATATTAAACCACATTCCAAAACCATCACACAATGAAAAACAAATACAAATCAAAATTGAATAAAATTAGAATCTTAACTCATCGAAAGCTTCAGCCATCCCCAGTGCACGGTTTCATGAATCAGAGAGGCATAAAGGAGGGTTTCCACACAGGGGGCAGGCTTAGAGTAGAGGGTGGAGGGAGAGCGCTGCCAATCAGTCTAAATCAAGATAACAGCACTCTCCTTCTTGCTACCATAGAGGGATTAGGTAGCTATTTATCATAGGGGGAAAAGTACTTAGATTAAATGGGGGTTTTAAGTTTGTTGTGGGGTATAAATCAGTTGCGGGGGTTGGCACATGACCGTTACACTTCAACACTTTGAGTGCCAGAGAGTTGTCTCACACTTTTAAATAAATTATACTTCTTTGCCACTCAAAGGGTTAATCTGCATGGACAAAGCCATGGCGCTATTATTGCCAGTATCTAAACAGCATCCAAGGGGTGAAAAGAGAGCGGTGTCATTGTGCTCAGACAGCCAGCACAGAGAATTATTGTGCTAGAAGTTTGTACGATTCATTGCAAAATGGAGAAAAACGTGCCCATTTCTCAGGTTGGGCAACCTCTCCCCCAGGAGAGACAGGTGCAGTGCTCTTGATTTTATCACACTGACCTTCTTACACACCTAGACATCGATATGCAACTTTCTTTGTCTTGTCCATGTGTCAGTCAATGGCCAATCAGCAGCAAGAATTCCAACTGATTATGATGTCATAGTGGACCATCTTTGTATAAGTCAGAGCAACTCAGCAATGGCCGATCAGAACACAGAATTCAAACTGATTATGATGTCATAGTGGACCATCTTTGTATAAGTCAGAGCAACTCAGCAATGGCCAATCAGAACACAGAATTCAAACTGATTATGATGTCATAGTGGAACATGTCTATATAAGTCGCAGCACCTCAGCTCTACAGCAGATAAGAGAAGTGCACTGGTAGAGTTCTAATCAACCTGCTGGAGTAGGAATCTCATTGAATTATTAGAATATGGATAATCTATTGGCTCGCTTACGAAGACGAGCCAGAGAAGCGTTGACATCATGCTTCACTCAGTCAAGCACAAAACCAACAAAAATTCACCGCATCAATGGCCACGGTTTTGAAGCACAGCGTGTCAACATGAATGCAGTGTGTGCACATTGCAGGGGTAGGTTCTGGAACCTGAAAAGAAAAGGCTACGCCTGCATAGCCTGTGACAGTGTTGTCCACAAAAGGTGCCGCTGTTTGACTACTCATTGCATTGAAGAGCCAATGGCCTTGGTCCCACACATTGTGGAAGAGGCAGAGGAGGGCAACAGCAAATGTCCCCCTCAAGAAGATCTGCCTGAAATACAAACTGATTGTCAGGAAAAGATGGAGGTAGTGAGTGATCCTTGTAAAGGCTTGGCCCTACCCGATCTTGATGAGGCAAAGGAGGAAAGCATTGAATGTCCTCCTCAGGGTGATCTGCCTGAAGAACCAGTTGAATGTCAGGTCAAGATGGAAGAAGTGAGCGAGCCTTGTGAAATCATGGCCCCACTTGATCTTGATGAGGCAGAGGAGGAAAGAAGTGAATATCCTCCTCAGGATGATCTGCATGAAGAACCACTTGAATGCCAGGTCAATATGGAGGAAGTGAGCGAGCCTTGTGAAATCATGGCCCCACTTGATCTTGATGAGGCAGAGGAGGAAAGAAGTGAATATCCTCCTCAGGATGATCTGAATGAAGAACCACTTGAATGCCAGGTCAATATGGAGGAAGTGAGCGATCCATGTGAGGTCATGGCCCCACTTGATCATGAAGAGGCAGAGGAAGAAAACAGCAAATGTTGTCCCCTGGATGATCTGCCTGAAGATCAAGTTGAAGATCAGGAAAAGATGGAGGTAGTGAGTGATCCATGTGAAGTACTGGACCTACCCAATCTTGATGAGGCAAAGGAGGAAAGCATTGAATGTCCTCCTCAGGATGATCTGCCTCGAGAACCAGTTGAATCTCAAGTTAATACGGAGGAAGTGAGCGAGCCTTGTGAAATCATGGCCCTGCTTGATCTTGATGAATCAGAGGAGGAAAGCAGTGAATATCCTCCTCAGGATGATCTTCCGGAAGAACCAGCTGAATGTCAAGTTAAGATAGAGGCGGTGAGTGATCCATGTGAAGTCATGGCCCTACTTGATCTTGATGAAGAAGAGGAGAAAAGCAGTGAATATCCTCCTCTGGATGATCTGCCTGAAGAACCAGTTGAATGTCAGGTCAAGATGGAGGAAGTGAGTGATCCTTGTGTAGTCATGGCGCCACTGGATCTTGATGAGGCAGAGGAGGAAAGCAGCAAATCTCCTCCACAGGATGATCTGCCTGATGAACCGAATGAATTTCAGGCTAAGATGGAGGAAGTGATCGATCCTTGTGAAGTCTTGGTCCCACCCGTACTTGACAAGGCAGAGGACGAAAGCAGTGAATGTTCTCCTCAGGATGATCTGCCTGGAACTTCAAATCAATGTCAGATTGAGACTAATGAGGAAAATGAACCTTCTAAGATACCCACGCATAAGACGCTGAAAGAGTTCACCATCATGCACATGCTGGGTAAAGGAGCATTTGGGAAGGTGTTCCT
The DNA here is from genome assembly GCA_037306005.1 of Rhinophrynus dorsalis. Lineage (NCBI taxonomy): Eukaryota > Metazoa > Chordata > Amphibia > Anura > Rhinophrynidae > Rhinophrynus > Rhinophrynus dorsalis. Next base: position 118,302,016 of record CM074728.1, on the reverse strand, counting down.
CGTGCGCTCCGAAAAGGACAATAAAAACTACGCTATGAAGGCGATGAAGAAGACGCTCATCTGTAAATACATTGAATCGCTGTGGACAGAAAAGAGAGTATTCCAAAAAGCTGCTCCTTGTCCATTTGTTTTGGGAATGCACAGCTGTTTTCAAACTGACAGCCATGTGTGCTTTGTTATGAATTACGCGCCTGGAGGAGACCTGGTAGACCACATTATCAGGAATGGAAAACTGTCCGAAGACCACATAAGATTCTACGCGGCGGAAATATGCATTGGTGTAAATTTTTTACATCAAAAGGGAGTAATTCACCGGGACCTAAAACTGGATAACATTCTCCTTGACAGTGAGGGCCATATACAGATCTGCGACTTTGGCCTGAGTATAGAAGTCACCAAAAGACAAAAGATCAAGGAAGTATGTGGAACACCAGATTACTGCGCCCCTGAAATGTTTGAGAAAAACGGATACAGTTTCAGCGTTGACTGGTGGGCAGTTGGCATCATTATTCTTATCTTGGCAGAAGGACAAATGCCATTTTCAAGTCGAATACAAATGAGTGACATGAAAGAGGTCCTGAAGGAGCCAATGAAAATACCAGATTTTCTTTCGGACAACCTTAAATGGCTCTTGAGAGGTCTTTTAGCGAAGACCCCCGATTTCAGGCTGGGGTGTCATCCCAAGTTAGGGTTTTCACAGATCAAGCAACATCCATTTTTTCACAGCCTAGATTGGGATAAGGTGGCAAATAAACGTCTCCGACCACCATACAAACCTCAGTACAAGAGTCCTAATGAGCTGAAGCTGATTGAACAAGATTATTATTCCCTTTTTCCATCAACATCAGAGGACGAAAGAGCAGCCCAAGATGTAGACCAGACCCTATTTGATGGCTTTGATTATTCACCAGCCTAAGTGTCTGCTGCTGCTGAGAAACACCTTGAATATGTCCATCAATTACTAATAAAAAAAAAATAAAAAAAAATAAAAAAAAAACACAAATATGATTCAGTAATTTATTTTGCTCTGTGTGTTGATGCTGGTTTCATATACTGTGGTGAATATTCTAGAGTAGAAAAAAAAGACAGTGGACAGGTATAAATCTATAACCTGAGCAGTAACAGGTTAATTGAATTAACCCATCTTGTGCTTTCTGCTGGAAACTGAACCAGCAATAAAGAAATGTGAGTATCTGTCCACTGTCTGAGATCAAATTTTCTCTATTTACCCAAACCTACTACACCACTGGACACCACTGCCTCTTTTCTTTCCTTTTTACTACTTTAATAACATCTCTCTCATGTTATATATAGTAGCAATAGTGGCACGGCCTTGCACATGCGGTTTAACCCTTTGAGAAGCGGGGGGGGGGGTCCAAATGCAATTACAGGATGGAAATATGAACAATGTGTTCATCTTATTATGCAATGAAAGGGTTAACTGAGTGGGACAGATATATCCAGGGTACTGGAAGGTAAGTGTTGGGAGGCCTCTGCCAGTCAAACATTAAATCCTTTGAGTGAAAGTTGTATGCAATGCATTGGAAAACCCTCTGCAAAGCGTTTTAACTGTGTGACTGGTGTCTGAGTGTCAAAGAGATATCCAATTCACTGGGCGGGTGTGTGGCACTGAAATGAGTGCCAAAGAGATATACAATATATAGGAGACAGGTGTGTGGCACTGAAATGTGTGCCAAAGAGATATCCGATATACAGGAGATAGGTGTGTGGCACTGCAATGTGTGCCAAAGATATATCCGATATACAGGAGATAGGTGTGTGGCACTGCAATGTGTGCCAAAGAGATATCCGATATACAGGAGATAGGAGTGTGGTACTGAAATGAGTGCCAAAGAGATATCCGATATACAGGAGATAGGTGTGTGGCACTGAAATGAGTGCCAAAGAGATATCCGATATATAGGAGATAGGTGTGTGGCACTGCAATGAGTGCCAAAGATATATCCGATATACAGGAGATAGGTGTGTGGCACTGAAATGAGTGCCAAAGAGATATCCAATGCATTGGCTAACTGTGTAACAATGAAAGGGTTAAACGTTTGACTGTCCTTTCAGTGACAATGAGGTATTCAATGCATTGAATATAACTGTAGCACTGAATGGTTTAACTGCTTAATAGTCCTTTGAGTAGCAAACGGGTATCCAATGCACTGGATAGCAATGTGGCAATGAAAGTGGAAAGAAGAACACACACAATATCAACGAGGGTGCTTGTGTTTGGTTCGGCAGTAGGTAAAAGTGGATAATTTACTTATTTCATGTTCCCTGGTGAGCAATAGGGAGTAAAGATAATGAGTTATCCAATGCATTGAATAACTCAGTGGCACTGAAAGGGTTAGCAGTTTGTTTGGCCTCTAATTGGCAGAGGGTACACAATGCTTTGCATAGTTTTGATGTGCTGAAACGGTTATGCCTTTGAGTGAGCAATACAATTCACAGTGTTTATAAATTAGCCTGTGTAAGTAAAATACTTAAGTCTTCTTTGAAATCATTTATTCAGTTACAAAAAATGGTGTCAACAAGTCATTAAATAACCTAAAAATCCTTGGTATGCCTGAGCCCCCCAGCTACATCCCCAGTATCACCACTTAAAACTAAATTGTCCATTGAGGCACTAGAGCAATCATGGACCACAATATTAGCAGTGTATTTAATTAAAATATTATTGTACCTGTGACCGATCCATAAAACAGAATATTAGAAGACCTATATTAAACCACATTCCAAAACCATCGCACAATGAAAAACAAATACAAATCAAAATTGAATAAAATTTGAATCTTAACTCATCGAAAGCTTCAGCCATCCCCAGTGCACGGTTTCATGAATCCGAGAGGCATAAAGGAGGGTTTCCACACAGGGGGCAGGCTTAGAGTAGAGGGTGGAGGGAGAGCACTGCCAATCAGTCTAAATCAAGATAACAGCACTCTCCTTCTTGCTACCATAGAGGGATTAGGTAGCTATTTATCATAGGGGGAAAAGTACTTAGATTAAATGGGGGTTTTAAGTTTGTTGTGGGGTATAAATCAGTTGCGGGGGTTGGCACATGACCGTTACACTTCAACACTTTGAGTGCCAGAGAGTTGTCTCACACTTTTAAATAAATTATACTTCTTTGCCACTCAAAGGGTTAATCTGCATGGACAAAGCCATGGCGCTATTGCCAGTATCTAAACAGCATCCAAGGGGTGAAAAGAGAGCGGTGTCATTGTGCTCAGACAGCCAGCACAGAGAATTATTGTGCTAGAAGTTTGTACGATTCATTGCAAAATGGAGAAAAACGTGCCCATTTCTCAGGTTGGGCAACCTCTCCCCCAGGAGAGACAGGTGCAGTGCTCTTGATTTTATCACACTGACCTTCTTACACACCTAGACATCGATATGCAACCTTCTTTGTCTTGTCCATGTGTCAGTCAATGGCCAATCAGCAGCAAGAATTCCAACTGATTATGATGTCATAGTGGACCATCTTTGTATAAGTCAGAGCAACTCAGCAATGGCCGATCAGAACACAGAATTCAAACTGATTATGATGTCATAGTGGACCATCTTTGTATAAGTCAGAGCAACTCAGCAATGGCCAATCAGAACACAGAATTCAAACTGATTATGATGTCATAGTGGAACATGTCTATATAAGTCGCAGCACCTCAGCTCTACAGCAGATAAGAGAAGTGCACTGGTAGAGTTCTAATCAACCTGCTGGAGTAGGAATCTCATTGAATTATTAGAATATGGATAATCTATTGGCTCGCTTACGAAGACGAGCCAGAGAAGCGTTGACATCATGCTTCACTCAGTCAAGCACAAAACCAACAAAAATTCACCGCATCAATGGCCACGGTTTTGAAGCACAGCGTGTCAACATGAATGCAGTGTGTGCACATTGCAGGGGTAGGTTCTGGAACCTGAAAAGAAAAGGCTACGCCTGCATAGCCTGTGACAGTGTTGTCCACAAAAGGTGCCGCTGTTTGACTACTCATTGCATTGAAGAGCCAATGGCCTTGGTCCCACACATTGTGGAAGAGGCAGAGGAGGGCAACAGCAAATGTCCCCCTCAAGAAGATCTGCCTGAAATACAAACTGATTGTCAGGAAAAGATGGAGGTAGTGAGTGATCCTTGTAAAGGCTTGGCCCTACCCGATCTTGATGAGGCAAAGGAGGAAAGCATTGAATGTCCTCCTCAGGGTGATCTGCCTGAAGAACCAGTTGAATGTCAGGTCAATATGGAAGAAGTGAGCGAGCCTTGTGAAATCATGGCCCCACTTGATCTTGATGAGGCAGAGGAGGAAAGAAGTGAATATCCTCCTCAGGATGATCTGCATGAAGAACCACTTGAATGCCAGGTCAATATGGAGGAAGTGAGCGAGCCTTGTGAAATCATGGCCCCACTTGATCTTGATGAGGCAGAGGAGGAAAGAAGTGAATATCCTCCTCAGGATGATCTGAATGAAGAACCACTTGAATGCCAGGTCAATATGGAGGAAGTGAGCGATCCATGTGAGGTCATGGCCCCACTTGATCATGAAGAGGCAGAGGAAGAAAACAGCAAATGTTGTCCCCTGGATGATCTGCCTGAAGATCAAGTTGAAGATCAGGAAAAGATGGAGGTAGTGAGTGATCCATGTGAAGTACTGGACCTACCCAATCTTGATGAGGCAAAGGAGGAAAGCATTGAATGTCCTCCTCAGGATGATCTGCCTCGAGAACCAGTTGAATCTCAACTTAATACGGAGGAAGTGAGCGAGCCTTGTGAAATCATGGCCCTGCTTGATCTTGATGAATCAGAGGAGGAAAGCAGTGAATATCCTCCTCAGGATGATCTTCCGGAAGAACCAGCTGAATGTCAAGTTAAGATAGAGGCGGTGAGTGATCCATGTGAAGTCATGGCCCTACTTGATCTTGATGAAGAAGAGGAGAAAAGCAGTGAATATCCTCCTCTGGATGATCTGCCTGAAGAACCAGTTGAATGTCAGGTCAAGATGGAGGAAGTGAGTGATCCTTGTGTAGTCATGGCGCCACTGGATCTTGATGAGGCAGAGGAGGAAAGCAGCAAATCTCCTCCACAGGATGATCTGCCTGATGAACCGAATGAATTTCAGGCTAAGATGGAGGAAGTGATCGATCCTTGTGAAGTCTTGGTCCCACCCGTACTTGACAAGGCAGAGGACGAAAGCAGTGAATGTTCTCCTCAGGATGATCTGCCTGGAACTTCAAATCAATGTCAGATTGAGACTAATGAGGAAAATGAACCTTCTAAGATACCCACGCATAAGACGCTGAAAGAGTTCACCATCATGCACATGCTGGGTAAAGGAGCATTTGGGAAGGTGTTCCTCGTGCGCTCCGAAAAGGACAATAAAAACTACGCTATGAAGGCGATGAAGAAGACGCTCATCTGTAAATACATTGAATCGCTGTGGACAGAAAAGAGAGTATTCCAAAAAGCCGCTCCTTGTCCATTTGTTTTGGGAATGCACAGCTGTTTTCAAACTGACAGCCATGTGTGCTTTGTTATGAATTACGCGCCTGGAGGAGACCTGGTAGACCACATTATCAGGAATGGAAAACTGTCCGAAGACCACATAAGATTCTACGCGGCGGAAATATGCATTGGTGTAAATTTTTTACATCAAAAGGGAGTAATTCACCGGGACCTAAAACTGGATAACATTCTCCTTGACAGTGAGGGCCATATACAGATCTGCGACTTTGGCCTGAGTATAGAAGTCACCAAAAGACAAAAGATCAAGGAAGTATGTGGAACACCAGATTACTGCGCCCCTGAAATGTTTGAGAAAAACGGATACAGTTTCAGCGTTGACTGGTGGGCAGTTGGCATCATTATTCTTATCTTGGCAGAAGGACAAATGCCATTTTCAAGTCGAATACAAATGAGTGACATGAAAGAGGTCCTGAAGGAGCCAATGAAAATACCAGATTTTCTTTCGGACAACCTTAAATGGCTCTTGAGAGGTCTTTTAGCGAAGACCCCCGATTTCAGGCTGGGGTGTCATCCCAAGTTAGGGTTTTCACAGATCAAGCAACATCCATTTTTTCACAGCCTAGATTGGGATAAGGTGGCAAATAAACGTCTCCGACCACCATACAAACCTCAGTACAAGAGTCCTAATGAGCTGGAGCTGATTGAACAAGATTATTATTCCCTTTTTCCATCAACATCAGAGGACGAAAGAGCAGCCCAAGATGTAGACCAGACCCTATTTGATGGCTTTGATTATTCACCAGCCTAAGTGTCTGCTGCTGCTGAGAAACACCTTGAATATGTCCATCAATTACTAATAAAAAAAAAAAAAATAAAATAAAAAAAAAACACAAATATGATTCAGTAATTTATTTTGCTCTGTGTGTTGATGCTGGTTTCATATACTGTGGTGAATATTCTAGAGTAGAAAAAAAAGACAGTGGACAGGTATAAATCTATAACCTGAGCAGTAACAGGTTAATTGAATTAACCCATCTTGTGCTTTCTGCTGGAAACTGAACCAGCAATAAAGAAATGTGAGTATCTGTCCACTGTCTGAGATCAAATATTCTCTATTTACCCAAACCTACTACACCACTGGACACCACTGCCTCTTTTCTTTCCTTTTTACTACTTTAATAACATCTCTCTCATGTTATATATAGTAGCAATAGTGGCACGGCCTTGCACATGCGGTTTAACCCTTTGAGAAGCGGGGGGGGGGGGTCCAAATGCAATTACAGGATGGAAATATGAACAATGTGTTCATCTTATTATGCAATGAAAGGGTTAACTGAGTGGGACAGATATATCCAGGGTACTCGAAGGTAAGTGTTGGGAGGCCTCTGCCAGTCAAACATTAAATCCTTTGAGTGAAAGTTGTATGCAATGCATTGGAAAACCCTCTGCAAAGCGTTTTAACTGTGTGACTGGTGTCTGAGTGTCAAAGAGATATCCAATTCACTGGGCAGGTGTGTGGCACTGAAATGAGTGCCAAAGAGATATACAATATATAGGAGACAGGTGTGTGGCACTGAAATGTGTGCCAAAGAGATATCCGATATACAGGAGATAGGTGTGTGGCACTGCAATGTGTGCCAAAGATATATCCGATATACAGGAGATAGGTGTGTGGCACTGCAATGTGTGCCAAAGAGATATCCGATATACAGGAGATAGGAGTGTGGTACTGAAATGAGTGCCAAAGAGATATCCGATATACACGAGATAGGTGTGTGGCACTGAAATGAGTGCCAAAGAGATATCCGATATATAGGAGATAGGTGTGTGGCACTGCAATGAGTGCCAAAGATATATCCGATATACAGGAGATAGGTGTGTGGCACTGAAATGAGTGCCAAAGAGATATCCAATGCATTGGCTAACTGTGTAACAATGAAAGGGTTAAACGTTTGACTGTCCTTTCAGTGACAATGAGGTATTCAATGCATTGAATATAATTGTAGCACTGAATGGTTTAACTGCTTAATAGTCCTTTGAGTAGCAAACGGGTATCCAATGCACTGGATAGCAATGTGGCAATGAAAGTGGAAAGAAGAACACACACAATATCAACGAGGGTGCTTGTGTTTGGTTCGGCAGTAGGTAAAAGTGGATAATTTACTTATTTCATGTTCCCTGGTGAGCAATAGGGAGTAAAGATAATGAGTTATCCAATGCATTGAATAACTCTGTGGCACTGAAAGGGTTAGCAGTTTGTTTGGCCTCTAATTGGCAGAGGGTACACAATGCTTTGGATAGTTTTGATGTGCTGAAACGGTTATGCCTTTGAGTGAGCAATACAATTCACAGTGTTTATAAATAAGCCTGTGTAAGTAAAATACTTAAGTCTTCTTTGAAATCATTTATTCAGTTACAAAAAATGGTGTCAACAGGTCATTAAATAACCTAAAAATCCTTGGTATGCCTGAGCCCCCCAGCTACATCCCCAGTATCACCACTTAAAACTAAATTGTCCATTGAGGCACTAGAGCAATCATGGACCACAATATTAGCAGTGTATTTAATTAAAATATTATTGTACCTGTGACCGATCCATAAAACAGAATATTAGAAGACCTATATTAAACCACATTCCAAAACCATCGCACAATGAAAAACAAATACAAATCAAAATTGAATAAAATTAGAATCTTAACTCATCGAAAGCTTCAGCCATCCCCAGTGCACGGTTTCATGAATCCGAGAGGCATAAAGGAGGGTTTCCACACAGGGGGCAGGCTTAGAGTACAGGGTGGAGGGAGAGCGCTGCCAATCAGTCTAAATCAAGATAACAGCACTCTCCTTCTTGCTACCATAGAGGGATTAGGTAGCTATTTATCATAGGGGGAAAAGTACTTAGATTAAATGGGGGTTTTAAGTTTGTTGTGGGGTATAAATCAGTTGCGGGGGTTGGAACATGACCGTTACACTTCAACACTTTGAGTGCCAGAGAGTTGTCTCACACTTTTAAATAAATTATACTTCTTTGCCACTCAAAGGGTTAATCTGCATGGACAAAGCCATGGCGCTATTGCCAGTATCTAAACAGCATCCAAGGGGTGAAAAGAGAGCGGTGTCATTGTGCTCAGACAGCCAGCACAGAGAATTATTGTGCTAGAAGTTTGTACGATTCATTGCAAAATGGAGAAAAACGTGCCCATTTCTCAGGTTGGGCAACCTCTCCCCCAGGAGAGACAGATGCAGTGCTCTTGATTTTATCACACTGACCTTATTACACACCTAGATATCGATATGCAACCTTCTTTGTCTTGTCCATGTGTCAGTCAATGGCCAATCAGCAGCAAGAATTCCAACTGATTATGATGTCATAGTGGACCATCTTTGTATAAGTCAGAGCAACTCAGCAATGGCCGATCAGAACACAGAATTCAAACTGATTATGATGTCATAGTGGACCATCTTTGTATAAGTCAGAGCAACTCAGCAATGGCCAATCAGAACACAGAATTCAAACTGATTATGATGTCATAGTGGAACATGTCTATATAAGTCGCAGCACCTCAGCTCTACAGCAGATAAGAGAAGTGCACTGGTAGAGTTCTAATCAACCTGCTGGAGTAGGAATCTCATTGAATTATTAGAATATGGATAATCTATTGGCTCGCTTACGAAGACGAGCCAGAGAAGCGTTGACATCATGCTTCACTCAGTCAAGCACAAAACCAACAAAAATTCACCGCATCAATGGCCACGGTTTTGAAGCACAGCGTGTCAACATGAATGCAGTGTGTGCACATTGCAGGGGTAGGTTCTGGAACCTGAAAAGAAAAGGCTACGCCTGCATAGCCTGTGACAGTGTTGTCCACAAAAGGTGCCGCTGTTTGACTACTCATTGCATTGAAGAGCCAATGGCCTTGGTCCCACACATTGTGGAAGAGGCAGAGGAGGGCAACAGCAAATGTCCCCCTCAAGAAGATCTGCCTGAAATACAAACTGATTGTCAGGAAAAGATGGAGGTAGTGAGTGATCCTTGTAAAGGCTTGGCCCTACCCGATCTTGATGAGGCAAAGGAGGAAAGCATTGAATGTCCTCCTCAGGGTGATCTGCCTGAAGAACCAGTTGAATGTCAGGTCAAGATGGAAGAAGTGAGCGAGCCTTGTGAAATCATGGCCCCACTTGATCTTGATGAGGCAGAGGAGGAAAGAAGTGAATATCCTCCTCAGGATGATCTGCATGAAGAACCACTTGAATGCCAGGTCAATATGGAGGAAGTGAGCGAGCCTTGTGAAATCATGGCCCCACTTGATCTTGATGAGGCAGAGGAGGAAAGAAGTGAATATCCTCCTCAGGATGATCTGAATGAAGAACCACTTGAATGCCAGGTCAATATGGAGGAAGTGAGCGATCCATGTGAAGTCATGGCCCCACTTGATCATGAAGAGGCAGAGGAAGAAAACAGCAAATGTTGTCCCCTGGATGATCTGCCTGAAGATCAAGTTGAAGATCAGGAAAAGATGGAGGTAGTGAGTGATCCATGTGAAGTACTGGACCTACCCAATCTTGATGAGGCAAAGGAGGAAAGCATTGAATGTCCTCCTCAGGATGATCTGCCTCGAGAACCAGTTGAATCTCAACTTAATACGGAGGAAGTGAGCGAGCCTTGTGAAATCATGGCCCTGCTTGATCTTGATGAATCAGAGGAGGAAAGCAGTGAATATCCTCCTCAGGATGATCTTCCGGAAGAACCAGCTGAATGTCAAGTTAAGATAGAGGCGGTGAGTGATCCATGTGAAGTCATGGCCCTACTTGATCTTGATGAAGAAGAGGAGAAAAGCAGTGAATATCCTCCTCTGGATGATCTGCCTGAAGAACCAGTTGAATGTCAGGTCAAGATGGAGGAAGTGAGTGATCCTTGTGTAGTCATGGCGCCACTGGATCTTGATGAGGCAGAGGAGGAAAGCAGCAAATCTCCTCCACAGGATGATCTGCCTGATGAACCGAATGAATTTCAGGCTAAGATGGAGGAAGTGATCCATCCTTGTGAAGTCTTGGTCCCACCCGTACTTGACAAGGCAGAGGACGAAAGCAGTGAATGTTCTCCTCAGGATGATCTGCCTGGAACTTCAAATCAATGTCAGATTGAGACTAATGAGGAAAATGAACCTTCTAAGATACCCACGCATAAGACGCTGAAAGAGTTCACCATCATGCACATGCTGGGTAAAGGAGCATTTGGGAAGGTGTTCCTCGTGCGCTCCGAAAAGGACAATAAAAACTACGCTATGAAGGCGATGAAGAAGACGCTCATCTGTAAATACATTGAATCGCTGTGGACAGAAAAGAGAGTATTCCAAAAAGCCGCTCCTTGTCCATTTGTTTTGGGAATGCACAGCTGTTTTCAAACTGACAGCCATGTGTGCTTTGTTATGAATTACGCGCCTGGAGGAGACCTGGTGAACCACATTATCAGGAATGGAAAACTGTCCGAAGACCACATAAGATTCTACGCGGCGGAAATATGCATTGGTGTAAATTTTTTACATCAAAAGGGAGTAATTCACCGGGACCTAAAACTGGATAACATTCTCCTTGACAGTGAGGGCCATATACAGATCTGCGACTTTGGCCTGAGTATAGAAGTCACCAAAAGACAAAAGATCAAGGAAGTATGTGGAACACCAGATTACTGCGCCCCTGAAATGTTTGAGAAAAACGGATACAGTTTCAGCGTTGACTGGTGGGCAGTTGGCATCATTATTCTTATCTTGGCAGAAGGACAAATGCCATTTTCAAGTCGAATACAAATGAGTGACATGAAAGAGGTCCTGAAGGAGCCAATGAAAATACCAGATTTTCTTTCGGACAACCTTAAATGGCTCTTGAGAGGTCTTTTAGCGAAGACCCCCGATTTCAGGCTGGGGTGTCATCCCAAGTTAGGGTTTTCACAGATCAAGCAACATCCATTTTTTCACAGCCTAGATTGGGATAAGGTGGCAAATAAACGTCTCCGACCACCATACAAACCTCAGTACAAGAGTCCTAATGAGCTGGAGCTGATTGAACAAGATTATTATTCCCTTTTTCCATCAACATCAGAGGACGAAAGAGCAGCCCAAGATGTAGACCAGACCCTATTTGATGGCTTTGATTATTCACCAGCCTAAGTGTCTGCTGCTGCTGAGAAACACCTTGAATATGTCCATCAATTACTAATAAAAAAAAAAAAAAATAAAAAATAAAAAAAAAACACAAATATGATTCAGTAATTTATTTTGCTCTGTGTGTTGATGCTGGTTTCATATACTGTGGTGAATATCATAGAGTAGAAAAAAAAGACAGTGGACAGGTATAAATCTATAACCTGAGCAGTAACAGGTTAATTGAATTAACCCATCTTGTGATTTCTGCTGGAAACTGAACCAGCAATAAAGAAATGTGAGTATCTGTCCACTGTCTGAGATCAAATATTCTCTATTTACCCAAAACTACTACACCACTGGACACCACACTGCCTCTTTTCTTTCCTTTTTACTACTTTAATAACATCTATCTCATGTTGTATATAGTAGCAATAGTGGCACGGCCTTGCACATACGGTTTAACCCTTTGAAAAGCGGGGGGGAGGGTCCAAATGCAATTACAGGATGGAAATATGAACAATGTGTTCATGTTATTATGCAATGAAAGGGTTAACTGAGTGGGACAGATATATCCAGGGTACTGGAAGGTAAGTGTTGGGAGGCCTCTGCCAGTCAAACATTAAATCCGTTGAGTGAAAGTTGTATGCAATGCATTGGAAAACCCTCTGCAAAGCGTTTTAACTGTGTGACTGGTGTCTGAGTGTCAAAGAGATATCCAATTCACTGGGCAGGTGTGTGGCACTGAAATGAGTGCCAAAGAGATATACAATATATAGGAGACAGGTGTGTGGCACTGAAATGAGTGCCAAAGAGATATACAATATATAGGAGACAGGTGTGTGGCACTGAAATGTGTGCCAAAGAGATATCCGATATACAGGAGATAGGTGTGTGGCACTGCAATGTGTGCCAAAGATATATCCGATATACAGGAGATAGGTGTGTGGCACTGCAATGTGTGCCAAAGAGATATCCGATATACAGGAGATAGGAGTGTGGTACTGAAATGAGTGCCAAAGAGATATCCGATATACAGGAGATAGGTGTGTGGCACTGAAATGAGTGCCAAAGAGATATCCGATATATAGGAGATAGGTGTGTGGCACTGCAATGAGTGCCAAAGATATATCCGATATACAGGAGATAGGTGTGTGGCACTGAAATGAGTGCCAAAGAGATATCCAATGCATTGGCTAACTGTGTAACAATGAAACGGTTAAACGTTTGACTGTCCTTTCAGTGACAATGAGGTATTCAATGCATTGAATATAACTGTAGCACTGAATGGTTTAACTGCTTAATAGTCCTTTGAGTAGCAAACGGGTATCCAATGCACTGGATAGCAATGTGGCAATGAAAGTGGAAAGAAGAACACACACAATATCAACGAGGGTGCTTGTGTTTGGTTCGGCAGTAGGTAAAAGTGGATAATTTACTTATTTCATGTTCCCTGGTGAGCAATAGGGAGTAAAGATAATGAGTTATCCAATGCATTGAATAACTCTGTGGCACTGAAAGGGTTAGCAGTTTGTTTGGCCTCTAATTGGCAGAGGGTACACAATGCTTTGGATAGTTTTGATGTGCTGAAACGGTTATGCCTTTGAGTGAGCAATACAATTCACAGTGTTTATAAATTAGCCTGTGTAAGTAAAATACTTAAGTCTTCTTTGAAATCATTTATTCAGTTACAAAAAATGGTGTCAACAGGTCATTAAATAACCTAAAAATCCTTGGTATGCCTGTGCCCACCAGCTACATCCCCAGTATCACCACTTAAAACTAAAGTGTCCATTGAGGCACTAGAGCAATCATAGACCACAATATTAGCAGTGTATTTAATTAAAATATTATTGTACCTGTGACCGATCCATAAAACAGAATATTAGAAGACCTATATTAAACCACATTCCAAAACCATCGCACAATGAAAAACAAATACAAATCAAAATTGAATAAAATTCGAATCTTAACTCATCGAAAGCTTCAGCCATCCCCAGTGCACGGTTTCATGAATCCGAGAGGCATAAAGGACGGTTTCCACACAGGGGGAAGGCTTAGAGTAGAGGGTGGAGGGAGAGCGCTGCCAATCACTCTAAATCAAGATAACAGCACTCTCCTTCTTGCTACCATAGAGGGATTAGGTAGCTATTTATCATAGGGGGAAAAGTACTTAGATTAAATGGGGGTTTTAAGTTTGTTGTGGGGTATAAATCAGTTGCGGGGGTTGGAACATGACCGTTACACTTCAACACTTTGAGTGCCAGAGAGTTGTCTCACACTTTTAAATAAATTATACTTCTTTGCCACTCAAAGGGTTAATCTGCATGGACAAAGCCATGGCGCTATTGCCAGTATCTAAACAGCATCCAAGGGGTGAAAAGAGAGCGGTGTCATTGTGCTCAGACAGCCAGCACAGAGAATTATTGTGCTAGAAGTTTGTACGATTCATTGCAAAATGGAGAAAAACGTGCCCATTTCTCAGGTTGGGCAACCTCTCCCCCAGGAGAGACAGGTGCAGTGCTCTTGATTTTATCACACTGACCTTCTTACACACCTAGACATCGATATGCAACCTTCTTTGTCTTGTCCATGTGTCAGTCAATGGCCAATCAGCAGCAAGAATTCCAACTGATTATGATGTCATAGTGGACCATCTTTGTATAAGTCAGAGCAACTCAGCAATGGCCGATCAGAACACAGAATTCAAACTGATTATGATGTCATAGTGGACCATCTTTGTATAAGTCAGAGCAACTCAGCAATGGCCAATCAGAACACAGAATTCAAACTGATTATGATGTCATAGTGGAACATGTCTATATAAGTCGCAGCACCTCAGCTCTACAGCAGATAAGAGAAGTGCACTGGTAGAGTTCTAATCAACCTGCTGGAGTAGGAATCTCATTGAATTATTAGAATATGGATAATCTATTGGCTCGCTTACGAAGACAAGCCAGAGAAGCGTTGACATCATGCTTCACTCAGTCAAGCACAAAACCAACAAAAATTCACCGCATCAATGGCCACGGTTTTGAAGCACAGCGTGTCAACATGAATGCAGTGTGTGCACATTGCAGGGGTAGGTTCTGGAACCTGAAAAGAAAAGGCTACGCCTGCATAGCCTGTGACAGTGTTGTCCACAAAAGGTGCCGCTGTTTGACTACTCATTGCATTGAAGAGCCAATGGCCTTGGTCCCACACATTGTGGAAGAGGCAGAGGAGGGCAACAGCAAATGTCCCCCTCAAGAAGATCTGCCTGAAATACAAACTGATTGTCAGGAAAAGATGGAGGTAGTGAGTGATCCTTGTAAAGGCTTGGCCCTACCCGATCTTGATGAGGCAAAGGAGGAAAGCATTGAATGTCCTCCTCAGGGTGATCTGCCTGAAGAACCAGTTGAATGTCAGGTCAAGATGGAAGAAGTGAGCGAGCCTTGTGAAATCATGGCCCCACTTGATCTTGATGAGGCAGAGGAGGAAAGAAGTGAATATCCTCCTCAGGATGATCTGCATGAAGAACCACTTGAATGCCAGGTCAATATGGAGGAAGTGAGCGAGCCTTGTGAAATCATGGCCCCACTTGATCTTGATGAGGCAGAGGAGGAAAGAAGTGAATATCCTCCTCAGGATGATCTGAATGAAGAACCACTTGAATGCCAGGTCAATATGGAGGAAGTGAGCGATCCATGTGAAGTCATGGCCCCACTTGATCATGAAGAGGCAGAGGAAGAAAACAGCAAATGTTGTCCCCTGGATGATCTGCCTGAAGATCAAGTTGAAGATCAGGAAAAGATGGAGGTAGTGAGTGATCCATGTGAAGTACTGGACCTACCCAATCTTGATGAGGCAAAGGAGGAAAGCATTGAATGTCTTCCTCAGGATGATCTGCCTCGAGAACCAGTTGAATCTCAACTTAATACGGAGGAAGTGAGCGAGCCTTGTGAAATCATGGCCCTGCTTGATCTTGATGAATCAGAGGAGGAAAGCAGTGAATATCCTCCTCAGGATGATCTTCCGGAAGAACCAGCTGAATGTCAAGTTAAGATAGAGGCGGTGAGTGATCCATGTGAAGTCATGGCCCTACTTGATCTTGATGAAGAAGAGGAGAAAAGCAGTGAATATCCTCCTCTGGATGATCTGCCTGAAGAACCAGTTGAATGTCAGGTCAAGATGGAGGAAGTGAGTGATCCTTGTGTAGTCATGGCGCCACTGGATCTTGATGAGGCAGAGGAGGAAAGCAGCAAATCTCCTCCACAGGATGATCTGCCTGATGAACCGAATGAATTTCAGGCCAAGATGGAGGAAGTGATCGATCCTTGTGAAGTCTTGGTCCCACCCGTACTTGACAAGGCAGAGGACGAAAGCAGTGAATGTTCTCCTCAGGATGATCTGCCTGGAACTTCAAATCAATGTCAGATTGAGACTAATGAGGAAAATGAACCTTCTAAGATACCCACGCATAAGACGCTGAAAGAGTTCACCATCATGCACATGCTGGGTAAAGGAGCATTTGGGAAGGTGTTCCTCGTGCGCTCCGAAAAGGACAATAAAAACTACGCTATGAAGGCGATGAAGAAGACGCTCATCTGTAAATACATTGAATCGCTGTGGACAGAAAAGAGAGTATTCCAAAAAGCCGCTCCTTGTCCATTTGTTTTGGGAATGCACAGCTGTTTTCAAACTGACAGCCATGTGTGCTTTGTTATGAATTACGCGCCTGGAGGAGACCTGGTAGACCACATTATCAGGAATGGAAAACTGTCCGAAGACCACATAAGATTCTACGCGGCGGAAATATGCATTGGTGTAAATTTTTTACATCAAAAGGGAGTAATTCACCGGGACCTAAAACTGGATAACATTCTCCTTGACAGTGAGGGCCATATACAGATCTGCGACTTTGGCCTGAGTATAGAAGTCACCAAAAGATAAAAGATCAAGGAAGTATGTGGAACACCAGATTACTGCGCCCCTGAAATGTTTGAGAAAAACGGATACAGTTTCAGCGTTGACTGGTGGGCAGTTGGCATCATTATTCTTATCTTGGCAGAAGGACAAATGCCATTTTCAAGTCGAATACAAATGAGTGACATGAAAGAGGTCCTGAAGGAGCCAATGAAAATACCAGATTTTCTTTCGGACAACCTTAAATGGCTCTTGAGAGGTCTTTTAGCGAAGACCCCCGATTTCAGGCTGGGGTGTCATCCCAAGTTAGGGTTTTCACAGATCAAGCAACATCCATTTTTTCACAGCCTAGATTGGGATAAGGTGGCAAATAAACGTCTCCGACCACCATACAAACCTCAGTACAAGAGTCCTAATGAGCTGGAGCTGATTGAACAAGATTATTATTCCCTTTTTCCATCAACATCAGAGGACGAAAGAGCAGCCCAAGATGTAGACCAGACCCTATTTGATGGCTTTGATTATTCACCAGCCTAAGTGTCTGCTGCTGCTGAGAAACACCTTGAATATGTCCATCAATTACTAATAAAAAAAAAAAAAATAAAATAAAAAAAAAACACAAATATGATTCAATAATTTATTTTGCTCTGTGTGTTGATGCTGGTTTCATATACTGTGGTGAATATTCTAGAGTAGAAAAAAAAGACAGTGGACAGGTATAAATCTATAACCTGAGCAGTAACAGGTTAATTGAATTAACCCATCTTGTGCTTTCTGCTGGAAACTGAACCAGCAATAAAGAAATGTGAGTATCTGTCCACTGTCTGAGATCAAATATTCTCTATTTACCCAAACCTACTACACCACTGGACACCACTGCCTCTTTTCTTTCCTTTTTACTACTTTAATAACATCTCTCTCATGTTATATATAGTAGCAATAGTGGCACGGCCTTGCACATGCGGTATAACCCTTTGAGAAGCGGGGGGGGGGTCCAAATGCAATTACAGGATGGAAATATGAACAATGTGTTCATCTTATTATGCAATGAAAGGGTTAACTGAGTGGGACAGATATATCCAGGGTACTGGAAGGTAAGTGTTGGGAGGCCTCTGCCAGTCAAACATTAAATCCTTTGAGTGAAAGTTGTATGCAATGCATTGGAAAACCCTCTGCAAAGCGTTTTAACTGTGTGACTGGTGTCTGAGTGTCAAAGAGATATCCAATTCACTGGGCAGGTGTGTGGCACTGAAATGAGTGCCAAAGAGATATACAATATATAGGAGACAGGTGTGAGGCACTGAAATGTGTGCCAAAGAGATATCCGATATACAGGAGATAGGTGTGTGGCACTGCAATGTGTGCCAAAGATATATCCGATATACAGGAGATAGGTGTGTGGCACTGCAATGTGTGCCAAAGAGATATCCGATATACAGGAGATAGGAGTGTGGTACTGAAATGAGTGCCAAAGAGATATCCGATATACACGAGATAGGTGTGTGGCACTGAAATGAGTGCCAAAGAGATATCCGATATATAGGAGATAGGTGTGTGGCACTGCAATGAGTGCCAAAGATATATCCGATATACAGGAGATAGGTGTGTGGCACTGAAATGAGTGCCAAAGAGATATCCAATGCATTGGCTAACTGTGTAACAATGAAACGGTTAAACGTTTGACTGTCCTTTCAGTGACAATGAGGTATTCAATGCATTGAATATAACTGTAGCACTGAATGGTTTAACTGCTTAATAGTCCTTTGAGTAGCAAACGGGTATCCAATGCACTGGATAGCAATGTGGCAATGAAAGTGGAAAGAAGAACACACACAATATCAACGAGGGTGCTTGTGTTTGGTTCGGCAGTAGGTAAAAGTGGATAATTTACTTATTTCATGTTCCCTGGTGAGCAATAGGGAGTAAAGATAATGAGTTATCCAATGCATTGAATAACTCTGTGGCACTGAAAGGGTTAGCAGTTTGTTTGGCCTCTAATTGGCAGAGGGTACACAATGCTTTGGATAGTTTTGATGTGCTGAAACGGTTATGCCTTTGAGTGAGCAATACAATTCACAGTGTTTATAAATTAGCCTGTGTAAGTAAAATACTTAAGTCTTCTTTGAAATCATTTATTCAGTTACAAAAAATGGTGTCAACAGGTCATTAAATAACCTAAAAATCCTTGGTATGCCTGAGCCCCCCAGCTACATCCCCAGTATCACCACTTAAAACTAAATTGTCCATTGAGGCACTAGAGCAATCATGGACCACAATATTAGCAGTGTATTTAATTAAAATATTATTGTACCTGTGACCGATCCATAAAACAGAATATTAGAAGACCTATATTAAACCACATTCCAAAACCATCGCACAATGAAAAACAAATACAAATCAAAATTGAATAAAATTCGAATCTTAACTCATCGAAAGCTTCAGCCATCCCCAGTGCACGGTTTCATGAATCCGAGAGGCATAAAGGACGGTTTCCACACAGGGGGAAGGCTTAGAGTAGAGGGTGGAGGGAGAGCGCTGCCAATCAGTCTAAATCAAGATAACAGCACTCTCCTTCTTGCTACCATAGAGGGATTAGGTAGCTATTTATCATAGGGGGAAAAGTACTTAGATTAAATGGGGGTTTTAAGTTTGTTGTGGGGTATAAATCAGTTGCGGGGGTTGGAACATGACCGTTACACTTCAACACTTTGAGTGCCAGAGAGTTGTCTCACACTTTTAAATAAATTATACTTCTTTGCCACTCAAAGGGTTAATCTGCATGGACAAAGCCATGGCGCTATTGCCAGTATCTAAACAGCATCCAAGGGGTGAAAAGAGAGCGGTGTCATTGTGCTCAGACAGCCAGCACAGAGAATTATTGTGCTAGAAGTTTGTACGATTCATTGCAAAATGGAGAAAAACGTGCCCATTTCTCAGGTTGGGCAACCTCTCCCCCAGGAGAGACAGGTGCAGTGCTCTTGATTTTATCACACTGACCTTCTTACACACCTAGACATCGATATGCAACCTTCTTTGTCTTGTCCATGTGTCAGTCAATGGCCAATCAGCAGCAAGAATTCCAACTGATTATGATGTCATAGTGGACCATCTTTGTATAAGTCAGAGCAACTCAGCAATGGCCGATCAGAACACAGAATTCAAACTGATTATGATGTCATAGTGGACCATCTTTGTATAAGTCAGAGCAACTCAGCAATGGCCAATCAGAACACAGAATTCAAACTGATTATGATGTCATAGTGGAACATGTCTATATAAGTCGCAGCACCTCAGCTCTACAGCAGATAAGAGAAGTGCACTGGTAGAGTTCTAATCAACCTGCTGGAGTAGGAATCTCATTGAATTATTAGAATATGG
Organism: Rhinophrynus dorsalis; assembly: GCA_037306005.1. Taxonomy (NCBI): domain Eukaryota; kingdom Metazoa; phylum Chordata; class Amphibia; order Anura; family Rhinophrynidae; genus Rhinophrynus; species Rhinophrynus dorsalis. The sequence goes on along the minus strand of CM074728.1, from coordinate 118,282,126 downwards.
ATAATCTATTGGCTCGCTTACGAAGACGAGCCAGAGAAGCGTTGACATCATGCTTCACTCAGTCAAGCACAAAACCAACAAAAATTCACCGCATCAATGGCCACGGTTTTGAAGCACAGCGTGTCAACATGAATGCAGTGTGTGCACATTGCAGGGGTAGGTTCTGGAACCTGAAAAGAAAAGGCTACGCCTGCATAGCCTGTGACAGTGTTGTCCACAAAAGGTGCCGCTGTTTGACTACTCATTGCATTGAAGAGCCAATGGCCTTGGTCCCACACACTGTGGAAGAGGCAGAGGAGGGCAACAGCAAATGTCCCCCTCAAGAAGATCTGCCTGAAATACAAACTGATTGTCAGGAAAAGATGGAGGTAGTGAGTGATCCTTGTAAAGGCTTGGCCCTACCCGATCTTGATGAGGCAAAGGAGGAAAGCATTGAATGTCCTCCTCAGGGTGATCTGCCTGAAGAACCAGTTGAATGTCAGGTCAAGATGGAAGAAGTGAGCGAGCCTTGTGAAATCATGGCCCCACTTGATCTTGATGAGGCAGAGGAGGAAAGAAGTGAATATCCTCCTCAGGATGATCTGCATGAAGAACCACTTGAATGCCAGGTCAATATGGAGGAAGTGAGCGAGCCTTGTGAAATCATGGCCCCACTTGATCTTGATGAGGCAGAGGAGGAAAGAAGTGAATATCCTCCTCAGGATGATCTGAATGAAGAACCACTTGAATGCCAGGTCAATATGGAGGAAGTGAGCGATCCATGTGAAGTCATGGCCCCACTTGATCATGAAGAGGCAGAGGAAGAAAACAGCAAATGTTGTCCCCTGGATGATCTGCCTGAAGATCAAGTTGAAGATCAGGAAAAGATGGAGGTAGTGAGTGATCCATGTGAAGTACTGGACCTACCCAATCTTGATGAGGCAAAGGAGGAAAGCATTGAATGTCCTCCTCAGGATGATCTGCCTCGAGAACCAGTTGAATCTCAACTTAATACGGAGGAAGTGAGCGAGCCTTGTGAAATCATGGCCCTGCTTGATCTTGATGAATCAGAGGAGGAAAGCAGTGAATATCCTCCTCAGGATGATCTTCCGGAAGAACCAGCTGAATGTCAAGTTAAGATAGAGGCGGTGAGTGATCCATGTGAAGTCATGGCCCTACTTGATCTTGATGAAGAAGAGGAGAAAAGCAGTGAATATCCTCCTCTGGATGATCTGCCTGAAGAACCAGTTGAATGTCAGGTCAAGATGGAGGAAGTGAGTGATCCTTGTGTAGTCATGGCGCCACTGGATCTTGATGAGGCAGAGGAGGAAAGCAGCAAATCTCCTCCACAGGATGATCTGCCTGATGAACCGAATGAATTTCAGGCTAAGATGGAGGAAGTGATCGATCCTTGTGAAGTCTTGGTCCCACCCGTACTTGACAAGGCAGAGGACGAAAGCAGTGAATGTTCTCCTCAGGATGATCTGCCTGGAACTTCAAATCAATGTCAGATTGAGACTAATGAGGAAAATGAACCTTCTAAGATACCCACGCATAAGACGCTGAAAGAGTTCACCATCATGCACATGCTGGGTAAAGGAGCATTTGGGAAGGTGTTCCTCGTGCGCTCCGAAAAGGACAATAAAAACTACGCTATGAAGGCGATGAAGAAGACGCTCATCTGTAAATACATTGAATCGCTGTGGACAGAAAAGAGAGTATTCCAAAAAGCCGCTCCTTGTCCATTTGTTTTGGGAATGCACAGCTGTTTTCAAACTGACAGCCATGTGTGCTTTGTTATGAATTACGCGCCTGGAGGAGACCTGGTGAACCACATTATCAGGAATGGAAAACTGTCCGAAGACCACATAAGATTCTACGCGGCGGAAATATGCATTGGTGTAAATTTTTTACATCAAAAGGGAGTAATTCACCGGGACCTAAAACTGGATAACATTCTCCTTGACAGTGAGGGCCATATACAGATCTGCGACTTTGGCCTGAGTATAGAAGTCACCAAAAGACAAAAGATCAAGGAAGTATGTGGAACACCAGATTACTGCGCCCCTGAAATGTTTGAGAAAAACGGATACAGTTTCAGCGTTGACTGGTGGGCAGTTGGCATCATTATTCTTATCTTGGCAGAAGGACAAATGCCATTTTCAAGTCGAATACAAATGAGTGACATGAAAGAGGTCCTGAAGGAGCCAATGAAAATACCAGATTTTCTTTCGGACAACCTTAAATGGCTCTTGAGAGGTCTTTTAGCGAAGACCCCCGATTTCAGGCTGGGGTGTCATCCCAAGTTAGGGTTTTCACAGATCAAGCAACATCCATTTTTTCACAGCCTAGATTGGGATAAGGTGGCAAATAAACGTCTCCGACCACCATACAAACCTCAGTACAAGAGTCCTAATGAGCTGGAGCTGATTGAACAAGATTATTATTCCCTTTTTCCATCAACATCAGAGGACGAAAGAGCAGCCCAAGATGTAGACCAGACCCTATTTGATGGCTTTGATTATTCACCAGCCTAAGTGTCTGCTGCTGCTGAGAAACACCTTGAATATGTCCATCAATTACTAATAAAAAAAAAAAAAATAAAAAATAAAAAAAAAACACAAATATGATTCAGTAATTTATTTTGCTCTGTGTGTTGATGCTGGTTTCATATACTGTGGTGAATATCCTAGAGTAGAAAAAAAAGACAGTGGACAGGTATAAATCTATAACCTGAGCAGTAACAGGTTAATTGAATTAACCCATCTTGTGATTTCTGCTGGAAACTGAACCAGCAATAAAGAAATGTGAGTATCTGTCCACTGTCTGAGATCAAATATTCTCTATTTACCCAAAACTACTACACCACTGGACACCACACTGCCTCTTTTCTTTCCTTTTTACTACTTTAATAACATCTATCTCATGTTGTATATAGTAGCAATAGTGGCACGGCCTTGCACATGCGGTTTAACCCTTTGAGAAGCGGGGGGGGGGGGGGGGGGGTCCAAATGCAATTACAGGATGGAAATATGAACAATGTGTTCATGTTATTATGCAATGAAAGGGTTAACTGAGTGGGACAGATATATCCAGGGTACTGGAAGGTAAGTGTTGGGAGGCCTCTGCCAGTCAAACATTAAATCCGTTGAGTGAAAGTTGTATGCAATGCATTGGAAAACCCTCTGCAAAGCGTTTTAACTGTGTGACTGGTGTCTGAGTGTCAAAGAGATATCCAATTCACTGGGCAGGTGTGTGGCACTGAAATGAGTGCCAAAGAGATATACAATATATAGGAGACAGGTGTGTGGCACTGAAATGAGTGCCAAAGATATATCCGATATATAGGAGATAGGTGTGTGACACTGACATGAGTGCCAAAGAGATATCCGATATACAGGAGACAGGTGTGTGGCACTGAAATGTGTGCCAAAGATATATCCGATATACAGGAGACAGGTGTGTGGCACTGAAATGTGTGCCAAAGAGATATCCGATATACAGGAGATAGGTGTGTGGCACTGCAATGTGTGCCAAAGATATATCCGATATACAGGAGATAGGTGTGTGGCACTGCAATGTGTGCCAAAGAGATATCCGATATACAGGAGATAGGAGTGTGGTACTGAAATGAGTGCCAAAGAGATATCCGATATACAGGAGATAGGTGTGTGGCACTGAAATGAGTGCCAAAGAGATATCCGATATATAGGAGATAGGTGTGTGGCACTGCAATGAGTGCCAAAGATATATCCGATATACAGGAGATAGGTGTGTGGCACTGAAATGAGTGCCAAAGAGATATCCAATGCATTGGCTAACTGTGTAACAATGAAACGGTTAAACGTTTGACTGTCCTTTCAGTGACAATGAGGTATTCAATGCATTGAATATAACTGTAGCACTGAATGGTTTAACTGCTTAATAGTCCTTTGAGTAGCAAACGGGTATCCAATGCACTGGATAGCAATGTGGCAATGAAAGTGGAAAGAAGAACACACACAATATCAACGAGGGTGCTTGTGTTTGGTTCGGCAGTAGGTAAAAGTGGATAATTTACTTATTTCATGTTCCCTGGTGAGCAATAGGGAGTAAAGATAATGAGTTATCCAATGCATTGAATAACTCTGTGGCACTGAAAGGGTTAGCAGTTTGTTTGGCCTCTAATTGGCAGAGGGTACACAATGCTTTGGATAGTTTTGATGTGCTGAAACGGTTATGCCTTTGAGTGAGCAATACAATTCACAGTGTTTATAAATTAGCCTGTGTAAGTAAAATACTTAAGTCTTCTTTGAAATCATTTATTCAGTTACAAAAAATGGTGTCAACAGGTCATTAAATAACCTAAAAATCCTTGGTATGCCTGTGCCCACCAGCTACATCCCCAGTATCACCACTTAAAACTAAAGTGTCCATTGAGGCACTAGAGCAATCATAGACCACAATATTAGCAGTGTATTTAATTAAAATATTATTGTACCTGTGACCGATCCATAAAACAGAATATTAGAAGACCTATATTAAACCACATTCCAAAACCATCGCACAATGAAAAACAAATACAAATCAAAATTGAATAAAATTCGAATCTTAACTCATCGAAAGCTTCAGCCATCCCCAGTGCACGGTTTCATGAATCCGAGAGGCATAAAGGACGGTTTCCACACAGGGGGAAGGCTTAGAGTAGAGGGTGGAGGGAGAGCGCTGCCAATCACTCTAAATCAAGATAACAGCACTCTCCTTCTTGCTACCATAGAGGGATTAGGTAGCTATTTATCATAGGGGGAAAAGTACTTAGATTAAATGGGGGTTTTAAGTTTGTTGTGGGGTATAAATCAGTTGCGGGGGTTGGAACATGACCGTTACACTTCAACACTTTGAGTGCCAGAGAGTTGTCTCACACTTTTAAATAAATTATACTTCTTTGCCACTCAAAGGGTTAATCTGCATGGACAAAGCCATGGCGCTATTGCCAGTATCTAAACAGCATCCAAGGGGTGAAAAGAGAGCGGTGTCATTGTGCTCAGACAGCCAGCACAGAGAATTATTGTGCTAGAAGTTTGTACGATTCATTGCAAAATGGAGAAAAACGTGCCCATTTCTCACGTTGGGCAACCTCTCCCCCAGGAGACAGGTGCAGTGCTCTTGATTTTATCACACTGACCTTCTTACACACCTAGACATCGATATGCAACCTTCTTTGTCTTGTCCATGTGTCAGTCAATGGCCAATCAGCAGCAAGAATTCCAACTGATTATGATGTCATTGTGGACCATCTTTGTATAAGTCAGAGCAACTCAGCAATGGCCGATCAGAACACAGAATTCAAACTGATTATGATGTCATAGTGGACCATCTTTGTATAAGTCAGAGCAACTCAGCAATGGCCAATCAGAACACAGAATTCAAACTGATTATGATGTCATAGTGGAACATGTCTATATAAGTCGCAGCACCTCAGCTCTACAGCAGATAAGAGAAGTGCACTGGTAGAGTTCTAATCAACCTGCTGGAGTAGGAATCTCATTGAATTATTAGAATATGGATAATCTATTGGCTCGCTTACGAAGACGAGCCAGAGAAGCGTTGACATCATGCTTCACTCAGTCAAGCACAAAACCAACAAAAATTCACCGCATCAATGGCCACGGTTTTGAAGCACAGCGTGTCAACATGAATGCAGTGTGTGCACATTGCAGGGGTAGGTTCTGGAACCTGAAAAGAAAAGGCTACGCCTGCATAGCCTGTGACAGTGTTGTCCACAAAAGGTGCCGCTGTTTGACTACTCATTGCATTGAAGAGCCAATGGCCTTGGTCCCACACATTGTGGAAGAGGCAGAGGAGGGCAACAGCAAATGTCCCCCTCAAGAAGATCTGCCTGAAATACAAACTGATTGTCAGGAAAAGATGGAGGTAGTGAGTGATCCTTGTAAAGGCTTGGCCCTACCCGATCTTGATGAGGCAAAGGAGGAAAGCATTGAATGTCCTCCTCAGGGTGATCTGCCTGAAGAACCAGTTGAATGTCAGGTCAAGATGGAAGAAGTGAGCGAGCCTTGTGAAATCATGGCCCCACTTGATCTTGATGAGGCAGAGGAGGAAAGAAGTGAATATCCTCCTCAGGATGATCTGCATGAAGAACCACTTGAATGCCAGGTCAATATGGAGGAAGTGAGCGAGCCTTGTGAAATCATGGCCCCACTTGATCTTGATGAGGCAGAGGAGGAAAGAAGTGAATATCCTCCTCAGGATGATCTGAATGAAGAACCACTTGAATGCCAGGTCAATATGGAGGAAGTGAGCGATCCATGTGAAGTCATGGCCCCACTTGATCATGAAGAGGCAGAGGAAGAAAACAGCAAATGTTGTCCCCTGGATGATCTGCCTGAAGATCAAGTTGAAGATCAGGAAAAGATGGAGGTAGTGAGTGATCCATGTGAAGTACTGGACCTACCCAATCTTGATGAGGCAAAGGAGGAAAGCATTGAATGTCCTCCTCAGGATGATCTGCCTCGAGAACCAGTTGAATCTCAACTTAATACGGAGGAAGTGAGCGAGCCTTGTGAAATCATGGCCCTGCTTGATCTTGATGAATCAGAGGAGGAAAGCAGTGAATATCCTCCTCAGGATGATCTTCCGGAAGAACCAGCTGAATGTCAAGTTAAGATAGAGGCGGTGAGTGATCCATGTGAAGTCATGGCCCTACTTGATCTTGATGAAGAAGAGGAGAAAAGCAGTGAATATCCTCCTCTGGATGATCTGCCTGAAGAACCAGTTGAATGTCAGGTCAAGATGGAGGAAGTGAGTGATCCTTGTGTAGTCATGGCGCCACTGGATCTTGATGAGGCAGAGGAGGAAAGCAGCAAATCTCCTCCACAGGATGATCTGCCTGATGAACCGAATGAATTTCAGGCTAAGATGGAGGAAGTGATCGATCCTTGTGAAGTCTTGGTCCCACCCGTACTTGACAAGGCAGGGGACGAAAGCAGTGAATGTTCTCCTCAGGATGATCTGCCTGGAACTTCAAATCAATGTCAGATTGAGACTAATGAGGAAAATGAACCTTCTAAGATACCCACGCATAAGACGCTGAAAGAGTTCACCATCATGCACATGCTGGGTAAAGGAGCATTTGGGAAGGTGTTCCTCGTGCGCTCCGAAAAGGACAATAAAAACTACGCTATGAAGGCGATGAAGAAGACGCTCATCTGTAAATACATTGAATCGCTGTGGACAGAAAAGAGAGTATTCCAAAAAGCCGCTCCTTGTCCATTTGTTTTGGGAATGCACAGCTGTTTTCAAACTGACAGCCATGTGTGCTTTGTTATGAATTACGCGCCTGGAGGAGACCTGGTGAACCACATTATCAGGAATGGAAAACTGTCCGAAGACCACATAAGATTCTACGCGGCGGAAATATGCATTGGTGTAAATTTTTTACATCAAAAGGGAGTAATTCACCGGGACCTAAAACTGGATAACATTCTCCTTGACAGTGAGGGCCATATACAGATCTGCGACTTTGGCCTGAGTATAGAAGTCACCAAAAGACAAAAGATCAAGGAAGTATGTGGAACACCAGATTACTGCGCCCCTGAAATGTTTGAGAAAAACGGATACAGTTTCAGCGTTGACTGGTGGGCAGTTGGCATCATTATTCTTATCTTGGCAGAAGGACAAATGCCATTTTCAAGTCGAATACAAATGAGTGACATGAAAGAGGTCCTGAAGGAGCCAATGAAAATACCAGATTTTCTTTCGGACAACCTTAAATGGCTCTTGAGAGGTCTTTTAGCGAAGACCCCCGATTTCAGGCTGGGGTGTCATCCCAAGTTAGGGTTTTCACAGATCAAGCAACATCCATTTTTTCACAGCCTAGATTGGGATAAGGTGGCAAATAAACGTCTCCGACCACCATACAAACCTCAGTACAAGAGTCCTAATGAGCTGGAGCTGATTGAACAAGATTATTATTCCCTTTTTCCATCAACATCAGAGGACGAAAGAGCAGCCCAAGATGTAGACCAGACCCTATTTGATGGCTTTGATTATTCACCAGCCTAAGTGTCTGCTGCTGCTGAGAAACACCTTGAATATGTCCATCAATTACTAATAAAAAAAAAAAAAAATAAAAAATAAAAAAAAAACACAAATATGATTCAGTAATTTATTTTGCTCTGTGTGTTGATGCTGGTTTCATATACTGTGGTGAATATCCTAGAGTAGAAAAAAAAGACAGTGGACAGGTATAAATCTATAACCTGAGCAGTAACAGGTTAATTGAATTAACCCATCTTGTGATTTCTGCTGGAAACTGAACCAGCAATAAAGAAATGTGAGTATCTGGCCACTGTCTGAGATCAAATATTCTCTATTTACCCAAAACTACTACACCACTGGACACCACACTGCCTCTTTTCTTTCCTTTTTACTACTTTAATAACATCTATCTCATGTTGTATATAGTAGCAATAGTGGCACGGCCTTGCACATGCGGTTTAACCCTTTGAGAAGTGGGGGGGGGGGGGGTCCAAATGCAATTACAGGATGGAAATATGAACAATGTGTTCATGTTATTATGCAATGAAAGGGTTAACTGAGTGGGACAGATATATCCAGGGTACTGGAAGGTAAGTGTTGGGAGGCCTCTGCCAGTCAAACATTAAATCCGTTGAGTGAAAGTTGTATGCAATGCATTGGAAAACCCTCTGCAAAGCGTTTTAACTGTGTGACTGGTGTCTGAGTGTCAAAGAGATATCCAATTCACTGGGCAGGTGTGTGGCACTGAAATGAGTGCCAAAGAGATATACAATATATAGGAGACAGGTGTGTGGCACTGAAATGAGTGCCAAAGATATATCCGATATATAGGAGATAGGTGTGTGACACTGACATGAGTGCCAAAGAGATATCCGATATACAGGAGACAGGTGTGTGGCACTGAAATGTGTGCCAAAGATATATCCGATATACAGGAGACAGGTGTGTGGCACTGAAATGTGTGCCAAAGAGATATCCGATATACAGGAGATAGGTGTGTGGCACTGCAATGTGTGCCAAAGATATATCCGATATACAGGAGATAGGTGTGTGGCACTGCAATGTGTGCCAAAGAGATATCCGATATACAGGAGATAGGAGTGTGGTACTGAAATGAGTGCCAAAGAGATATCCGATATACAGGAGATAGGTGTGTGGCACTGAAATGAGTGCCAAAGAGATATCCGATATATAGGAGATAGGTGTGTGGCACTGCAATGAGTGCCAAAGATATATCCGATATACAGGAGATAGGTGTGTGGCACTGAAATGAGTGCCAAAGAGATATCCAATGCATTGGCTAACTGTGTAACAATGAAAGGGTTAAACGTTTGACTGTTCTTTCAGTGACAATGAGGTATTCAATGCATTGAATATAACTGTAGCACTGAATGGTTTAACTGCTTAATAGTCCTTTGAGTAGCAAACGGGTATCCAATGCACTGGATAGCAATGTGGCAATGAAAGTGGAAAGAAGAACACACACAATATCAACGAGGGTGCTTGTGTTTGGTTCGGCAGTAGGTAAAAGTGGATAATTTACTTATTTCATGTTCCCTGGTGAGCAATAGGGAGTAAAGATAATGAGTTATCCAATGCATTGAATAACTCTGTGGCACTGAAAGGGTTAGCAGTTTGTTTGGCCTCTAATTGGCAGAGGGTACACAATGCTTTGGATAGTTTTGATGTGCTGAAACGGTTATGCCTTTGAGTGAGCAATACAATTCACAGTGTTTATAAATTAGCCTGTGTAAGTAAAATACTTAAGTCTTCTTTGAAATCATTTATTCAGTTACAAAAAATGGTGTCAACAGGTCATTAAATAACCTAAAAATCCTTGGTATGCCTGTGCCCACCAGCTACATCCCCAGTATCACCACTTAAAACTAAAGTGTCCATTGAGGCACTAGAGCAATCATAGACCACAATATTAGCAGTGTATTTAATTAAAATATTATTGTACCTGTGACCGATCCATAAAACAGAATATTAGAAGACCTATATTAAACCACATTCCAAAACCATCGCACAATGAAAAACAAATACAAATCAAAATTGAATAAAATTCGAATCTTAACTCATCGAAAGCTTCAGCCATCCCCAGTGCACGGTTTCATGAATCCGAGAGGCATAAAGGACGGTTTCCACACAGGGGGAAGGCTTAGAGTAGAGGGTGGAGGGAGAGCGCTGCCAATCACTCTAAATCAAGATAACAGCACTCTCCTTCTTGCTACCATAGAGGGATTAGGTAGCTATTTATCATAGGGGGAAAAGTACTTAGATTAAATGGGGGTTTTAAGTTTGTTGTGGGGTATAAATCAGTTGCGGGGGTTGGAACATGACCGTTACACTTCAACACTTTGAGTGCCAGAGAGTTGTCTCACACTTTTAAATAAATTATACTTCTTTGCCACTCAAAGGGTTAATCTGCATGGACAAAGCCATGGCGCTATTGCCAGTATCTAAACAGCATCCAAGGGGTGAAAAGAGAGCGGTGTCATTGTGCTCAGACAGCCAGCACAGAGAATTATTGTGCTAGAAGTTTGTACGATTCATTGCAAAATGGAGAAAAACGTGCCCATTTCTCAGGTTGGGCAACCTCTCCCCCAGGAGAGACAGGTGCAGTGCTCTTGATTTTATCACACTGACCTTCTTACACACCTAGACATCGATATGCAACCTTCTTTGTCTTGTCCATGTGTCAGTCAATGGCCAATCAGCAGCAAGAATTCCAACTGATTATGATGTCATAGTGGACCATCTTTGTATAAGTCAGAGCAACTCAGCAATGGCCGATCAGAACACAGAATTCAAACTGATTATGATGTCATAGTGGACCATCTTTGTATAAGTCAGAGCAACTCAGCAATGGCCAATCAGAACACAGAATTCAAACTGATTATGATGTCATAGTGGAACATGTCTATATAAGTCGCAGCACCTCAGCTCTACAGCAGATAAGAGAAGTGCACTGGTAGAGTTCTAATCAACCTGCTGGAGTAGGAATCTCATTGAATTATTAGAATATGGATAATCTATTGGCTCGCTTACGAAGACGAGCCAGAGAAGCGTTGACATCATGCTTCACTCAGTCAAGCACAAAACCAACAAAAATTCACCGCATCAATGGCCACGGTTTTGAAGCACAGCGTGTCAACATGAATGCAGTGTGTGCACATTGCAGGGGTAGGTTCTGGAACCTGAAAAGAAAAGGCTACGCCTGCATAGCCTGTGACAGTGTTGTCCACAAAAGGTGCCGCTGTTTGACTACTCATTGCATTGAAGAGCCAATGGCCTTGGTCCCACACATTGTGGAAGAGGCAGAGGAGGGCAACAGCAAATGTCCCCCTCAAGAAGATCTGCCTGAAATACAAACTGATTGTCAGGAAAAGATGGAGGTAGTGAGTGATCCTTGTAAAGGCTTGGCCCTACCCGATCTTGATGAGGCAAAGGAGGAAAGCATTGAATGTCCTCCTCAGGGTGATCTGCCTGAAGAACCAGTTGAATGTCAGGTCAAGATGGAAGAAGTGAGCGAGCCTTGTGAAATCATGGCCCCACTTGATCTTGATGAGGCAGAGGAGGAAAGAAGTGAATATCCTCCTCAGGATGATCTGCATGAAGAACCACTTGAATGCCAGGTCAATATGGAGGAAGTGAGCGAGCCTTGTGAAATCATGGCCCCACTTGATCTTGATGAGGCAGAGGAGGAAAGAAGTGAATATCCTCCTCAGGATGATCTGAATGAAGAACCACTTGAATGCCAGGTCAATATGGAGGAAGTGAGCGATCCATGTGAAGTCATGGCCCCACTTGATCATGAAGAGGCAGAGGAAGAAAACAGCAAATGTTGTCCCCTGGATGATCTGCCTGAAGATCAAGTTGAAGATCAGGAAAAGATGGAGGTAGTGAGTGATCCATGTGAAGTACTGGACCTACCCAATCTTGATGAGGCAAAGGAGGAAAGCATTGAATGTCCTCCTCAGGATGATCTGCCTCGAGAACCAGTTGAATCTCAACTTAATACGGAGGAAGTGAGCGAGCCTTGTGAAATCATGGCCCTGCTTGATCTTGATGAATCAGAGGAGGAAAGCAGTGAATATCCTCCTCAGGATGATCTTCCGGAAGAACCAGCTGAATGTCAAGTTAAGATAGAGGCGGTGAGTGATCCATGTGAAGTCATGGCCCTACTTGATCTTGATGAAGAAGAGGAGAAAAGCAGTGAATATCCTCCTCTGGATGATCTGCCTGAAGAACCAGTTGAATGTCAGGTCAAGATGGAGGAAGTGAGTGATCCTTGTGTAGTCATGGCGCCACTGGATCTTGATGAGGCAGAGGAGGAAAGCAGCAAATCTCCTCCACAGGATGATCTGCCTGATGAACCGAATGAATTTCAGGCTAAGATGGAGGAAGTGATCGATCCTTGTGAAGTCTTGGTCCCACCCGTACTTGACAAGGCAGAGGACGAAAGCAGTGAATGTTCTCCTCAGGATGATCTGCCTGGAACTTCAAATCAATGTCAGATTGAGACTAATGAGGAAAATGAACCTTCTAAGATACCCACGCATAAGACGCTGAAAGAGTTCACCATCATGCACATGCTGGGTAAAGGAGCATTTGGGAAGGTGTTCCTCGTGCGCTCCGAAAAGGACAATAAAAACTACGCTATGAAGGCGATGAAGAAGACGCTCATCTGTAAATACATTGAATCGCTGTGGACAGAAAAGAGAGTATTCCAAAAAGCCGCTCCTTGTCCATTTGTTTTGGGAATGCACAGCTGTTTTCAAACTGACAGCCATGTGTGCTTTGTTATGAATTACGCGCCTGGAGGAGACCTGGTGAACCACATTATCAGGAATGGAAAACTGTCCGAAGACCACATAAGATTCTACGCGGCGGAAATATGCATTGGTGTAAATTTTTTACATCAAAAGGGAGTAATTCACCGGGACCTAAAACTGGATAACATTCTCCTTGACAGTGAGGGCCATATACAGATCTGCGACTTTGGCCTGAGTATAGAAGTCACCAAAAGACAAAAGATCAAGGAAGTATGTGGAACACCAGATTACTGCGCCCCTGAAATGTTTGAGAAAAACGGATACAGTTTCAGCGTTGACTGGTGGGCAGTTGGCATCATTATTCTTATCTTGGCAGAAGGACAAATGCCATTTTCAAGTCGAATACAAATGAGTGACATGAAAGAGGTCCTGAAGGAGCCAATGAAAATACCAGATTTTCTTTCGGACAACCTTAAATGGCTCTTGAGAGGTCTTTTAGCGAAGACCCCCGATTTCAGGCTGGGGTGTCATCCCAAGTTAGGGTTTTCACAGATCAAGCAACATCCATTTTTTCACAGCCTAGATTGGGATAAGGTGGCAAATAAACGTCTCCGACCACCATACAAACCTCAGTACAAGAGTCCTAATGAGCTGGAGCTGATTGAACAAGATTATTATTCCCTTTTTCCATCAACATCAGAGGACGAAAGAGCAGCCCAAGATGTAGACCAGACCCTATTTGATGGCTTTGATTATTCACCAGCCTAAGTGTCTGCTGCTGCTGAGAAACACCTTGAATATGTCCATCAATTACTAATAAAAAAAAAAAAAATAAAAAATAAAAAAAAAAACACAAATATGATTCAGTAATTTATTTTGCTCTGTGTGTTGATGCTGGTTTCATATACTGTGGTGAATATCCTAGAGTAGAAAAAAAAGACAGTGGACAGGTATAAATCTATAACCTGAGCAGTAACAGGTTAATTGAATTAACCCATCTTGTGATTTCTGCTGGAAACTGAACCAGCAATAAAGAAATGTGAGTATCTGTCCACTGTCTGAGATCAAATATTCTCTATTTACCCAAAACTACTACACCACTGGACACCACACTGCCTCTTTTCTTTCCTTTTTACTACTTTAATAACATCTATCTCATGTTGTATATAGTAGCAATAGTGGCACGGCCTTGCACATGCGGTTTAACCCTTTGAGAAGCGGGGGGGGGGGTCCAAATGCAATTACAGGATGGAAATATGAACAATGTGTTCATGTTATTATGCAATGAAAGGGTTAACTGAGTGGGACAGATATATCCAGGGTACTGGAAGGTAAGTGTTGGGAGGCCTCTGCCAGTCAAACATTAAATCCGTTGAGTGAAAGTTGTATGCAATGCATTGGAAAACCCTCTGCAAAGCGTTTTAACTGTGTGACTGGTGTCTGAGTGTCAAAGAGATATCCAATTCACTGGGCAGGTGTGTGGCACTGAAATGAGTGCCAAAGAGATATACAATATATAGGAGACAGGTGTGTGGCACTGAAATGAGTGCCAAAGATATATCCGATATATAGGAGATAGGTGTGTGACACTGACATGAGTGCCAAAGAGATATCCGATATACAGGAGACAGGTGTGTGGCACTGAAATGTGTGCCAAAGATATATCCGATATACAGGAGACAGGTGTGTGGCACTGAAATGTGTGCCAAAGAGATATCCGATATACAGGAGATAGGTGTGTGGCACTGCAATGTGTGCCAAAGATATATCCGATATACAGGAGATAGGTGTGTGGCACTGCAATGTGTGCCAAAGAGATATCCGATATACAGGAGATAGGAGTGTGGTACTGAAATGAGTGCCAAAGAGATATCCGATATACAGGAGATAGGTGTGTGGCACTGAAATGAGTGCCAAAGAGATATCCGATATATAGGAGATAGGTGTGTGGCACTGCAATGAGTGCCAAAGATATATCCGATATACAGGAGATAGGTGTGTGGCACTGAAATGAGTGCCAAAGAGATATCCAATGCATTGGCTAACTGTGTAACAATGAAAGGGTTAAACGTTTGACTGTCCTTTCAGTGACAATGAGGTATTCAATGCATTGAATATAACTGTAGCACTGAATGGTTTAACTGCTTAATAGTCCTTTGAGTAGCAAACGGGTATCCAATGCACTGGATAGCAATGTGGCAATGAAAGTGGAAAGAAGAACACACACAATATCAACGAGGGTGCTTGTGTTTGGTTCGGCAGTAGGTAAAAGTGGATAATTTACTTATTTCATGTTCCCTGGTGAGCAATAGGGAGTAAAGATAATGAGTTATCCAATGCATTGAATAACTCTGTGGCACTGAAAGGGTTAGCAGTTTGTTTGGCCTCTAATTGGCAGAGGGTACACAATGCTTTGGATAGTTTTGATGTGCTGAAACGGTTATGCCTTTGAGTGAGCAATACAATTCACAGTGTTTATAAATTAGCCTGTGTAAGTAAAATACTTAAGTCTTCTTTGAAATCATTTATTCAGTTACAAAAAATGGTGTCAACAGGTCATTAAATAACCTAAAAATCCTTGGTATGCCTGTGCCCACCAGCTACATCCCCAGTATCACCACTTAAAACTAAAGTGTCCATTGAGGCACTAGAGCAATCATAGACCACAATATTAGCAGTGTATTTAATTAAAATATTATTGTACCTGTGACCGATCCATAAAACAGAATATTAGAAGACCTATATTAAACCACATTCCAAAACCATCGCACAATGAAAAACAAATACAAATCAAAATTGAATAAAATTCGAATCTTAACTCATCGAAAGCTTCAGCCATCCCCAGTGCACGGTTTCATGAATCCGAGAGGCATAAAGGACGGTTTCCACACAGGGGGAAGGCTTAGAGTAGAGGGTGGAGGGAGAGCGCTGCCAATCACTCTAAATCAAGATAACAGCACTCTCCTTCTTGCTACCATAGAGGGATTAGGTAGCTATTTATCATAGGGGGAAAAGTACTTAGATTAAATGGGGGTTTTAAGTTTGTTGTGGGGTATAAATCAGTTGCGGGGGTTGGAACATGACCGTTACACTTCAACACTTTGAGTGCCAGAGAGTTGTCTCACACTTTTAAATAAATTATACTTCTTTGCCACTCAAAGGGTTAATCTGCATGGACAAAGCCATGGTGCTATTGCCAGTATCTAAACAGCATCCAAGGGGTGAAAAGAGAGCGGTGTCATTGTGCTCAGACAGCCAGCACAGAGAATTATTGTGCTAGAAGTTTGTACGATTCATTGCAAAATGGAGAAAAACGTGCCCATTTCTCAGGTTGGGCAACCTCTCCCCCAGGAGAGACAGGTGCAGTGCTCTTGATTTTATCACACTGACCTTCTTACACACCTAGACATCGATATGCAACCTTCTTTGTCTTGTCCATGTGTCAGTCAATGGCCAATCAGCAGCAAGAATTCCAACTGATTATGATGTCATAGTGGACCATCTTTGTATAAGTCAGAGAAACTCAGCAATGGCCGATCAGAACACAGAATTCAAACTGATTATGATGTCATAGTGGACCATCTTTGTATAAGTCAGAGCAACTCAGCAATGGCCAATCAGAACACAGAATTCAAACTGATTATGATGTCATAGTGGAACATGTCTATATAAGTCGCAGCACCTCAGCTCTACAGCAGATAAGAGAAGTGCACTGGTAGAGTTCTAATCAACCTGCTGGAGTAGGAATCTCATTGAATTATTAGAATATGGATAATCTATTGGCTCGCTTACGAAGACGAGCCAGAGAAGCGTTGACATCATGCTTCACTCAGTCAAGCACAAAACCAACAAAAATTCACCGCATCAATGGCCACGGTTTTGAAGCACAGCGTGTCAACATGAATGCAGTGTGTGCACATTGCAGGGGTAGGTTCTGGAACCTGAAAAGAAAAGGCTACGCCTGCATAGCCTGTGACAGTGTTGTCCACAAAAGGTGCCGCTGTTTGACTACTCATTGCATTGAAGAGCCAATGGCCTTGGTCCCACACATTGTGGAAAAGGCAGAGGAGGGCAACAGCAAATGTCCCCCTCAAGAAGATCTGCCTGAAATACAAACTGATTGTCAGGAAAAGATGGAGGTAGTGAGTGATCCTTGTAAAGGCTTGGCCCTACCCGATCTTGATGAGGCAAAGGAGGAAAGCATTGAATGTCCTCCTCAGGGTGATCTGCCTGAAGAACCAGTTGAATGTCAGGTCAAGATGGAAGAAGTGAGCGAGCCTTGTGAAATCATGGCCCCACTTGATCTTGATGAGGCAGAGGAGGAAAGAAGTGAATATCCTCCTCAGGATGATCTGCATGAAGAACCACTTGAATGCCAGGTCAATATGGAGGAAGTGAGCGAGCCTTGTGAAATCATGGCCCCACTTGATCTTGATGAGGCAGAGGAGGAAAGAAGTGAATATCCTCCTCAGGATGATCTGAATGAAGAACCACTTGAATGCCAGGTCAATATGGAGGAAGTGAGCGATCCATGTGAAGTCATGGCCCCACTTGATCATGAAGAGGCAGTGGAAGAAAACAGCAAATGTTGTCCCCTGGATGATCTGCCTGAAGATCAAGTTGAAGATCAGGAAAAGATGGAGGTAGTGAGTGATCCATGTGAAGTACTGGACCTACCCAATCTTGATGAGGCAAAGGAGGAAAGCATTGAATGTCCTCCTCAGGATGATCTGCCTCGAGAACCAGTTGAATCTCAAGTTAATACGGAGGAAGTGAGCGAGCCTTGTGAAATCATGGCCCTGCTTGATCTTGATGAATCAGAGGAGGAAAGCAGTGAATATCCTCCTCAGGATGATCTTCCGGAAGAACCAGCTGAATGTCAAGTTAAGATAGAGGCGGTGAGTGATCCATGTGAAGTCATGGCCCTACTTGATCTTGATGAAGAAGAGGAGAAAAGCAGTGAATATCCTCCTCTGGATGATCTGCCTGAAGAACCAGTTGAATGTCAGGTCAAGATGGAGGAAGTGAGTGATCCTTGTGTAGTCATGGCGCCACTGGATCTTGATGAGGCAGAGGAGGAAAGCAGCAAATCTCCTCCACAGGATGATCTGCCTGATGAACCGAATGAATTTCAGGCTAAGATGGAGGAAGTGATCGATCCTTGTGAAGTCTTGGTCCCACCCGTACTTGACAAGGCAGAGGACGAAAGCAGTGAATGTTCTCCTCAGGATGATCTGCCTGGAACTTCAAATCAATGTCAGATTGAGACTAATGAGGAAAATGAACCTTCTAAGATACCCACGCATAAGACGCTGAAAGAGTTCACCATCATGCACATGCTGGGTAAAGGAGCATTTGGGAAGGTGTTCCTCGTGCGCTCCGAAAAGGACAATAAAAACTACGCTATGAAGGCGATGAAGAAGACGCTCATCTGTAAATACATTGAATCGCTGTGGACAGAAAAGAGAGTATTCCAAAAAGCCGCTCCTTGTCCATTTGTTTTGGGAATGCACAGCTGTTTTCAAACTGACAGCCATGTGTGCTTTGTTATGAATTACGCGCCTGGAGGAGACCTGGTGAACCACATTATCAGGAATGGAAAACTGTCCGAAGACCACATAAGATTCTACGCGGCGGAAATATGCATTGGTGTAAATTTTTTACATCAAAAGGGAGTAATTCACCGGGACCTAAAACTGGATAACATTCTCCTTGACAGTGAGGGCCATATACAGATCTGCGACTTTGGCCTGAGTATAGAAGTCACCAAAAGACAAAAGATCAAGGAAGTATGTGGAACACCAGATTACTGCGCCCCTGAAATGTTTGAGAAAAACGGATACAGTTTCAGCGTTGACTGGTGGGCAGTTGGCATCATTATTCTTATCTTGGCAGAAGGACAAATGCCATTTTCAAGTCGAATACAAATGAGTGACATGAAAGAGGTCCTGAAGGAGCCAATGAAAATACCAGATTTTCTTTCGGACAACCTTAAATGGCTCTTGAGAGGTCTTTTAGCGAAGACCCCCGATTTCAGGCTGGGGTGTCATCCCAAGTTAGGGTTTTCACAGATCAAGCAACATCCATTTTTTCACAGCCTAGATTGGGATAAGGTGGCAAATAAACGTCTCCGACCACCATACAAACCTCAGTACAAGAGTCCTAATGAGCTGGAGCTGATTGAACAAGATTATTATTCCCTTTTTCCATCAACATCAGAGGACGAAAGAGCAGCCCAAGATGTAGACCAGACCCTATTTGATGGCTTTGATTATTCACCAGCCTAAGTGTCTGCTGCTGCTGAGAAACACCTTGAATATGTCCATCAATTACTAATAAAAAAAAAAAAATAAAAAATAAAAAAAAAACACAAATATGATTCAGTAATTTATTTTGCTCTGTGTGTTGATGCTGGTTTCATATACTGTGGTGAATATTCTAGAGTAGAAAAAAAAGACAGTGGACAGGTATAAATCTATAACCTGAGCAGTAACAGGTTAATTGAATTAACCCATCTTGTGCTTTCTGCTGGAAACTGAACCAGCAATAAAGAAATGTGAGTATCTGTCCACTGTCTGAGATCAAATATTCTCTATTTACCCAAACCTACTATACCACTGGACACCACTGCCTCTTTTCTTTCCTTTTTACTACTTTAATAACATCTCTCTCATGTTATATATAGTAGCAATAGTGGCACGGCCTTGCACATGCGGTTTAACCCTTTGAGAAGCGGGGGGGGGGGGGTCCAAATGCAATTACAGGATGGAAATATGAACAATGTGTTCATCTTATTATGCAATGAAAGGGTTAACTGAGTGGGACAGATATATCCAGGGTACTGGAAGGTAAGTGTTGGGAGGCCTATGCCAGTCAAACATTAAATCCTTTGAGTGAAAGTTGTATGCAATGCATTGGAAAACCCTCTGCAAAGCGTTTTAACTGTGTGACTGGTGTCTGAGTGTCAAAGAGATATCCAATTCACTGGGCAGGTGTGTGGCACTGAAATGAGTGCCAAAGAGATATACAATATATAGGAGACAGGTGTGTGGCACTGAAATGTGTGCCAAAGAGATATCCGATATACAGGAGATAGGTGTGTGGCACTGCAATGTGTGCCAAAGATATATCCGATATACAGGAGATAGGTGTGTGGCACTGCAATGTGTGCCAAAGAGATATCCGATATATAGGAGATAGGAGTGTGGTACTGAAATGAGTGCCAAAGAGATATCCGATATACAGGAGATAGGAGTGTGGTACTGAAATGAGTGCCAAAGAGATATCCGATATACAGGAGATAGGTGTGTGGCACTGAAATGAGTGCCAAAGAGATATCCGATATATAGGAGATAGGTGTGTGGCACTGCAATGAGTGCCAAAGATATATCCGATATACAGGAGATAGGTGTGTGGCACTGAAATGAGTGCCAAAGAGATATCCAATGCATTGGCTAACTGTGTAACAATGAAAGGGTTAAACGTTTGACTGTCCTTTCAGTGACAATGAGGTATTCAATGCATTGAATATAACTGTAGCACTGAATGGTTTAACTGCTTAATAGTCCTTTGAGTAGCAAACGGGTATCCAATGCACTGGATAGCAATGTGGCAATGAAAGTGGAAAGAAGAACACACACAATATCAACGAGGGTGCTTGTGTTTGGTTCGGCAGTAGGTAAAAGTGGATAATTTACTTATTTCATGTTCCCTGGTGAGCAATAGGGAGTAAAGATAATGAGTTATCCAATGCATTGAATAACTCTGTGGCACTGAAAGGGTTAGCAGTTTGTTTGGCCTCTAATTGGCAGAGGGTACACAATGCTTTGGATAGTTTTGATGTGCTGAAACGGTTATGCCTTTGAGTGAGCAATACAATTCACAGTGTTTATAAATTAGCCTGTGTAAGTAAAATACTTAAGTCTTCTTTGAAATCATTTATTCAGTTACAAAAAATGGTGTCAACAGGTCATTAAATGACCTAAAAATCCTTGGTATGCCTGAGCCCCCCAGCTACATCCCCAGTATCACCACTTAAAACTAAATTGTCCATTGAGGCACTAGAGCAATCATGGACCACAATATTAGCAGTGTATTTAATTAAAATATTATTGTACCTGTGACCGATCCATAAAACAGAATATTAGAAGACCTATATTAAACCACATTCCAAAACCATCGCACAATGAAAAACAAATACAAATCAAAATTGAATAAAATTCGAATCTTAACTCATCGAAAGCTTCAGCCATCCCCAGTGCACGGTTTCATGAATCCGAGAGGCATAAAGGAGGGTTTCCACACAGGGGGCAGGCTTAGAGTAGAGGGTGGAGGGAGAGCGCTGCCAATCAGTCTAAATCAAGATAACAGCACTCTCCTTCTTGCTACCATAGAGGGATTAGGTAGCTATTTATCATAGGGGGAAAAGTACTTAGATTAAATGGGGGTTTTAAGTTTGTTGTGGGGTATAAATCAGTTGCGGGGGTTGGCACATGACCGTTACACTTCAACACTTTGAGTGCCAGAGAGTTGTCTCACACTTTTAAATAAATTATACTTCTTTGCCACTCAAAGGGTTAATCTGCATGGACAAAGCCATGGCGCTATTGCCAGTATCTAAACAGCATCCAAGGGGTGAAAAGAGAGCGGTGTCATTGTGCTCAGACAGCCAGCACAGAGAATTATTGTGCTAGAAGTTTGTACGATTCATTGCAAAATGGAGAAAAACGTGCCCATTTCTCAGGTTGGGCAACCTCTCCCCCAGGAGAGACAGGTGCAGTGCTCTTGATTTTATCACACTGACCTTCTTACACACCTAGACATCGATATGCAACCTTCTTTGTCTTGTCCATGTGTCAGTCAATGGCCAATCAGCAGCAAGAATTCCAACTGATTATGATGTCATAGTGGACCATCTTTGTATAAGTCAGAGCAACTCAGCAATGGCCGATCAGAACACAGAATTCAAACTGATTATGATGTCATAGTGGACCATCTTTGTATAAGTCAGAGCAACTCAGCAATGGCCAATCAGAACACAGAATTCAAACTGATTATGATGTCATAGTGGAACATGTCTATATAAGTCGCAGCACCTTAGCTCTACAGCAGATAAGAGAAGTGCACTGGTAGAGTTCTAATCAACCTGCTGGAGTAGGAATCTCATTGAATTATTAGAATATGGATAATCTATTGGCTCGCTTACGAAGACGAGCCAGAGAAGCGTTGACATCATGCTTCACTCAGTCAAGCACAAAACCAACAAAAATTCACCGCATCAATGGCCACGGTTTTGAAGCACAGCGTGTCAACATGAATGCAGTGTGTGCACATTGCAGGGGTAGGTTCTGGAACCTGAAAAGAAAAGGCTACGCCTGCATAGCCTGTGACAGTGTTGTCCACAAAAGGTGCCGCTGTTTGACTACTCATTGCATTGAAGAGCCAATGGCCTTGGTCCCACACATTGTGGAAGAGGCAGAGGAGGGCAACAGCAAATGTCCCCCTCAAGAAGATCTGCCTGAAATACAAACTGATTGTCAGGAAAAGATGGAGGTAGTGAGTGATCCTTGTAAAGGCTTGGCCCTACCCGATCTTGATGAGGCAAAGGAGGAAAGCATTGAATGTCCTCCTCAGGGTGATCTGCCTGAAGAACCAGTTGAATGTCAGGTCAAGATGGAAGAAGTGAGCGAGCCTTGTGAAATCATGGCCCCACTTGATCTTGATGAGGCAGAGGAGGAAAGAAGTGAATATCCTCCTCAGGATGATCTGCATGAAGAACCACTTGAATGCCAGGTCAATATGGAGGAAGTGAGCGAGCCTTGTGAAATCATGGCCCCACTTGATCTTGATGAGGCAGAGGAGGAAAGAAGTGAATATCCTCCTCAGGATGATCTGAATGAAGAACCACTTGAATGCCAGGTCAATATGGAGGAAGTGAGCGATCCATGTGAAGTCATGGCCCCACTTGATCATGAAGAGGCAGAGGAAGAAAACAGCAAATGTTGTCCCCTGGATGATCTGCCTGAAGATCAAGTTGAAGATCAGGAAAAGATGGAGGTAGTGAGTGATCCATGTGAAGTACTGGACCTACCCAATCTTGATGAGGCAAAGGAGGAAAGCATTGAATGTCCTCCTCAGGATGATCTGCCTCGAGAACCAGTTGAATCTCAACTTAATACGGAGGAAGTGAGCGAGCCTTGTGAAATCATGGCCCTGCTTGATCTTGATGAATCAGAGGAGGAAAGCAGTGAATATCCTCCTCAGGATGATCTTCCGGAAGAACCAGCTGAATGTCAAGTTAAGATAGAGGCGGTGAGTGATCCATGTGAAGTCATGGCCCTACTTGATCTTGATGAAGAAGAGGAGAAAAGCAGTGAATATCCTCCTCTGGATGATCTGCCTGAAGAACCAGTTGAATGTCAGGTCAAGATGGAGGAAGTGAGTGATCCTTGTGTAGTCATGGCGCCACTGGATCTTGATGAGGCAGAGGAGGAAAGCAGCAAATCTCCTCCACAGGATGATCTGCCTGATGAACCGAATGAATTTCAGGCTAAGATGGAGGAAGTGATCGATCCTTGTGAAGTCTTGGTCCCACCCGTACTTGACAAGGCAGAGGACGAAAGCAGTGAATGTTCTCCTCAGGATGATCTGCCTGGAACTTCAAATCAATGTCAGATTGAGACTAATGAGGAAAATGAACCTTCTAAGATACCCACGCATAAGACGCTGAAAGAGTTCACCATCATGCACATGCTGGGTAAAGGAGCATTTGGGAAGGTGTTCCTCGTGCGCTCCGAAAAGGACAATAAAAACTACGCTATGAAGGCGATGAAGAAGACGCTCATCTGTAAATACATTGAATCGCTGTGGACAGAAAAGAGAGTATTCCAAAAAGCCGCTCCTTGTCCATTTGTTTTGGGAATGCACAGCTGTTTTCAAACTGACAGCCATGTGTGCTTTGTTATGAATTACGCGCCTGGAGGAGACCTGGTAGACCACATTATCAGGAATGGAAAACTGTCCGAAGACCACATAAGATTCTACGCGGCGGAAATATGCATTGGTGTAAATTTTTTACATCAAAAGGGAGTAATTCACCGGGACCTAAAACTGGATAACATTCTCCTTGACAGTGAGGGCCATATACAGATCTGCGACTTTGGCCTGAGTATAGAAGTCACCAAAAGACAAAAGATCAAGGAAGTATGTGGAACACCAGATTACTGCGCCCCTGAAATGTTTGAGAAAAACGGATACAGTTTCAGCGTTGACTGGTGGGCAGTTGGCATCATTATTCTTATCTTGGCAGAAGGACAAATGCCATTTTCAAGTCGAATACAAATGAGTGACATGAAAGAGGTCCTGAAGGAGCCAATGAAAATACCAGATTTTCTTTCGGACAACCTTAAATGGCTCTTGAGAGGTCTTTTAGCGAAGACCCCCGATTTCAGGTTGGGGTGTCATCCCAAGTTAGGGTTTTCACAGATCAAGCAACATCCATTTTTTCACAGCCTAGATTGGGATAAGGTGGCAAATAAACGTCTCCGACCACCATACAAACCTCAGTACAAGAGTCCTAATGAGCTGGAGCTGATTGAACAAGATTATTATTCCCTTTTTCCATCAACATCAGAGGACGAAAGAGCAGCCCAAGATGTAGACCAGACCCTATTTGATGGCTTTGATTATTCACCAGCCTAAGTGTCTGCTGCTGCTGAGAAACACCTTGAATATGTCCATCAATTACTAATAAAAAAAAAAAAATAAAAAATAAAAAAAAAACACAAATATGATTCAGTAATTTATTTTGCTCTGTGTGTTGATGCTGGTTTCATATACTGTGGTGAATATTCTAGAGTAGAAAAAAAAGACAGTGGACAGGTATAAATCTATAACCTGAGCAGTAACAGGTTAATTGAATTAACCCATCTTGTGCTTTCTGCTGGAAACTGAACCAGCAATAAAGAAATGTGAGTATCTGTCCACTGTCTGAGATCAAATATTCTCTATTTACCCAAACCTACTACACCACTGGACACCACTGCCTCTTTTCTTTCCTTTTTACTACTTTAATAAAATCTCTCTCATGTTATATATAGTAGCAATAGTGGCACGGCCTTGCACATGCGGTTTAACCCTTTGAGAAGCGGGGGGGGGGGGGGGGTCCAAATGCAATTACAGGATGGAAATATGAACAATGTGTTCATCTTATTATGCAATGAAAGGGTTAACTGAGTGGGACAGATATATCCAGGGTACTGGAAGGTAAGTGTTGGGAGGCCTCTGCCAGTCAAACATTAAATCCTTTGAGTGAAAGTTGTATGCAATGCATTGGAAAACCCTCTGCAAAGCGTTTTAACTGTGTGACTGGTGTCTGAGTGTCAAAGAGATATCCAATTCACTGGGCAGGTGTGTGGCACTGAAATGAGTGCCAAAGAGATATACAATATATAGGAGACAGGTGTGTGGCACTGAAATGTGTGCCAAAGAGATATCCGATATACAGGAGATAGGTGTGTGGCACTGCAATGTGTGCCAAAGATATATCCGATATACAGGAGATAGGTGTGTGGCACTGCAATGTGTGCCAAAGAGATATCCGATATACAGGAGATAGGAGTGTGGTACTGAAATGAGTGCCAAAGAGATATCCGATATACAGGAGATAGGTGTGTGGCACTGAAATGAGTGCCAAAGAGATATCCGATATATAGGAGATAGGTGTGTGGCACTGCAATGAGTGCCAAAGATATATCCGATATACAGGAGATAGGTGTGTGGCACTGAAATGAGTGCCAAAGAGATACCCAATGCATTGGCTAACTGTGTAACAATGAAAGGGTTAAACGTTTGACTGTCCTTTCAGTGACAATGAGGTATTCAATGCATTGAATATAACTGTAGCACTGAATGGTTTAACTGCTTAATAGTCCTTTGAGTAGCAAACGGGTATCCAATGCACTGGATAGCAATGTGGCAATGAAAGTGGAAAGAAGAACACACACAATATCAACGAGGGTGCTTGTGTTTGGTTCGGCAGTAGGTAAAAGTGGATAATTTACTTATTTCATGTTCCCTGGTGAGCAATAGGGAGTAAAGATAATGAGTTATCCAATGCATTGAATAACTCTGTGGCACTGAAAGGGTTAGCAGTTTGTTTGGCCTCTAATTGGCAGAGGGTACACAATGCTTTGGATAGTTTTGATGTGCTGAAACGGTTATGCCTTTGAGTGAGCAATACAATTCACAGTGTTTATAAATTAGCCTGTGTAAGTAAAATACTTAAGTCTTCTTTGAAATCATTTATTCAGTTACAAAAAATGGTGTCAACAGGTCATTAAATGACCTAAAAATCCTTGGTATGCCTGAGCCCCCCAGCTACATCCCCAGTATCACCACTTAAAATTAAATTGTCCATTGAGGCACTAGAGCAATCATGGACCACAATATTAGCAGTGTATTTAATTAAAATATTATTGTACCTGTGACCGATCCATAAAACAGAATATTAGAAGACCTATATTAAACCACATTCCAAAACCATCGCACAATGAAAAACAAATACAAATCAAAATTGAATAAAATTTGAATCTTAACTCATCGAAAGCTTCAGCCATCCCCAGTGCACGGTTTCATGAATCCGAGAGGCATAAAGGAGGGTTTCCACACAGGGGGCAGGCTTAGAGTAGAGGGTGGAGGGAGAGCGCTGCCAATCAGTCTAAATCAAGATAACAGCACTCTCCTTCTTGCTACCATAGAGGGATTAGGTAGCTATTTATCATAGGGGGAAAAGTACTTAGATTAAATGGGGGTTTTAAGTTTGTTGTGGGGTATAAATCAGTTGCGGGGGTTGGCACATGACCGTTACACTTCAACACTTTGAGTGCCAGAGAGTTGTCTCACACTTTTAAATAAATTATACTTCTTTGCCACTCAAAGGGTTAATCTGCATGGACAAAGCCATGGCGCTATTATTGCCAGTATCTAAACAGCATCCAAGGGGTGAAAAGAGAGCGGTGTCATTGTGCTCAGACAGCCAGCACAGAGAATTATTGTGCTAGAAGTTTGTACGATTCATTGCAAAATGGAGAAAAACGTGCCCATTTCTCAGGTTGGGCAACCTCTCCCCCAGGAGAGACAGGTGCAGTGCTCTTGATTTTATCACACTGACCTTCTTACACACCTAGACATCGATATGCAACTTTCTTTGTCTTGTCCATGTGTCAGTCAATGGCCAATCAGCAGCAAGAATTCCAACTGATTATGATGTCATAGTGGACCATCTTTGTATAAGTCAGAGCAACTCAGCAATGGCCGATCAGAACACAGAATTCAAACTGATTATGATGTCATAGTGGACCATCTTTGTATAAGTCAGAGCAACTCAGCAATGGCCAATCAGAACACAGAATTCAAACTGATTATGATGTCATAGTGGAACATGTCTATATAAGTCGCAGCACCTCAGCTCTACAGCAGATAAGAGAAGTGCACTGGTAGAGTTCTAATCAACCTGCTGGAGTAGGAATCTCATTGAATTATTAGAATATGGATAATCTATTGGCTCGCTTACGAAGACGAGCCAGAGAAGCGTTGACATCATGCTTCACTCAGTCAAGCACAAAACCAACAAAAATTCACCGCATCAATGGCCACGGTTTTGAAGCACAGCGTGTCAACATGAATGCAGTGTGTGCACATTGCAGGGGTAGGTTCTGGAACCTGAAAAGAAAAGGCTACGCCTGCATAGCCTGTGACAGTGTTGTCCACAAAAGGTGCCGCTGTTTGACTACTCATTGCATTGAAGAGCCAATGGCCTTGGTCCCACACATTGTGGAAGAGGCAGAGGAGGGCAACAGCAAATGTCCCCCTCAAGAAGATCTGCCTGAAATACAAACTGATTGTCAGGAAAAGATGGAGGTAGTGAGTGATCCTTGTAAAGGCTTGGCCCTACCCGATCTTGATGAGGCAAAGGAGGAAAGCATTGAATGTCCTCCTCAGGGTGATCTGCCTGAAGAACCAGTTGAATGTCAGGTCAAGATGGAAGAAGTGAGCGAGCCTTGTGAAATCATGGCCCCACTTGATCTTGATGAGGCAGAGGAGGAAAGAAGTGAATATCCTCCTCAGGATGATCTGCATGAAGAACCACTTGAATGCCAGGTCAATATGGAGGAAGTGAGCGAGCCTTGTGAAATCATGGCCCCACTTGATCTTGATGAGGCAGAGGAGGAAAGAAGTGAATATCCTCCTCAGGATGATCTGAATGAAGAACCACTTGAATGCCAGGTCAATATGGAGGAAGTGAGCGATCCATGTGAGGTCATGGCCCCACTTGATCATGAAGAGGCAGAGGAAGAAAACAGCAAATGTTGTCCCCTGGATGATCTGCCTGAAGATCAAGTTGAAGATCAGGAAAAGATGGAGGTAGTGAGTGATCCATGTGAAGTACTGGACCTACCCAATCTTGATGAGGCAAAGGAGGAAAGCATTGAATGTCCTCCTCAGGATGATCTGCCTCGAGAACCAGTTGAATCTCAAGTTAATACGGAGGAAGTGAGCGAGCCTTGTGAAATCATGGCCCTGCTTGATCTTGATGAATCAGAGGAGGAAAGCAGTGAATATCCTCCTCAGGATGATCTTCCGGAAGAACCAGCTGAATGTCAAGTTAAGATAGAGGCGGTGAGTGATCCATGTGAAGTCATGGCCCTACTTGATCTTGATGAAGAAGAGGAGAAAAGCAGTGAATATCCTCCTCTGGATGATCTGCCTGAAGAACCAGTTGAATGTCAGGTCAAGATGGAGGAAGTGAGTGATCCTTGTGTAGTCATGGCGCCACTGGATCTTGATGAGGCAGAGGAGGAAAGCAGCAAATCTCCTCCACAGGATGATCTGCCTGATGAACCGAATGAATTTCAGGCTAAGATGGAGGAAGTGATCGATCCTTGTGAAGTCTTGGTCCCACCCGTACTTGACAAGGCAGGGGACGAAAGCAGTGAATGTTCTCCTCAGGATGATCTGCCTGGAACTTCAAATCAATGTCAGATTGAGACTAATGAGGAAAATGAACCTTCTAAGATACCCACGCATAAGACGCTGAAAGAGTTCACCATCATGCACATGCTGGGTAAAGGAGCATTTGGGAAGGTGTTCCTCGTGCGCTCCGAAAAGGACAATAAAAACTACGCTATGAAGGCGATGAAGAAGACGCTCATCTGTAAATACATTGAATCGCTGTGGACAGAAAAGAGAGTATTCCAAAAAGCTGCTCCTTGTCCATTTGTTTTGGGAATGCACAGCTGTTTTCAAACTGACAGCCATGTGTGCTTTGTTATGAATTACGCGCCTGGAGGAGACCTGGTAGACCACATTATCAGGAATGGAAAACTGTCCGAAGACCACATAAGATTCTACGCGGCGGAAATATGCATTGGTGTAAATTTTTTACATCAAAAGGGAGTAATTCACCGGGACCTAAAACTGGATAACATTCTCCTTGACAGTGAGGGCCATATACAGATCTGCGACTTTGGCCTGAGTATAGAAGTCACCAAAAGACAAAAGATCAAGGAAGTATGTGGAACACCAGATTACTGCGCCCCTGAAATGTTTGAGAAAAACGGATACAGTTTCAGCGTTGACTGGTGGGCAGTTGGCATCATTATTCTTATCTTGGCAGAAGGACAAATGCCATTTTCAAGTCGAATACAAATGAGTGACATGAAAGAGGTCCTGAAGGAGCCAATGAAAATACCAGATTTTCTTTCGGACAACCTTAAATGGCTCTTGAGAGGTCTTTTAGCGAAGACCCCCGATTTCAGGCTGGGGTGTCATCCCAAGTTAGGGTTTTCACAGATCAAGCAACATCCATTTTTTCACAGCCTAGATTGGGATAAGGTGGCAAATAAACGTCTCCGACCACCATACAAACCTCAGTACAAGAGTCCTAATGAGCTGAAGCTGATTGAACAAGATTATTATTCCCTTTTTCCATCAACATCAGAGGACGAAAGAGCAGCCCAAGATGTAGACCAGACCCTATTTGATGGCTTTGATTATTCACCAGCCTAAGTGTCTGCTGCTGCTGAGAAACACCTTGAATATGTCCATCAATTACTAATAAAAAAAAAATAAAAAAAAATAAAAAAAAAACACAAATATGATTCAGTAATTTATTTTGCTCTGTGTGTTGATGCTGGTTTCATATACTGTGGTGAATATTCTAGAGTAGAAAAAAAAGACAGTGGACAGGTATAAATCTATAACCTGAGCAGTAACAGGTTAATTGAATTAACCCATCTTGTGCTTTCTGCTGGAAACTGAACCAGCAATAAAGAAATGTGAGTATCTGTCCACTGTCTGAGATCAAATTTTCTCTATTTACCCAAACCTACTACACCACTGGACACCACTGCCTCTTTTCTTTCCTTTTTACTACTTTAATAACATCTCTCTCATGTTATATATAGTAGCAATAGTGGCACGGCCTTGCACATGCGGTTTAACCCTTTGAGAAGCGGGGGGGGGGGTCCAAATGCAATTACAGGATGGAAATATGAACAATGTGTTCATCTTATTATGCAATGAAAGGGTTAACTGAGTGGGACAGATATATCCAGGGTACTGGAAGGTAAGTGTTGGGAGGCCTCTGCCAGTCAAACATTAAATCCTTTGAGTGAAAGTTGTATGCAATGCATTGGAAAACCCTCTGCAAAGCGTTTTAACTGTGTGACTGGTGTCTGAGTGTCAAAGAGATATCCAATTCACTGGGCGGGTGTGTGGCACTGAAATGAGTGCCAAAGAGATATACAATATATAGGAGACAGGTGTGTGGCACTGAAATGTGTGCCAAAGAGATATCCGATATACAGGAGATAGGTGTGTGGCACTGCAATGTGTGCCAAAGATATATCCGATATACAGGAGATAGGTGTGTGGCACTGCAATGTGTGCCAAAGAGATATCCGATATACAGGAGATAGGAGTGTGGTACTGAAATGAGTGCCAAAGAGATATCCGATATACAGGAGATAGGTGTGTGGCACTGAAATGAGTGCCAAAGAGATATCCGATATATAGGAGATAGGTGTGTGGCACTGCAATGAGTGCCAAAGATATATCCGATATACAGGAGATAGGTGTGTGGCACTGAAATGAGTGCCAAAGAGATATCCAATGCATTGGCTAACTGTGTAACAATGAAAGGGTTAAACGTTTGACTGTCCTTTCAGTGACAATGAGGTATTCAATGCATTGAATATAACTGTAGCACTGAATGGTTTAACTGCTTAATAGTCCTTTGAGTAGCAAACGGGTATCCAATGCACTGGATAGCAATGTGGCAATGAAAGTGGAAAGAAGAACACACACAATATCAACGAGGGTGCTTGTGTTTGGTTCGGCAGTAGGTAAAAGTGGATAATTTACTTATTTCATGTTCCCTGGTGAGCAATAGGGAGTAAAGATAATGAGTTATCCAATGCATTGAATAACTCTGTGGCACTGAAAGGGTTAGCAGTTTGTTTGGCCTCTAATTGGCAGAGGGTACACAATGCTTTGCATAGTTTTGATGTGCTGAAACGGTTATGCCTTTGAGTGAGCAATACAATTCACAGTGTTTATAAATTAGCCTGTGTAAGTAAAATACTTAAGTCTTCTTTGAAATCATTTATTCAGTTACAAAAAATGGTGTCAACAAGTCATTAAATAACCTAAAAATCCTTGGTATGCCTGAGTCCCCCAGCTACATCCCCAGTATCACCACTTAAAACTAAATTGTCCATTGAGGCACTAGAGCAATCATGGACCACAATATTAGCAGTGTATTTAATTAAAATATTATTGTACCTGTGACCGATCCATAAAACAGAATATTAGAAGACCTATATTAAACCACATTCCAAAACCATCGCACAATGAAAAACAAATACAAATCAAAATTGAATAAAATTTGAATCTTAACTCATCGAAAGCTTCAGCCATCCCCAGTGCACGGTTTCATGAATCCGAGAGGCATAAAGGAGGGTTTCCACACAGGGGGCAGGCTTAGAGTAGAGGGTGGAGGGAGAGCACTGCCAATCAGTCTAAATCAAGATAACAGCACTCTCCTTCTTGCTACCATAGAGGGATTAGGTAGCTATTTATCATAGGGGGAAAAGTACTTAGATTAAATGGGGGTTTTAAGTTTGTTGTGGGGTATAAATCAGTTGCGGGGGTTGGCACATGACCGTTACACTTCAACACTTTGAGTGCCAGAGAGTTGTCTCACACTTTTAAATAAATTATACTTCTTTGCCACTCAAAGGGTTAATCTGCATGGACAAAGCCATGGCGCTATTGCCAGTATCTAAACAGCATCCAAGGGGTGAAAAGAGAGCGGTGTCATTGTGCTCAGACAGCCAGCACAGAGAATTATTGTGCTAGAAGTTTGTACGATTCATTGCAAAATGGAGAAAAACGTGCCCATTTCTCAGGTTGGGCAACCTCTCCCCCAGGAGAGACAGGTGCAGTGCTCTTGATTTTATCACACTGACCTTCTTACACACCTAGACATCGATATGCAACCTTCTTTGTCTTGTCCATGTGTCAGTCAATGGCCAATCAGCAGCAAGAATTCCAACTGATTATGATGTCATAGTGGACCATCTTTGTATAAGTCAGAGCAACTCAGCAATGGCCGATCAGAACACAGAATTCAAACTGATTATGATGTCATAGTGGACCATCTTTGTATAAGTCAGAGCAACTCAGCAATGGCCAATCAGAACACAGAATTCAAACTGATTATGATGTCATAGTGGAACATGTCTATATAAGTCGCAGCACCTCAGCTCTACAGCAGATAAGAGAAGTGCACTGGTAGAGTTCTAATCAACCTGCTGGAGTAGGAATCTCATTGAATTATTAGAATATGGATAATCTATTGGCTCGCTTACGAAGACGAGCCAGAGAAGCGTTGACATCATGCTTCACTCAGTCAAGCACAAAACCAACAAAAATTCACCGCATCAATGGCCACGGTTTTGAAGCACAGCGTGTCAACATGAATGCAGTGTGTGCACATTGCAGGGGTAGGTTCTGGAACCTGAAAAGAAAAGGCTACGCCTGCATAGCCTGTGACAGTGTTGTCCACAAAAGGTGCCGCTGTTTGACTACTCATTGCATTGAAGAGCCAATGGCCTTGGTCCCACACATTGTGGAAGAGGCAGAGGAGGGCAACAGCAAATGTCCCCCTCAAGAAGATCTGCCTGAAATACAAACTGATTGTCAGGAAAAGATGGAGGTAGTGAGTGATCCTTGTAAAGGCTTGGCCCTACCCGATCTTGATGAGGCAAAGGAGGAAAGCATTGAATGTCCTCCTCAGGGTGATCTGCCTGAAGAACCAGTTGAATGTCAGGTCAATATGGAAGAAGTAAGCGAGCCTTGTGAAATCATGGCCCCACTTGATCTTGATGAGGCAGAGGAGGAAAGAAGTGAATATCCTCCTCAGGATGATCTGCATGAAGAACCACTTGAATGCCAGGTCAATATGGAGGAAGTGAGCGAGCCTTGTGAAATCATGGCCCCACTTGATCTTGATGAGGCAGAGGAGGAAAGAAGTGAATATCCTCCTCAGGATGATCTGAATGAAGAACCACTTGAATGCCAGGTCAATATGGAGGAAGTGAGCGATCCATGTGAAGTCATGGCCCCACTTGATCATGAAGAGGCAGAGGAAGAAAACAGCAAATGTTGTCCCCTGGATGATCTGCCTGAAGATCAAGTTGAAGATCAGGAAAAGATGGAGGTAGTGAGTGATCCATGTGAAGTACTGGACCTACCCAATCTTGATGAGGCAAAGGAGGAAAGCATTGAATGTCCTCCTCAGGATGATCTGCCTCGAGAACCAGTTGAATCTCAACTTAATACGGAGGAAGTGAGCGAGCCTTGTGAAATCATGGCCCTGCTTGATCTTGATGAATCAGAGGAGGAAAGCAGTGAATATCCTCCTCAGGATGATCTTCCGGAAGAACCAGCTGAATGTCAAGTTAAGATAGAGGCGGTGAGTGATCCATGTGAAGTCATGGCCCTACTTGATCTTGATGAAGAAGAGGAGAAAAGCAGTGAATATCCTCCTCTGGATGATCTGCCTGAAGAACCAGTTGAATGTCAGGTCAAGATGGAGGAAGTGAGTGATCCTTGTGTAGTCATGGCGCCACTGGATCTTGATGAGGCAGAGGAGGAAAGCAGCAAATCTCCTCCACAGGATGATCTGCCTGATGAACCGAATGAATTTCAGGCTAAGATGGAGGAAGTGATCCATCCTTGTGAAGTCTTGGTCCCACCCGTACTTGACAAGGCAGAGGACGAAAGCAGTGAATGTTCTCCTCAGGATGATCTGCCTGGAACTTCAAATCAATGTCAGATTGAGACTAATGAGGAAAATGAACCTTCTAAGATACCCACGCATAAGACGCTGAAAGAGTTCACCATCATGCACATGCTGGGTAAAGGAGCATTTGGGAAGGTGTTCCTCGTGCGCTCCGAAAAGGACAATAAAAACTACGCTATGAAGGCGATGAAGAAGACGCTCATCTGTAAATACATTGAATCGCTGTGGACAGAAAAGAGAGTATTCCAAAAAGCCGCTCCTTGTCCATTTGTTTTGGGAATGCACAGCTGTTTTCAAACTGACAGCCATGTGTGCTTTGTTATGAATTACGCGCCTGGAGGAGACCTGGTAGACCACATTATCAGGAATGGAAAACTGTCCGAAGACCACATAAGATTCTACGCGGCGGAAATATGCATTGGTGTAAATTTTTTACATCAAAAGGGAGTAATTCACCGGGACCTAAAACTGGATAACATTCTCCTTGACAGTGAGGGCCATATACAGATCTGCGACTTTGGCCTGAGTATAGAAGTCACCAAAAGACAAAAGATCAAGGAAGTATGTGGAACACCAGATTACTGCGCCCCTGAAATGTTTGAGAAAAACGGATACAGTTTCAGCGTTGACTGGTGGGCAGTTGGCATCATTATTCTTATCTTGGCAGAAGGACAAATGCCATTTTCAAGTCGAATACAAATGAGTGACATGAAAGAGGTCCTGAAGGAGCCAATGAAAATACCAGATTTTCTTTCGGACAACCTTAAATGGCTCTTGAGAGGTCTTTTAGCGAAGACCCCCGATTTCAGGCTGGGGTGTCATCCCAAGTTAGGGTTTTCACAGATCAAGCAACATCCATTTTTTCACAGCCTAGATTGGGATAAGGTGGCAAATAAACGTCTCCGACCACCATACAAACCTCAGTACAAGAGTCCTAATGAGCTGGAGCTGATTGAACAAGATTATTATTCCCTTTTTCCATCAACATCAGAGGACGAAAGAGCAGCCCAAGATGTAGACCAGACCCTATTTGATGGCTTTGATTATTCACCAGCCTAAGTGTCTGCTGCTGCTGAGAAACACCTTGAATATGTCCATCAATTACTAATAAAAAAAAAAAAAAATAAAAAATAAAAAAAAAACACAAATATGATTCAGTAATTTATTTTGCTCTGTGTGTTGATGCTGGTTTCATATACTGTGGTGAATATCATAGAGTAGAAAAAAAAGACAGTGGACAGGTATAAATCTATAACCTGAGCAGTAACAGGTTAATTGAATTAACCCATCTTGTGATTTCTGCTGGAAACTGAACCAGCAATATAGAAATGTGAGTATCTGTCCACTGTCTGAGATCAAATATTCTCTATTTACCCAAAACTACTACACCACTGGACACCACACTGCCTCTTTTCTTTCCTTTTTACTACTTTAATAACATCTATCTCATGTTGTATATAGTAGCAATAGTGGCACGGCCTTGCACATACGGTTTAACCCTTTGAAAAGCGGGGGGGAGGGTCCAAATGCAATTACAGGATGGAAATATGAACAATGTGTTCATGTTATTATGCAATGAAAGGGTTAACTGAGTGGGACAGATATATCCAGGGTACTGGAAGGTAAGTGTTGGGAGGCCTCTGCCAGTCAAACATTAAATCCGTTGAGTGAAAGTTGTATGCAATGCATTGGAAAACCCTCTGCAAAGCGTTTTAACTGTGTGACTGGTGTCTGAGTGTCAAAGAGATATCCAATTCACTGGGCAGGTGTGTGGCACTGAAATGAGTGCCAAAGAGATATACAATATATAGGAGACAGGTGTGTGGCACTGAAATGAGTGCCAAAGAGATATACAATATATAGGAGACAGGTGTGTGGCACTGAAATGTGTGCCAAAGAGATATCCGATATACAGGAGATAGGTGTGTGGCACTGCAATGTGTGCCAAAGATATATCCGATATACAGGAGATAGGTGTGTGGCACTGCAATGTGTGCCAAAGAGATATCCGATATACAGGAGATAGGAGTGTGGTACTGAAATGAGTGCCAAAGAGATATCCGATATACAGGAGATAGGTGTGTGGCACTGAAATGAGTGCCAAAGAGATATCCGATATATAGGAGATAGGTGTGTGGCACTGCAATGAGTGCCAAAGATATATCCGATATACAGGAGATAGGTGTGTGGCACTGAAATGAGTGCCAAAGAGATATCCAATGCATTGGCTAACTGTGTAACAATGAAAGGGTTAAACGTTTGACTGTCCTTTCAGTGACAATGAGGTATTCAATGCATTGAATATAACTGTAGCACTGAATGGTTTAACTGCTTAATAGTCCTTTGAGTAGCAAACGGGTATCCAATGCACTGGATAGCAATGTGGCAATGAAAGTGGAAAGAAGAACACACACAATATCAACGAGGGTGCTTGTGTTTGGTTCGGCAGTAGGTAAAAGTGGATAATTTACTTATTTCATGTTCCCTGGTGAGCAATAGGGAGTAAAGATAATGAGTTATCCAATGCATTGAATAACTCTGTGGCACTGAAAGGGTTAGCAGTTTGTTTGGCCTCTAATTGGCAGAGGGTACACAATGCTTTGGATAGTTTTGATGTGCTGAAACGGTTATGCCTTTGAGTGAGCAATACAATTCACAGTGTTTATAAATTAGCCTGTGTAAGTAAAATACTTAAGTCTTCTTTGAAATCATTTATTCAGTTACAAAAAATGGTGTCAACAGGTCATTAAATAACCTAAAAATCCTTGGTATGCCTGTGCCCACCAGCTACATCCCCAGTATCACCACTTAAAACTAAAGTGTCCATTGAGGCACTAGAGCAATCATAGACCACAATATTAGCAGTGTATTTAATTAAAATATTATTGTACCTGTGACCGATCCATAAAACAGAATATTAGAAGACCTATATTAAACCACATTCCAAAACCATCGCACAATGAAAAACAAATACAAATCAAAATTGAATAAAATTCGAATCTTAACTCATCGAAAGCTTCAGCCATCCCCAGTGCACGGTTTCATGAATCCGAGAGGCATAAAGGAGGGTTTCCACACAGGGGGAAGGCTTAGAGTAGAGGGTGGAGGGAGAGCGCTGCCAATCACTCTAAATCAAGATAACAGCACTCTCCTTCTTGCTACCATAGAGGGATTAGGTAGCTATTTATCATAGGGGGAAAAGTACTTAGATTAAATGGGGGTTTTAAGTTTGTTGTGGGGTATAAATCAGTTGCGGGGGTTGGAACATGACCGTTACACTTCAACACTTTGAGTGCCAGAGAGTTGTCTCACACTTTTAAATAAATTATACTTCTTTGCCACTCAAAGGGTTAATCTGCATGGACAAAGCCATGGCGCTATTGCCAGTATCTAAACAGCATCCAAGGGGTGAAAAGAGAGCGGTGTCATTGTGCTCAGACAGCCAGCACAGAGAATTATTGTGCTAGAAGTTTGTACGATTCATTGCAAAATGGAGAAAAACGTGCCCATTTCTCAGGTTGGGCAACCTCTCCCCCAGGAGAGACAGGTGCAGTGCTCTTGATTTTATCACACTGACCTTCTTACACACCTAGACATCGATATGCAACCTTCTTTGTCTTGTCCATGTGTCAGTCAATGGCCAATCAGCAGCAAGAATTCCAACTGATTATGATGTCATTGTGGACCATCTTTGTATAAGTCAGAGCAACTCAGCAATGGCCGATCAGAACACAGAATTCAAACTGATTATGATGTCATAGTGGACCATCTTTGTATAAGTCAGAGCAACTCAGCAATGGCCAATCAGAACACAGAATTCAAACTGATTATGATGTCATAGTGGAACATGTCTATATAAGTCGCAGCACCTCAGCTCTACAGCAGATAAGAGAAGTGCACTGGTAGAGTTCTAATCAACCTGCTGGAGTAGGAATCTCATTGAATTATTAGAATATGGATAATCTATTGGCTCGCTTACGAAGACGAGCCAGAGAAGCGTTGACATCATGCTTCACTCAGTCAAGCACAAAACCAACAAAAATTCACCGCATCAATGGCCACGGTTTTGAAGCACAGCGTGTCAACATGAATGCAGTGTGTGCACATTGCAGGGGTAGGTTCTGGAACCTGAAAAGAAAAGGCTACGCCTGCATAGCCTGTGACAGTGTTGTCCACAAAAGGTGCCGCTGTTTGACTACTCATTGCATTGAAGAGCCAATGGCCTTGGTCCCACACATTGTGGAAGAGGCAGAGGAGGGCAACAGCAAATGTCCCCCTCAAGAAGATCTGCCTGAAATACAAACTGATTGTCAGGAAAAGATGGAGGTAGTGAGTGATCCTTGTAAAGGCTTGGCCCTACCCGATCTTGATGAGGCAAAGGAGGAAAGCATTGAATGTCCTCCTCAGGGTGATCTGCCTGAAGAACCAGTTGAATGTCAGGTCAAGATGGAAGAAGTGAGCGAGCCTTGTGAAATCATGGCCCCACTTGATCTTGATGAGGCAGAGGAGGAAAGAAGTGAATATCCTCCTCAGGATGATCTGCATGAAGAACCACTTGAATGCCAGGTCAATATGGAGGAAGTGAGCGAGCCTTGTGAAATCATGGCCCCACTTGATCTTGATGAGGCAGAGGAGGAAAGAAGTGAATATCCTCCTCAGGATGATCTGAATGAAGAACCACTTGAATGCCAGGTCAATATGGAGGAAGTGAGCGATCCATGTGAAGTCATGGCCCCACTTGATCATGAAGAGGCAGAGGAAGAAAACAGCAAATGTTGTCCCCTGGATGATCTGCCTGAAGATCAAGTTGAAGATCAGGAAAAGATGGAGGTAGTGAGTGATCCATGTGAAGTACTGGACCTACCCAATCTTGATGAGGCAAAGGAGGAAAGCATTGAATGTCCTCCTCAGGATGATCTGCCTCGAGAACCAGTTGAATCTCAAGTTAATACGGAGGAAGTGAGCGAGCCTTGTGAAATCATGGCCCTGCTTGATCTTGATGAATCAGAGGAGGAAAGCAGTGAATATCCTCCTCAGGATGATCTTCCGGAAGAACCAGCTGAATGTCAAGTTAAGATAGAGGCGGTGAGTGATCCATGTGAAGTCATGGCCCTACTTGATCTTGATGAAGAAGAGGAGAAAAGCAGTGAATATCCTCCTCTGGATGATCTGCCTGAAGAACCAGTTGAATGTCAGGTCAAGATGGAGGAAGTGAGTGATCCTTGTGTAGTCATGGCGCCACTGGATCTTGATGAGGCAGAGGAGGAAAGCAGCAAATCTCCTCCACAGGATGATCTGCCTGATGAACCGAATGAATTTCAGGCTAAGATGGAGGAAGTGATCCATCCTTGTGAAGTCTTGGTCCCACCCGTACTTGACAAGGCAGAGGACGAAAGCAGTGAATGTTCTCCTCAGGATGATCTGCCTGGAACTTCAAATCAATGTCAGATTGAGACTAATGAGGAAAATGAACCTTCTAAGATACCCACGCATAAGACGCTGAAAGAGTTCACCATCATGCACATGCTGGGTAAAGGAGCATTTGGGAAGGTGTTCCTCGTGCGCTCCGAAAAGGACAATAAAAACTACGCTATGAAGGCGATGAAGAAGACGCTCATCTGTAAATACATTGAATCGCTGTGGACAGAAAAGAGAGTATTCCAAAAAGCCGCTCCTTGTCCATTTGTTTTGGGAATGCACAGCTGTTTTCAAACTGACAGCCATGTGTGCTTTGTTATGAATTACGCGCCTGGAGGAGACCTGGTGAACCACATTATCAGGAATGGAAAACTGTCCGAAGACCACATAAGATTCTACGCGGCGGAAATATGCATTGGTGTAAATTTTTTACATCAAAAGGGAGTAATTCACCGGGACCTAAAACTGGATAACATTCTCCTTGACAGTGAGGGCCATATACAGATCTGCGACTTTGGCCTGAGTATAGAAGTCACCAAAAGACAAAAGATCAAGGAAGTATGTGGAACACCAGATTACTGCGCCCCTGAAATGTTTGAGAAAAACGGATACAGTTTCAGCGTTGACTGGTGGGCAGTTGGCATCATTATTCTTATCTTGGCAGAAGGACAAATGCCATTTTCAAGTCGAATACAAATGAGTGACATGAAAGAGGTCCTGAAGGAGCCAATGAAAATACCAGATTTTCTTTCGGACAACCT
Organism: Rhinophrynus dorsalis; assembly: GCA_037306005.1. Lineage (NCBI taxonomy): Eukaryota > Metazoa > Chordata > Amphibia > Anura > Rhinophrynidae > Rhinophrynus > Rhinophrynus dorsalis. Next base: position 118,241,786 of record CM074728.1, on the reverse strand, counting down.
TAAATGGCTCTTGAGAGGTCTTTTAGCGAAGACCCCCGATTTCAGGCTGGGGTGTCATCCCAAGTTAGGGTTTTCACAGATCAAGCAACATCCATTTTTTCACAGCCTAGATTGGGATAAGGTGGCAAATAAACGTCTCCGACCACCATACAAACCTCAGTACAAGAGTCCTAATGAGCTGGAGCTGATTGAACAAGATTATTATTCCCTTTTTCCATCAACATCAGAGGACGAAAGAGCAGCCCAAGATGTAGACCAGACCCTATTTGATGGCTTTGATTATTCACCAGCCTAAGTGTCTGCTGCTGCTGAGAAACACCTTGAATATGTCCATCAATTACTAATAAAAAAAAAAAAAAAATAAAAAATAAAAAAAAAACACAAATATGATTCAGTAATTTATTTTGCTCTGTGTGTTGATGCTGGTTTCATATACTGTGGTGAATATCATAGAGTAGAAAAAAAAGACAGTGGACAGGTATAAATCTATAACCTGAGCAGTAACAGGTTAATTGAATTAACCCATCTTGTGATTTCTGCTGGAAACTGAACCAGCAATAAAGAAATGTGAGTATCTGTCCACTGTCTGAGATCAAATATTCTCTATTTACCCAAAACTACTACACCACTGGACACCACACTGCCTCTTTTCTTTCCTTTTTACTACTTTAATAACATCTATCTCATGTTGTATATAGTAGCAATAGTGGCACGGCCTTGCACATACGGTTTAACCCTTTGAAAAGCGGGGGGGAGGGTCCAAATGCAATTACAGGATGGAAATATGAACAATGTGTTCATGTTATTATGCAATGAAAGGGTTAACTGAGTGGGACAGATATATCCAGGGTACTGGAAGGTAAGTGTTGGGAGGCCTCTGCCAGTCAAACATTAAATCCGTTGAGTGAAAGTTGTATGCAATGCATTGGAAAACCCTCTGCAAAGCGTTTTAACTGTGTGACTGGTGTCTGAGTGTCAAAGAGATATCCAATTCACTGGGCAGGTGTGTGGCACTGAAATGAGTGCCAAAGAGATATACAATATATAGGAGACAGGTGTGTGGCACTGAAATGAGTGCCAAAGAGATATACAATATATAGGAGACAGGTGTGTGGCACTGAAATGTGTGCCAAAGAGATATCCGATATACAGGAGATAGGTGTGTGGCACTGCAATGTGTGCCAAAGATATATCCGATATACAGGAGATAGGTGTGTGGCACTGCAATGTGTGCCAAAGAGATATCCGATATACAGGAGATAGGAGTGTGGTACTGAAATGAGTGCCAAAGAGATATCCGATATACAGGAGATAGGTGTGTGGCACTGAAATGAGTGCCAAAGAGATATCCGATATATAGGAGATAGGTGTGTGGCACTGCAATGAGTGCCAAAGATATATCCGATATACAGGAGATAGGTGTGTGGCACTGAAATGAGTGCCAAAGAGATATCCAATGCATTGGCTAACTGTGTAACAATGAAAGGGTTAAACGTTTGACTGTCCTTTCAGTGACAATGAGGTATTCAATGCATTGAATATAACTGTAGCACTGAATGGTTTAACTGCTTAATAGTCCTTTGAGTAGCAAACGGGTATCCAATGCACTGGATAGCAATGTGGCAATGAAAGTGGAAAGAAGAACACACACAATATCAACGAGGGTGCTTGTGTTTGGTTCGGCAGTAGGTAAAAGTGGATAATTTACTTATTTCATGTTCCCTGGTGAGCAATAGGGAGTAAAGATAATGAGTTATCCAATGCATTGAATAACTCTGTGGCACTGAAAGGGTTAGCAGTTTGTTTGGCCTCTAATTGGCAGAGGGTACACAATGCTTTGGATAGTTTTGATGTGCTGAAACGGTTATGCCTTTGAGTGAGCAATACAATTCACAGTGTTTATAAATTAGCCTGTGTAAGTAAAATACTTAAGTCTTCTTTGAAATCATTTATTCAGTTACAAAAAATGGTGTCAACAGGTCATTAAATAACCTAAAAATCCTTGGTATGCCTGAGCCCACCAGCTACATCCCCAGTATCACCACTTAAAACTAAAGTGTCCATTGAGGCACTAGAGCAATCATAGACCACAATATTAGCAGTGTATTTAATTAAAATATTATTGTACCTGTGACCGATCCATAAAACAGAATATTAGAAGACCTATATTAAACCACATTCCAAAACCATCGCACAATGAAAAACAAATACAAATCAAAATTGAATAAAATTCGAATCTTAACTCATCGAAAGCTTCAGCCATCCCCAGTGCACGGTTTCATGAATCCGAGAGGCATAAAGGAGGGTTTCCACACAGGGGGAAGGCTTAGAGTAGAGGGTGGAGGGAGAGCGCTGCCAATCACTCTAAATCAAGATAACAGCACTCTCCTTCTTGCTACCATAGAGGGATTAGGTAGCTATTTATCATAGGGGGAAAAGTACTTAGATTAAATGGGGGTTTTAAGTTTGTTGTGGGGTATAAATCAGTTGCGGGGGTTGGAAAATGACCGTTACACTTCAACACTTTGAGTGCCAGAGAGTTGTCTCACACTTTTAAATAAATTATACTTCTTTGCCACTCAAAGGGTTAATCTGCATGGACAAAGCCATGGCGCTATTGCCAGTATCTAAACAGCATCCAAGGGGTGAAAAGAGAGCGGTGTCATTGTGCTCAGACAGCCAGCACAGAGAATTATTGTGCTAGAAGTTTGTACGATTCATTGCAAAATGGAGAAAAACGTGCCCATTTCTCAGGTTGGGCAACCTCTCCCCCAGGAGAGACAGGTGCAGTGCTCTTGATTTTATCACACTGACCTTCTTACACACCTAGACATCGATATGCAACCTTCTTTGTCTTGTCCATGTGTCAGTCAATGGCCAATCAGCAGCAAGAATTCCAACTGATTATGATGTCATTGTGGACCATCTTTGTATAAGTCAGAGCAACTCAGCAATGGCCGATCAGAACACAGAATTCAAACTGATTATGATGTCATAGTGGACCATCTTTGTATAAGTCAGAGCAACTCAGCAATGGCCAATCAGAACACAGAATTCAAACTGATTATGATGTCATAGTGGAACATGTCTATATAAGTCGCAGCACCTCAGCTCTACAGCAGATAAGAGAAGTGCACTGGTAGAGTTCTAATCAACCTGCTGGAGTAGGAATCTCATTGAATTATTAGAATATGGATAATCTATTGGCTCGCTTACGAAGACGAGCCAGAGAAGCGTTGACATCATGCTTCACTCAGTCAAGCACAAAACCAACAAAAATTCACCGCATCAATGGCCACGGTTTTGAAGCACAGCGTGTCAACATGAATGCAGTGTGTGCACATTGCAGGGGTAGGTTCTGGAACCTGAAAAGAAAAGGCTACGCCTGCATAGCCTGTGACAGTGTTGTCCACAAAAGGTGCCGCTGTTTGACTACTCATTGCATTGAAGAGCCAATGGCCTTGGTCCCACACATTGTGGAAGAGGCAGAGGAGGGCAACAGCAAATGTCCCCCTCAAGAAGATCTGCCTGAAATACAAACTGATTGTCAGGAAAAGATGGAGGTAGTGAGTGATCCTTGTAAAGGCTTGGCCCTACCCGATCTTGATGAGGCAAAGGAGGAAAGCATTGAATGTCCTCCTCAGGGTGATCTGCCTGAAGAACCAGTTGAATGTCAGGTCAAGATGGAAGAAGTGAGCGAGCCTTGTGAAATCATGGCCCCACTTGATCTTGATGAGGCAGAGGAGGAAAGAAGTGAATATCCTCCTCAGGATGATCTGCATGAAGAACCACTTGAATGCCAGGTCAATATGGAGGAAGTGAGCGAGCCTTGTGAAATCATGGCCCCACTTGATCTTGATGAGGCAGAGGAGGAAAGAAGTGAATATCCTCCTCAGGATGATCTGAATGAAGAACCACTTGAATGCCAGGTCAATATGGAGGAAGTGAGCGATCCATGTGAAGTCATGGCCCCACTTGATCATGAAGAGGCAGAGGAAGAAAACAGCAAATGTTGTCCCCTGGATGATCTGCCTGAAGATCAAGTTGAAGATCAGGAAAAGATGGAGGTAGTGAGTGATCCATGTGAAGTACTGGACCTACCCAATCTTGATGAGGCAAAGGAGGAAAGCATTGAATGTCCTCCTCAGGATGATCTGCCTCGAGAACCAGTTGAATCTCAACTTAATACGGAGGAAGTGAGCGAGCCTTGTGAAATCATGGCCCTGCTTGATCTTGATGAATCAGAGGAGGAAAGCAGTGAATATCCTCCTCAGGATGATCTTCCGGAAGAACCAGCTGAATGTCAAGTTAAGATAGAGGCGGTGAGTGATCCATGTGAAGTCATGGCCCTACTTGATCTTGATGAAGAAGAGGAGAAAAGCAGTGAATATCCTCCTCTGGATGATCTGCCTGAAGAACCAGTTGAATGTCAGGTCAAGATGGAGGAAGTGAGTGATCCTTGTGTAGTCATGGCGCCACTGGATCTTGATGAGGCAGAGGAGGAAAGCAGCAAATCTCCTCCACAGGATGATCTGCCTGATGAACCGAATGAATTTCAGGCTAAGATGGAGGAAGTGATCGATCCTTGTGAAGTCTTGGTCCCACCCGTACTTGACAAGGCAGAGGACGAAAGCAGTGAATGTTCTCCTCAGGATGATCTGCCTGGAACTTCAAATCAATGTCAGATTGAGACTAATGAGGAAAATGAACCTTCTAAGATACCCACGCATAAGACGCTGAAAGAGTTCACCATCATGCACATGCTGGGTAAAGGAGCATTTGGGAAGGTGTTCCTCGTGCGCTCCGAAAAGGACAATAAAAACTACGCTATGAAGGCGATGAAGAAGACGCTCATCTGTAAATACATTGAATCGCTGTGGACAGAAAAGAGAGTATTCCAAAAAGCCGCTCCTTGTCCATTTGTTTTGGGAATGCACAGCTGTTTTCAAACTGACAGCCATGTGTGCTTTGTTATGAATTACGCGCCTGGAGGAGACCTGGTGAACCACATTATCAGGAATGGAAAACTGTCCGAAGACCACATAAGATTCTACGCGGCGGAAATATGCATTGGTGTAAATTTTTTACATCAAAAGGGAGTAATTCACCGGGACCTAAAACTGGATAACATTCTCCTTGACAGTGAGGGCCATATACAGATCTGCGACTTTGGCCTGAGTATAGAAGTCACCAAAAGACAAAAGATCAAGGAAGTATGTGGAACACCAGATTACTGCGCCCCTGAAATGTTTGAGAAAAACGGATACAGTTTCAGCGTTGACTGGTGGGCAGTTGGCATCATTATTCTTATCTTGGCAGAAGGACAAATGCCATTTTCAAGTCGAATACAAATGAGTGACATGAAAGAGGTCCTGAAGGAGCCAATGAAAATACCAGATTTTCTTTCGGACAACCTTAAATGGCTCTTGAGAGGTCTTTTAGCGAAGACCCCCGATTTCAGGCTGGGGTGTCATCCCAAGTTAGGGTTTTCACAGATCAAGCAACATCCATTTTTTCACAGCCTAGATTGGGATAAGGTGGCAAATAAACGTCTCCGACCACCATACAAACCTCAGTACAAGAGTCCTAATGAGCTGGAGCTGATTGAACAAGATTATTATTCCCTTTTTCCATCAACATCAGAGGACGAAAGAGCAGCCCAAGATGTAGACCAGACCCTATTTGATGGCTTTGATTATTCACCAGCCTAAGTGTCTGCTGCTGCTGAGAAACACCTTGAATATGTCCATCAATTACTAATAAAAAAAAAAAAAAATAAAAAATAAAAAAAAAACACAAATATGATTCAGTAATTTATTTTGCTCTGTGTGTTGATGCTGGTTTCATATACTGTGGTGAATATCCTAGAGTAGAAAAAAAAGACAGTGGACAGGTATAAATCTATAACCTGAGCAGTAACAGGTTAATTGAATTAACCCATCTTGTGATTTCTGCTGGAAACTGAACCAGCAATAAAGAAATGTGAGTATCTGTCCACTGTCTGAGATCAAATATTCTCTATTTACCCAAAACTACTACACCACTGGACACCACACTGCCTCTTTTCTTTCCTTTTTACTACTTTAATAACATCTATCTCATGTTGTATATAGTAGCAATAGTGGCACGGCCTTGCACATGCGGTTTAACCCTTTGAGAAGCGGGGGGGGGGGGGTCCAAATGCAATTACAGGATGGAAATATGAACAATGTGTTCATGTTATTATGCAATGAAAGGGTTAACTGAGTGGGACAGATATATCCAGGGTACTGGAAGGTAAGTGTTGGGAGGCCTCTGCCAGTCAAACATTAAATCCGTTGAGTGAAAGTTGTATGCAATGCATTGGAAAACCCTCTGCAAAGCGTTTTAACTGTGTGACTGGTGTCTGAGTGTCAAAGAGATATCCAATTCACTGGGCAGGTGTGTGGCACTGAAATGAGTGCCAAAGAGATATACAATATATAGGAGACAGGTGTGTGGCACTGAAATGAGTGCCAAAGATATATCCGATATATAGGAGATAGGTGTGTGACACTGACATGAGTGCCAAAGAGATATCCGATATACAGGAGACAGGTGTGTGGCACTGAAATGTGTGCCAAAGATATATCCGATATACAGGAGACAGGTGTGTGGCACTGAAATGTGTGCCAAAGAGATATCCGATATACAGGAGATAGGTGTGTGGCACTGCAATGTGTGCCAAAGATATATCCGATATACAGGAGATAGGTGTGTGGCACTGCAATGTGTGCCAAAGAGATATCCGATATACAGGAGATAGGAGTGTGGTACTGAAATGAGTGCCAAAGAGATATCCGATATACAGGAGATAGGTGTGTGGCACTGAAATGAGTGCCAAAGAGATATCCGATATATAGGAGATAGGTGTGTGGCACTGCAATGAGTGCCAAAGATATATCCGATATACAGGAGATAGGTGTGTGGCACTGAAATGAGTGCCAAAGAGATATCCAATGCATTGGCTAACTGTGTAACAATGAAAGGGTTAAACGTTTGACTGTTCTTTCAGTGACAATGAGGTATTCAATGCATTGAATATAACTGTAGCACTGAATGGTTTAACTGCTTAATAGTCCTTTGAGTAGCAAACGGGTATCCAATGCACTGGATAGCAATGTGGCAATGAAAGTGGAAAGAAGAACACACACAATATCAACGAGGGTGCTTGTGTTTGGTTCGGCAGTAGGTAAAAGTGGATAATTTACTTATTTCATGTTCCCTGGTGAGCAATAGGGAGTAAAGATAATGAGTTATCCAATGCATTGAATAACTCTGTGGCACTGAAAGGGTTAGCAGTTTGTTTGGCCTCTAATTGGCAGAGGGTACACAATGCTTTGGATAGTTTTGATGTGCTGAAACGGTTATGCCTTTGAGTGAGCAATACAATTCACAGTGTTTATAAATTAGCCTGTGTAAGTAAAATACTTAAGTCTTCTTTGAAATCATTTATTCAGTTACAAAAAATGGTGTCAACAGGTCATTAAATAACCTAAAAATCCTTGGTATGCCTGTGCCCACCAGCTACATCCCCAGTATCACCACTTAAAACTAAAGTGTCCATTGAGGCACTAGAGCAATCATAGACCACAATATTAGCAGTGTATTTAATTAAAATATTATTGTACCTGTGACCGATCCATAAAACAGAATATTAGAAGACCTATATTAAACCACATTCCAAAACCATCGCACAATGAAAAACAAATACAAATCAAAATTGAATAAAATTCGAATCTTAACTCATCGAAAGCTTCAGCCATCCCCAGTGCACGGTTTCATGAATCCGAGAGGCATAAAGGAGGGTTTCCACACAGGGGGAAGGCTTAGAGTAGAGGGTGGAGGGAGAGCGCTGCCAATCACTCTAAATCAAGATAACAGCACTCTCCTTCTTGCTACCATAGAGGGATTAGGTAGCTATTTATCATAGGGGGAAAAGTACTTAGATTAAATGGGGGTTTTAAGTTTGTTGTGGGGTATAAATCAGTTGCGGGGGTTGGAACATGACCGTTACACTTCAACACTTTGAGTGCCAGAGAGTTGTCTCACACTTTTAAATAAATTATACTTCTTTGCCACTCAAAGGGTTAATCTGCATGGACAAAGCCATGGCGCTATTGCCAGTATCTAAACAGCATCCAAGGGGTGAAAAGAGAGCGGTGTCATTGTGCTCAGACAGCCAGCACAGAGAATTATTGTGCTAGAAGTTTGTACGATTCATTGCAAAATGGAGAAAAACGTGCCCATTTCTCAGGTTGGGCAACCTCTCCCCCAGGAGAGACAGGTGCAGTGCTCTTGATTTTATCACACTGACCTTCTTACACACCTAGACATCGATATGCAACCTTCTTTGTCTTGTCCATGTGTCAGTCAATGGCCAATCAGCAGCAAGAATTCCAACTGATTATGATGTCATTGTGGACCATCTTTGTATAAGTCAGAGCAACTCAGCAATGGCCGATCAGAACACAGAATTCAAACTGATTATGATGTCATAGTGGACCATCTTTGTATAAGTCAGAGCAACTCAGCAATGGCCAATCAGAACACAGAATTCAAACTGATTATGATGTCATAGTGGAACATGTCTATATAAGTCGCAGCACCTCAGCTCTACAGCAGATAAGAGAAGTGCACTGGTAGAGTTCTAATCAACCTGCTGGAGTAGGAATCTCATTGAATTATTAGAATATGGATAATCTATTGGCTCGCTTACGAAGACGAGCCAGAGAAGCGTTGACATCATGCTTCACTCAGTCAAGCACAAAACCAACAAAAATTCACCGCATCAATGGCCACGGTTTTGAAGCACAGCGTGTCAACATGAATGCAGTGTGTGCACATTGCAGGGGTAGGTTCTGGAACCTGAAAAGAAAAGGCTACGCCTGCATAGCCTGTGACAGTGTTGTCCACAAAAGGTGCCGCTGTTTGACTACTCATTGCATTGAAGAGCCAATGGCCTTGGTCCCACACATTGTGGAAGAGGCAGAGGAGGGCAACAGCAAATGTCCCCCTCAAGAAGATCTGCCTGAAATACAAACTGATTGTCAGGAAAAGATGGAGGTAGTGAGTGATCCTTGTAAAGGCTTGGCCCTACCCGATCTTGATGAGGCAAAGGAGGAAAGCATTGAATGTCCTCCTCAGGGTGATCTGCCTGAAGAACCAGTTGAATGTCAGGTCAAGATGGAAGAAGTGAGCGAGCCTTGTGAAATCATGGCCCCACTTGATCTTGATGAGGCAGAGGAGGAAAGAAGTGAATATCCTCCTCAGGATGATCTGCATGAAGAACCACTTGAATGCCAGGTCAATATGGAGGAAGTGAGCGAGCCTTGTGAAATCATGGCCCCACTTGATCTTGATGAGGCAGAGGAGGAAAGAAGTGAATATCCTCCTCAGGATGATCTGAATGAAGAACCACTTGAATGCCAGGTCAATATGGAGGAAGTGAGCGATCCATGTGAAGTCATGGCCCCACTTGATCATGAAGAGGCAGAGGAAGAAAACAGCAAATGTTGTCCCCTGGATGATCTGCCTGAAGATCAAGTTGAAGATCAGGAAAAGATGGAGGTAGTGAGTGATCCATGTGAAGTACTGGACCTACCCAATCTTGATGAGGCAAAGGAGGAAAGCATTGAATGTCCTCCTCAGGATGATCTGCCTCGAGAACCAGTTGAATCTCAACTTAATACGGAGGAAGTGAGCGAGCCTTGTGAAATCATGGCCCTGCTTGATCTTGATGAATCAGAGGAGGAAAGCAGTGAATATCCTCCTCAGGATGATCTTCCGGAAGAACCAGCTGAATGTCAAGTTAAGATAGAGGCGGTGAGTGATCCATGTGAAGTCATGGCCCTACTTGATCTTGATGAAGAAGAGGAGAAAAGCAGTGAATATCCTCCTCTGGATGATCTGCCTGAAGAACCAGTTGAATGTCAGGTCAAGATGGAGGAAGTGAGTGATCCTTGTGTAGTCATGGCGCCACTGGATCTTGATGAGGCAGAGGAGGAAAGCAGCAAATCTCCTCCACAGGATGATCTGCCTGATGAACCGAATGAATTTCAGGCTAAGATGGAGGAAGTGATCGATCCTTGTGAAGTCTTGGTCCCACCCGTACTTGACAAGGCAGAGGACGAAAGCAGTGAATGTTCTCCTCAGGATGATCTGCCTGGAACTTCAAATCAATGTCAGATTGAGACTAATGAGGAAAATGAACCTTCTAAGATACCCACGCATAAGACGCTGAAAGAGTTCACCATCATGCACATGCTGGGTAAAGGAGCATTTGGGAAGGTGTTCCTCGTGCGCTCCGAAAAGGACAATAAAAACTACGCTATGAAGGCGATGAAGAAGACGCTCATCTGTAAATACATTGAATCGCTGTGGACAGAAAAGAGAGTATTCCAAAAAGCCGCTCCTTGTCCATTTGTTTTGGGAATGCACAGCTGTTTTCAAACTGACAGCCATGTGTGCTTTGTTATGAATTACGCGCCTGGAGGAGACCTGGTGAACCACATTATCAGGAATGGAAAACTGTCCGAAGACCACATAAGATTCTACGCGGCGGAAATATGCATTGGTGTAAATTTTTTACATCAAATGGAGTAATTCTCCGGGACCTAGAAACTTGATGACATTCTCCTTGACAGTGAGGGCCATATACAGATCTGCGACTTTGGCCTGAGTATAGAAGTCACCAAAAGACAAAAGATCAAGGAAGTATGTGGAACACCAGATTACTGCGCCCCTGAAATGTTTGAGAAAAACGGATACAGTTTCAGCGTTGACTGGTGGGCAGTTGGCATCATTATTCTTATCTTGGCAGAAGGACAAATGCCATTTTCAAGTCGAATACAAATGAGTGACATGAAAGAGGTCCTGAAGGAGCCAATGAAAATACCAGATTTTCTTTCGGACAACCTTAAATGGCTCTTGAGAGGTCTTTTAGCGAAGACCCCCGATTTCAGGCTGGGGTGTCATCCCAAGTTAGGGTTTTCACAGATCAAGCAACATCCATTTTTTCACAGCCTAGATTGGGATAAGGTGGCAAATAAACGTCTCCGACCACCATACAAACCTCAGTACAAGAGTCCTAATGAGCTGGAGCTGATTGAACAAGATTATTATTCCCTTTTTCCATCAACATCAGAGGACGAAAGAGCAGCCCAAGATGTAGACCAGACCCTATTTGATGGCTTTGATTATTCACCAGCCTAAGTGTCTGCTGCTGCTGAGAAACACCTTGAATATGTCCATCAATTACTAATAAAAAAAAAAAAAAATAAAAAATAAAAAAAAAACACAAATATGATTCAGTAATTTATTTTGCTCTGTGTGTTGATGCTGGTTTCATATACTGTGGTGAATATCCTAGAGTAGAAAAAAAAGACAGTGGACAGGTATAAATCTATAACCTGAGCAGTAACAGGTTAATTGAATTAACCCATCTTGTGATTTCTGCTGGAAACTGAACCAGCAATAAAGAAATGTGAGTATCTGTCCACTGTCTGAGATCAAATATTCTCTATTTACCCAAAACTACTACACCACTGGACACCACACTGCCTCTTTTCTTTCCTTTTTACTACTTTAATAACATCTATCTCATGTTGTATATAGTAGCAATAGTGGCACGGCCTTGCACATGCGGTTTAACCCTTTGAGAAGCGGGGGGGGGGGGTCCAAATGCAATTACAGGATGGAAATATGAACAATGTGTTCATGTTATTATGCAATGAAAGGGTTAACTGAGTGGGACAGATATATCCAGGGTACTGGAAGGTAAGTGTTGGGAGGCCTCTGCCAGTCAAACATTAAATCCGTTGAGTGAAAGTTGTATGCAATGCATTGGAAAACCCTCTGCAAAGCGTTTTAACTGTGTGACTGGTGTCTGAGTGTCAAAGAGATATCCAATTCACTGGGCAGGTGTGTGGCACTGAAATGAGTGCCAAAGAGATATACAATATATAGGAGACAGGTGTGTGGCACTGAAATGAGTGCCAAAGATATATCCGATATATAGGAGATAGGTGTGTGACACTGACATGAGTGCCAAAGAGATATCCGATATACAGGAGACAGGTGTGTGGCACTGAAATGTGTGCCAAAGATATATCCGATATACAGGAGACAGGTGTGTGGCACTGAAATGTGTGCCAAAGAGATATCCGATATACAGGAGATAGGTGTGTGGCACTGCAATGTGTGCCAAAGATATATCCGATATACAGGAGATAGGTGTGTGGCACTGCAATGTGTGCCAAAGAGATATCCGATATACAGGAGATAGGAGTGTGGTACTGAAATGAGTGCCAAAGAGATATCCGATATACAGGAGATAGGTGTGTGGCACTGAAATGAGTGCCAAAGAGATATCCGATATATAGGAGATAGGTGTGTGGCACTGCAATGAGTGCCAAAGATATATCCGATATACAGGAGATAGGTGTGTGGCACTGAAATGAGTGCCAAAGAGATATCCAATGCATTGGCTAACTGTGTAACAATGAAAGGGTTAAACGTTTGACTGTTCTTTCAGTGACAATGAGGTATTCAATGCATTGAATATAACTGTAGCACTGAATGGTTTAACTGCTTAATAGTCCTTTGAGTAGCAAACGGGTATCCAATGCACTGGATAGCAATGTGGCAATGAAAGTGGAAAGAAGAACACACACAATATCAACGAGGGTGCTTGTGTTTGGTTCGGCAGTAGGTAAAAGTGGATAATTTACTTATTTCATGTTCCCTGGTGAGCAATAGGGAGTAAAGATAATGAGTTATCCAATGCATTGAATAACTCTGTGGCACTGAAAGGGTTAGCAGTTTGTTTGGCCTCTAATTGGCAGAGGGTACACAATGCTTTGGATAGTTTTGATGTGCTGAAACGGTTATGCCTTTGAGTGAGCAATACAATTCACAGTGTTTATAAATTAGCCTGTGTAAGTAAAATACTTAAGTCTTCTTTGAAATCATTTATTCAGTTACAAAAAATGGTGTCAACAGGTCATTAAATAACCTAAAAATCCTTGGTATGCCTGTGCCCACCAGCTACATCCCCAGTATCACCACTTAAAACTAAAGTGTCCATTGAGGCACTAGAGCAATCATAGACCACAATATTAGCAGTGTATTTAATTAAAATATTATTGTACCTGTGACCGATCCATAAAACAGAATATTAGAAGACCTATATTAAACCACATTCCAAAACCATCGCACAATGAAAAACAAATACAAATCAAAATTGAATAAAATTCGAATCTTAACTCATCGAAAGCTTCAGCCATCCCCAGTGCACGGTTTCATGAATCCGAGAGGCATAAAGGAGGGTTTCCACACAGGGGGAAGGCTTAGAGTAGAGGGTGGAGGGAGAGCGCTGCCAATCACTCTAAATCAAGATAACAGCACTCTCCTTCTTGCTACCATAGAGGGATTAGGTAGCTATTTATCATAGGGGGAAAAGTACTTAGATTAAATGGGGGTTTTAAGTTTGTTGTGGGGTATAAATCAGTTGCGGGGGTTGGAACATGACCGTTACACTTCAACACTTTGAGTGCCAGAGAGTTGTCTCACACTTTTAAATAAATTATTCTTCTTTGCCACTCAAAGGGTTAATCTGCATGGACAAAGCCATGGCGCTATTGCCAGTATCTAAACAGCATCCAAGGGGTGAAAAGAGAGCGGTGTCATTGTGCTCAGACAGCCAGCACAGAGAATTATTGTGCTAGAAGTTTGTACGATTCATTGCAAAATGGAGAAAAACGTGCCCATTTCTCAGGTTGGGCAACCTCTCCCCCAGGAGAGACAGGTGCAGTGCTCTTGATTTTATCACACTGACCTTCTTACACACCTAGACATCGATATGCAACCTTCTTTGTCTTGTCCATGTGTCAGTCAATGGCCAATCAGCAGCAAGAATTCCAACTGATTATGATGTCATTGTGGACCATCTTTGTATAAGTCAGAGCAACTCAGCAATGGCCGATCAGAACACAGAATTCAAACTGATTATGATGTCATAGTGGACCATCTTTGTATAAGTCAGAGCAACTCAGCAATGGCCAATCAGAACACAGAATTCAAACTGATTATGATGTCATAGTGGAACATGTCTATATAAGTCGCAGCACCTCAGCTCTACAGCAGATAAGAGAAGTGCACTGGTAGAGTTCTAATCAACCTGCTGGAGTAGGAATCTCATTGAATTATTAGAATATGGATAATCTATTGGCTCGCTTACGAAGACGAGCCAGAGAAGCGTTGACATCATGCTTCACTCAGTCAAGCACAAAACCAACAAAAATTCACCGCATCAATGGCCACGGTTTTGAAGCACAGCGTGTCAACATGAATGCAGTGTGTGCACATTGCAGGGGTAGGTTCTGGAACCTGAAAAGAAAAGGCTACGCCTGCATAGCCTGTGACAGTGTTGTCCACAAAAGGTGCCGCTGTTTGACTACTCATTGCATTGAAGAGCCAATGGCCTTGGTCCCACACATTGTGGAAGAGGCAGAGGAGGGCAACAGCAAATGTCCCCCTCAAGAAGATCTGCCTGAAATACAAACTGATTGTCAGGAAAAGATGGAGGTAGTGAGTGATCCTTGTAAAGGCTTGGCCCTACCCGATCTTGATGAGGCAAAGGAGGAAAGCATTGAATGTCCTCCTCAGGGTGATCTGCCTGAAGAACCAGTTGAATGTCAGGTCAAGATGGAAGAAGTGAGCGAGCCTTGTGAAATCATGGCCCCACTTGATCTTGATGAGGCAGAGGAGGAAAGAAGTGAATATCCTCCTCAGGATGATCTGCATGAAGAACCACTTGAATGCCAGGTCAATATGGAGGAAGTGAGCGAGCCTTGTGAAATCATGGCCCCACTTGATCTTGATGAGGCAGAGGAGGAAAGAAGTGAATATCCTCCTCAGGATGATCTGAATGAAGAACCACTTGAATGCCAGGTCAATATGGAGGAAGTGAGCGATCCATGTGAAGTCATGGCCCCACTTGATCATGAAGAGGCAGAGGAAGAAAACAGCAAATGTTGTCCCCTGGATGATCTGCCTGAAGATCAAGTTGAAGATCAGGAAAAGATGGAGGTAGTGAGTGATCCATGTGAAGTACTGGACCTACCCAATCTTGATGAGGCAAAGGAGGAAAGCATTGAATGTCCTCCTCAGGATGATCTGCCTCGAGAACCAGTTGAATCTCAACTTAATACGGAGGAAGTGAGCGAGCCTTGTGAAATCATGGCCCTGCTTGATCTTGATGAATCAGAGGAGGAAAGCAGTGAATATCCTCCTCAGGATGATCTTCCGGAAGAACCAGCTGAATGTCAAGTTAAGATAGAGGCGGTGAGTGATCCATGTGAAGTCATGGCCCTACTTGATCTTGATGAAGAAGAGGAGAAAAGCAGTGAATATCCTCCTCTGGATGATCTGCCTGAAGAACCAGTTGAATGTCAGGTCAAGATGGAGGAAGTGAGTGATCCTTGTGTAGTCATGGCGCCACTGGATCTTGATGAGGCAGAGGAGGAAAGCAGCAAATCTCCTCCACAGGATGATCTGCCTGATGAACCGAATGAATTTCAGGCTAAGATGGAGGAAGTGATCGATCCTTGTGAAGTCTTGGTCCCACCCGTACTTGACAAGGCAGAGGACGAAAGCAGTGAATGTTCTCCTCAGGATGATCTGCCTGGAACTTCAAATCAATGTCAGATTGAGACTAATGAGGAAAATGAACCTTCTAAGATTCCACGCATAAGACGCTGAAAGAGTTCACCATCATGCACATGCTGGGTAAAGGAGCATTTGGGAAGGTGTTCCTCGTGCGCTCCGAAAAGGACAATAAAAACTACGCTATGAAGGCGATGAAGAAGACGCTCATCTGTAAATACATTGAATCGCTGTGGACAGAAAAGAGAGTATTCCAAAAAGCCGCTCCTTGTCCATTTGTTTTGGGAATGCACAGCTGTTTTCAAACTGACAGCCATGTGTGCTTTGTTATGAATTACGCGCCTGGAGGAGACCTGGTGAACCACATTATCAGGAATGGAAAACTGTCCGAAGACCACATAAGATTCTACGCGGCGGAAATATGCATTGGTGTAAATTTTTTACATCAAAAGGGAGTAATTCACCGGGACCTAAAACTGGATAACATTCTCCTTGACAGTGAGGGCCATATACAGATCTGCGACTTTGGCCTGAGTATAGAAGTCACCAAAAGACAAAAGATCAAGGAAGTATGTGGAACACCAGATTACTGCGCCCCTGAAATGTTGAGAAAAACGGATACAGTTTCAGCGTTGACTGGTGGGCAGTTGGCATCATTATTCTTATCTTGGCAGAAGGACAAATGCCATTTTCAAGTCGAATACAAATGAGTGACATGAAAGAGGTCCTGAAGGAGCCAATGAAAATACCAGATTTTCTTTCGGACAACCTTAAATGGCTCTTGAGAGGTCTTTTAGCGAAGACCCCCGATTTCAGGCTGGGGTGTCATCCCAAGTTAGGGTTTTCACAGATCAAGCAACATCCATTTTTTCACAGCCTAGATTGGGATAAGGTGGCAAATAAACGTCTCCGACCACCATACAAACCTCAGTACAAGAGTCCTAATGAGCTGGAGCTGATTGAACAAGATTATTATTCCCTTTTTCCATCAACATCAGAGGACGAAAGAGCAGCCCAAGATGTAGACCAGACCCTATTTGATGGCTTTGATTATTCACCAGCCTAAGTGTCTGCTGCTGCTGAGAAACACCTTGAATATGTCCATCAATTACTAATAAAAAAAAAAAAATAAAAAATAAAAAAAAAACACAAATATGATTCAGTAATTTATTTTGCTCTGTGTGTTGATGCTGGTTTCATATACTGTGGTGAATATCCTAGAGTAGAAAAAAAAGACAGTGGACAGGTATAAATCTATAACCTGAGCAGTAACAGGTTAATTGAATTAACCCATCTTGTGATTTCTGCTGGAAACTGAACCAGCAATAAAGAAATGTGAGTATCTGTCCACTGTCTGAGATCAAATATTCTCTATTTACCCAAAACTACTACACCACTGGACACCACACTGCCTCTTTTCTTTCCTTTTTACTACTTTAATAACATCTATCTCATGTTGTATATAGTAGCAATAGTGGCACGGCCTTGCACATGCGGTTTAACCCTTTGAGAAGCGGGGGGGGGGGGGGGGGGTCCAAATGCAATTACAGGATGGAAATATGAACAATGTGTTCATGTTATTATGCAATGAAAGGGTTAACTGAGTGGGACAGATATATCCAGGGTACTGGAAGGTAAGTGTTGGGAGGCCTCTGCCAGTCAAACATTAAATCCGTTGAGTGAAAGTTGTATGCAATGCATTGGAAAACCCTCTGCAAAGCGTTTTAACTGTGTGACTGGTGTCTGAGTGTCAAAGAGATATCCAATTCACTGGGCAGGTGTGTGGCACTGAAATGAGTGCCAAAGAGATATACAATATATAGGAGACAGGTGTGTGGCACTGAAATGAGTGCCAAAGATATATCCGATATATAGGAGATAGGTGTGTGACACTGACATGAGTGCCAAAGAGATATCCGATATACAGGAGACAGGTGTGTGGCACTGAAATGTGTGCCAAAGATATATCCGATATACAGGAGACAGGTGTGTGGCACTGAAATGTGTGCCAAAGAGAAATCCGATATACAGGAGATAGGTGTGTGGCACTGCAATGTGTGCCAAAGATATATCCGATATACAGGAGATAGGTGTGTGGCACTGCAATGTGTGCCAAAGAGATATCCGATATACAGGAGATAGGAGTGTGGTACTGAAATGAGTGCCAAAGAGATATCCGATATACAGGAGATAGGTGTGTGGCACTGAAATGAGTGCCAAAGAGATATCCGATATATAGGAGATAGGTGTGTGGCACTGCAATGAGTGCCAAAGATATATCCGATATACAGGAGATAGGTGTGTGGCACTGAAATGAGTGCCAAAGAGATATCCAATGCATTGGCTAACTGTGTAACAATGAAAGGGTTAAACGTTTGACTGTCCTTTCAGTGACAATGAGGTATTCAATGCATTGAATATAACTGTAGCACTGAATGGTTTAACTGCTTAATAGTCCTTTGAGTAGCAAACGGGTATCCAATGCACTGGATAGCAATGTGGCAATGAAAGTGGAAAGAAGAACACACACAATATCAACGAGGGTGCTTGTGTTTGGTTCGGCAGTAGGTAAAAGTGGATAATTTACTTATTTCATGTTCCCTGGTGAGCAATAGGGAGTAAAGATAATGAGTTATTCAATGCATTGAATAACTCTGTGGCACTGAAAGGGTTAGCAGTTTTTTGGCCTCTAATTGGCAGAGGGTACACAATGCTTTGGATAGTTTTGATGTGCTGAAACGGTTATGCCTTTGAGTGAGCAATACAATTCACAGTGTTTATAAATTAGCCTGTGTAAGTAAAATACTTAAGTCTTCTTTGAAATCATTTATTCAGTTACAAAAAATGGTGTCAACAGGTCATTAAATAACCTAAAAATCCTTGGTATGCCTGTGCCCACCAGCTACATCCCCAGTATCACCACTTAAAACTAAAGTGTCCATTGAGGCACTAGAGCAATCATAGACCACAATATTAGCAGTGTATTTAATTAAAATATTATTGTACCTGTGACCGATCCATAAAACAGAATATTAGAAGACCTATATTAAACCACATTCCAAAACCATCGCACAATGAAAAACAAATACAAATCAAAATTGAATAAAATTCGAATCTTAACTCATCGAAAGCTTCAGCCATCCCCAGTGCACGGTTTCATGAATCCGAGAGGCATAAAGGACGGTTTCCACACAGGGGGAAGGCTTAGAGTAGAGGGTGGAGGGAGAGCGCTGCCAATCACTCTAAATCAAGATAACAGCACTCTCCTTCTTGCTACCATAGAGGGATTAGGTAGCTATTTATCATAGGGGGAAAAGTACTTAGATTAAATGGGGGTTTTAAGTTTGTTGTGGGGTATAAATCAGTTGCGGGGGTTGGAACATGACCGTTACACTTCAACACTTTGAGTGCCAGAGAGTTGTCTCACACTTTTAAATAAATTATACTTCTTTGCCACTCAAAGGGTTAATCTGCATGGACAAAGCCATGGCGCTATTGCCAGTATCTAAACAGCATCCAAGGGGTGAAAAGAGAGCGGTGTCATTGTGCTCAGACAGCCAGCACAGAGAATTATTGTGCTAGAAGTTTGTACGATTCATTGCAAAATGGAGAAAAACGTGCCCATTTCTCAGGTTGGGCAACCTCTCCCCCAGGAGAGACAGGTGCAGTGCTCTTGATTTTATCACACTGACCTTCTTACACACCTAGACATCGATATGCAACCTTCTTTGTCTTGTCCATGTGTCAGTCAATGGCCAATCAGCAGCAAGAATTCCAACTGATTATGATGTCATAGTGGACCATCTTTGTATAAGTCAGAGCAACTCAGCAATGGCCGATCAGAACACAGAATTCAAACTGATTATGATGTCATAGTGGACCATCTTTGTATAAGTCAGAGCAACTCAGCAATGGCCAATCAGAACACAGAATTCAAACTGATTATGATGTCATAGTGGAACATGTCTATATAAGTCGCAGCACCTCAGCTCTACAGCAGATAAGAGAAGTGCACTGGTAGAGTTCTAATCAACCTGCTGGAGTAGGAATCTCATTGAATTATTAGAATATGGATAATCTATTGGCTCGCTTACGAAGACGAGCCAGAGAAGCGTTGACATCATGCTTCACTCAGTCAAGCACAAAACCAACAAAAATTCACCGCATCAATGGCCACGGTTTTGAAGCACAGCGTGTCAACATGAATGCAGTGTGTGCACATTGCAGGGGTAGGTTCTGGAACCTGAAAAGAAAAGGCTACGCCTGCATAGCCTGTGACAGTGTTGTCCACAAAAGGTGCCGCTGTTTGACTACTCATTGCATTGAAGAGCCAATGGCCTTGGTCCCACACATTGTGGAAAAGGCAGAGGAGGGCAACAGCAAATGTCCCCCTCAAGAAGATCTGCCTGAAATACAAACTGATTGTCAGGAAAAGATGGAGGTAGTGAGTGATCCTTGTAAAGGCTTGGCCCTACCCGATCTTGATGAGGCAAAGGAGGAAAGCATTGAATGTCCTCCTCAGGGTGATCTGCCTGAAGAACCAGTTGAATGTCAGGTCAAGATGGAAGAAGTGAGCGAGCCTTGTGAAATCATGGCCCCACTTGATCTTGATGAGGCAGAGGAGGAAAGAAGTGAATATCCTCCTCAGGATGATCTGCATGAAGAACCACTTGAATGCCAAGTCAATATGGAGGAAGTGAGCGAGCCTTGTGAAATCATGGCCCCACTTGATCTTGATGAGGCAGAGGAGGAAAGAAGTGAATATCCTCCTCAGGATGATCTGAATGAAGAACCACTTGAATGCCAGGTCAATATGGAGGAAGTGAGCGATCCATGTGAAGTCATGGCCCCACTTGATCATGAAGAGGCAGTGGAAGAAAACAGCAAATGTTGTCCCCTGGATGATCTGCCTGAAGATCAAGTTGAAGATCAGGAAAAGATGGAGGTAGTGAGTGATCCATGTGAAGTACTGGACCTACCCAATCTTGATGAGGCAAAGGAGGAAAGCATTGAATGTCCTCCTCAGGATGATCTGCCTCGAGAACCAGTTGAATCTCAAGTTAATACGGAGGAAGTGAGCGAGCCTTGTGAAATCATGGCCCTGCTTGATCTTGATGAATCAGAGGAGGAAAGCAGTGAATATCCTCCTCAGGATGATCTTCCGGAAGAACCAGCTGAATGTCAAGTTAAGATAGAGGCGGTGAGTGATCCATGTGAAGTCATGGCCCTACTTGATCTTGATGAAGAAGAGGAGAAAAGCAGTGAATATCCTCCTCTGGATGATCTGCCTGAAGAACCAGTTGAATGTCAGGTCAAGATGGAGGAAGTGAGTGATCCTTGTGTAGTCATGGCGCCACTGGATCTTGATGAGGCAGAGGAGGAAAGCAGCAAATCTCCTCCACAGGATGATCTGCCTGATGAACCGAATGAATTTCAGGCTAAGATGGAGGAAGTGATCGATCCTTGTGAAGTCTTGGTCCCACCCGTACTTGACAAGGCAGAGGACGAAAGCAGTGAATGTTCTCCTCAGGATGATCTGCCTGGAACTTCAAATCAATGTCAGATTGAGACTAATGAGGAAAATGAACCTTCTAAGATACCCACGCATAAGACGCTGAAAGAGTTCACCATCATGCACATGCTGGGTAAAGGAGCATTTGGGAAGGTGTTCCTCGTGCGCTCCGAAAAGGACAATAAAAACTACGCTATGAAGGCGATGAAGAAGACGCTCATCTGTAAATACATTGAATCGCTGTGGACAGAAAAGAGAGTATTCCAAAAAGCCGCTCCTTGTCCATTTGTTTTGGGAATGCACAGCTGTTTTCAAACTGACAGCCATGTGTGCTTTGTTATGAATTACGCGCCTGGAGGAGACCTGGTGAACCACATTATCAGGAATGGAAAACTGTCCGAAGACCACATAAGATTCTACGCGGCGGAAATATGCATTGGTGTAAATTTTTTACATCAAAAGGGAGTAATTCACCGGGACCTAAAACTGGATAACATTCTCCTTGACAGTGAGGGCCATATACAGATCTGCGACTTTGGCCTGAGTATAGAAGTCACCAAAAGACAAAAGATCAAGGAAGTATGTGGAACACCAGATTACTGCGCCCCTGAAATGTTTGAGAAAAACGGATACAGTTTCAGCGTTGACTGGTGGGCAGTTGGCATCATTATTCTTATCTTGGCAGAAGGACAAATGCCATTTTCAAGTCGAATACAAATGAGTGACATGAAAGAGGTCCTGAAGGAGCCAATGAAAATACCAGATTTTCTTTCGGACAACCTTAAATGGCTCTTGAGAGGTCTTTTAGCGAAGACCCCCGATTTCAGGCTGGGGTGTCATCCCAAGTTAGGGTTTTCACAGATCAAGCAACATCCATTTTTTCACAGCCTAGATTGGGATAAGGTGGCAAATAAACGTCTCCGACCACCATACAAACCTCAGTACAAGAGTCCTAATGAGCTGGAGCTGATTGAACAAGATTATTATTCCCTTTTTCCATCAACATCAGAGGACGAAAGAGCAGCCCAAGATGTAGACCAGACCCTATTTGATGGCTTTGATTATTCACCAGCCTAAGTGTCTGCTGCTGCTGAGAAACACCTTGAATATGTCCATCAATTACTAATAAAAAAAAAAAAAATAAAAAATAAAAAAAAAACACAAATATGATTCAGTAATTTATTTTGCTCTGTGTGTTGATGCTGGTTTCATATACTGTGGTGAATATCCTAGAGTAGAAAAAAAAGACAGTGGACAGGTATAAATCTATAACCTGAGCAGTAACAGGTTAATTGAATTAACCCATCTTGTGCTTTCTGCTGGAAACTGAACCAGCAATAAAGAAATGTGAGTATCTGTCCACTGTCTGAGATCAAATATTCTCTATTTACCCAAACCTACTACACCACTGGACACCACTGCCTCTTTTCTTTCCTTTTTACTACTTTAATAACATCTCTCTCATGTTATATATAGTAGCAATAGTGGCACGGCCTTGCACATGCGGTTTAACCCTTTGAGAAGCGGGGGGGGGGGGGTCCAAATGCAATTACAGGATGGAAATATGAACAATGTGTTCATCTTATTATGCAATGAAAGGGTTAACTGAGTGGGACAGATATATCCAGGGTACTGGAAGGTAAGTGTTGGGAGGCCTCTGCCAGTCAAACATTAAATCCTTTGAGTGAAAGTTGTATGCAATGCATTGGAAAACCCTCTGCAAAGCGTTTTAACTGTGTGACTGGTGTCTGAGTGTCAAAGAGATATCCAATTCACTGGGCAGGTGTGTGGCACTGAAATGAGTGCCAAAGAGATATACAATATATAGGAGACAGGTGTGTGGCACTGAAATGTGTGCCAAAGAGATATCCGATATACAGGAGATAGGTGTGTGGCACTGCAATGTGTGCCAAAGATATATCCGATATACAGGAGATAGGTGTGTGGCACTGCAATGTGTGCCAAAGAGATATCCGATATACAGGAGATAGGAGTGTGGTACTGAAATGAGTGCCAAAGAGATATCCGATATACACGAGATAGGTGTGTGGCACTGAAATGAGTGCCAAAGAGATATCCGATATATAGGAGATAGGTGTGTGGCACTGCAATGAGTGCCAAAGATATATCCGATATACAGGAGATAGGTGTGTGGCACTGAAATGAGTGCCAAAGAGATATCCAATGCATTGGCTAACTGTGTAACAATGAAAGGGTTAAACGTTTGACTGTCCTTTCAGTGACAATGAGGTATTCAATGCATTGAATATAACTGTAGCACTGAATGGTTTAACTGCTTAATAGTCCTTTGAGTAGCAAACGGGTATCCAATGCACTGGATAGCAATGTGGCAATGAAAGTGGAAAGAAGAACACACACAATATCAACGAGGGTGCTTGTGTTTGGTTCGGCAGTAGATAAAAGTGGATAATTTACTTATTTCATGTTCCCTGGTGAGCAATAGGGAGTAAAGATAATGAGTTATCCAATGCATTGAATAACTCTGTGGCACTGAAAGGGTTAGCAGTTTGTTTGGCCTCTAATTGGCAGAGGGTACACAATGCTTTGGATAGTTTTGATGTGCTGAAACGGTTATGCCTTTGAGTGAGCAATACAATTCACAGTGTTTATAAATTAGCCTGTGTAAGTAAAATACTTAAGTCTTCTTTGAAATCATTTATTCAGTTACAAAAAATGGTGTCAACAGGTCATTAAATAACCTAAAAATCCTTGGTATGCCTGAGCCCCCCAGCTACATCCCCAGTATCACCACTTAAAACTAAATTGTCCATTGAGGCACTAGAGCAATCATGGACCACAATATTAGCAGTGTATTTAATTAAAATATTATTGTACCTGTGACCGATCCATAAAACAGAATATTAGAAGACCTATATTAAACCACATTCCAAAACCATCGCACAATGAAAAACAAATACAAATCAAAATTGAATAAAATTCGAATCTTAACTCATCGAAAGCTTCAGCCATCCCCAGTGCACGGTTTCATGAATCCGAGAGGCATAAAGGAGGGTTTCCACACAGGGGGCAGGCTTAGAGTAGAGGGGTGGAGGGAGAGCGCTGCCAATCACTCTAAATCAAGATAACAGCACTCTCCTTCTTGCTACCATAGAGGGATTAGGTAGCTATTTATCATAGGGGGAAAAGTACTTAGATTAAATGGGGGTTTTAAGTTTGTTGTGGGGTATAAATCAGTTGCGGGGGTTGGAACATGACCGTTACACTTCAACACTTTGAGTGCCAGAGAGTTGTCTCACACTTTTAAATAAATTATACTTCTTTGCCACTCAAAGGGTTAATCTGCATGGACAAAGCCATGGCGCTATTGCCAGTATCTAAACAGCATCCAAGGGGTGAAAAGAGAGCGGTGTCATTGTGCTCAGACAGCCAGCACAGAGAATTATTGTGCTAGAAGTTTGTACGATTCATTGCAAAATGGAGAAAAACGTGCCCATTTCTCAGGTTGGGCAACCTCTCCCCCAGGAGAGACAGGTGCAGTGCTCTTGATTTTATCACACTGACCTTCTTACACACCTAGACATCGATATGCAACCTTCTTTGTCTTGTCCATGTGTCAGTCAATGGCCAATCAGCAGCAAGAATTCCAACTGATTATGATGTCATAGTGGACCATCTTTGTATAAGTCAGAGCAACTCAGCAATGGCCGATCAGAACACAGAATTCAAACTGATTATGATGTCATAGTGGACCATCTTTGTATAAGTCAGAGCAACTCAGCAATGGCCAATCAGAACACAGAATTCAAACTGATTATGATGTCATAGTGGAACATGTCTATATAAGTCGCAGCACCTCAGCTCTACAGCAGATAAGAGAAGTGCACTGGTAGAGTTCTAATCAACCTGCTGGAGTAGGAATCTCATTGAATTATTAGAATATGGATAATCTATTGGCTCGCTTACGAAGACGAGCCAGAGAAGCGTTGACATCATGCTTCACTCAGTCAAGCACAAAACCAACAAAAATTCACCGCATCAATGGCCACGGTTTTGAAGCACAGCGTGTCAACATGAATGCAGTGTGTGCACATTGCAGGGGTAGGTTCTGGAACCTGAAAAGAAAAGGCTACGCCTGCATAGCCTGTGACAGTGTTGTCCACAAAAGGTGCCGCTGTTTGACTACTCATTGCATTGAAGAGCCAATGGCCTTGGTCCCACACATTGTGGAAGAGGCAGAGGAGGGCAACAGCAAATGTCCCCCTCAAGAAGATCTGCCTGAAATACAAACTGATTGTCAGGAAAAGATGGAGGTAGTGAGTGATCCTTGTAAAGGCTTGGCCCTACCCGATCTTGATGAGGCAAAGGAGGAAAGCATTGAATGTCCTCCTCAGGGTGATCTGCCTGAAGAACCAGTTGAATGTCAGGTCAAGATGGAAGAAGTGAGCGAGCCTTGTGAAATCATGGCCCCACTTGATCTTGATGAGGCAGAGGAGGAAAGAAGTGAATATCCTCCTCAGGATGATCTGCATGAAGAACCACTTGAATGCCAGGTCAATATGGAGGAAGTGAGCGAGCCTTGTGAAATCATGGCCCCACTTGATCTTGATGAGGCAGAGGAGGAAAGAAGTGAATATCCTCCTCAGGATGATCTGAATGAAGAACCACTTGAATGCCAGGTCAATATGGAGGAAGTGAGCGATCCATGTGAAGTCATGGCCCCACTTGATCATGAAGAGGCAGAGGAAGAAAACAGCAAATGTTGTTCCCTGGATGATCTGCCTGAAGATCAAGTTGAAGATCAGGAAAAGATGGAGGTAGTGAGTGATCCATGTGAAATACTGGACCTACCCAATCTTGATGAGGCAAAGGAGGAAAGCATTGAATGTCCTCCTCAGGATGATCTGCCTCGAGAACCAGTTGAATCTCAAGTTAATACGGAGGAAGTGAGCGAGCCTTGTGAAATCATGGCCCTGCTTGATCTTGATGAATCAGAGGAGGAAAGCAGTGAATATCCTCCTCAGGATGATCTTCCGGAAGAACCAGCTGAATGTCAAGTTAAGATAGAGGCGGTGAGTGATCCATGTGAAGTCATGGCCCTACTTGATCTTGATGAAGAAGAGGAGAAAAGCAGTGAATATCCTCCTCTGGATGATCTGCCTGAAGAACCAGTTGAATGTCAGGTCAAGATGGAGGAAGTGAGTGATCCTTGTGTAGTCATGGCGCCACTGGATCTTGATGAGGCAGAGGAGGAAAGCAGCAAATCTCCTCCACAGGATGATCTGCCTGATGAACCGAATGAATTTCAGGCTAAGATGGAGGAAGTGATCGATCCTTGTGAAGTCTTGGTCCCACCCGTACTTGACAAGGCAGAGGACGAAAGCAGTGAATGTTCTCCTCAGGATGATCTGCCTGGAACTTCAAATCAATGTCAGATTGAGACTAATGAGGAAAATGAACCTTCTAAGATACCCACGCATAAGACGCTGAAAGAGTTCACCATCATGCACATGCTGGGTAAAGGAGCATTTGGGAAGGTGTTCCTCGTGCGCTCCGAAAAGGACAATAAAAACTACGCTATGAAGGCGATGAAGAAGACGCTCATCTGTAAATACATTGAATCGCTGTGGACAGAAAAGAGAGTATTCCAAAAAGCCGCTCCTTGTCCATTTGTTTTGGGAATGCACAGCTGTTTTCAAACTGACAGCCATGTGTGCTTTGTTATGAATTACGCGCCTGGAGGAGACCTGGTAGACCACATTATCAGGAATGGAAAACTGTCCGAAGACCACATAAGATTCTACGCGGCGGAAATATGCATTGGTGTAAATTTTTTACATCAAAAGGGAGTAATTCACCGGGACCTAAAACTGGATAACATTCTCCTTGACAGTGAGGGCCATATACAGATCTGCGACTTTGGCCTGAGTATAGAAGTCACCAAAAGACAAAAGATCAAGGAAGTATGTGGAACACCAGATTACTGCGCCCCTGAAATGTTTGAGAAAAACGGATACAGTTTCAGCGTTGACTGGTGGGCAGTTGGCATCATTATTCTTATCTTGGCAGAAGGACAAATGCCATTTTCAAGTCGAATACAAATGAGTGACATGAAAGAGGTCCTGAAGGAGCCAATGAAAATACCAGATTTTCTTTCGGACAACCTTAAATGGCTCTTGAGAGGTCTTTTAGCGAAGACCCCCGATTTCAGGCTGGGGTGTCATCCCAAGTTAGGGTTTTCACAGATCAAGCAACATCCATTTTTTCACAGCCTAGATTGGGATAAGGTGGCAAATAAACGTCTCCGACCACCATACAAACCTCAGTACAAGAGTCCTAATGAGCTGGAGCTGATTGAACAAGATTATTATTCCCTTTTTCCATCAACATCAGAGGACGAAAGAGTAGCCCAAGATGTAGACCAGACCCTATTTGATGGCTTTGATTATTCACCAGCCTAAGTGTCTGCTGCTGCTGAGAAACACCTTGAATACGTCCATCAATTACTAATAAAAAAAAAAAAAAAAAAAAAATAAAAAAAAAACACAAATATGATTCAGTAATTTATTTTGCTCTGTGTGTTGATGCTGGTTTCATATACTGTGGTGAATATTCTAGAGTAGAAAAAAAAGACAGTGGACAGGTATAAATCTATAACCTGAGCAGTAACAGGTTAATTGAATTAACCCATCTTGTGCTTTCTGCTGGAAACTGAACCAGCA
This sequence comes from Rhinophrynus dorsalis, assembly GCA_037306005.1. NCBI lineage: Eukaryota > Metazoa > Chordata > Amphibia > Anura > Rhinophrynidae > Rhinophrynus > Rhinophrynus dorsalis. The sequence goes on along the minus strand of CM074728.1, from coordinate 118,213,889 downwards.
ATAAAGAAATGTGAGTATCTGTCCACTGTCTGAGATCAAATATTCTCTATTTACCCAAACCTACTACACCACTGGACACCACTGCCTCTTTTCTTTCCTTTTTACTACTTTAATAACATCTCTCTCATGTTATATATAGTAGCAATAGTGGCACGGCCTTGCACATGCGGTTTAACCCTTTGAGAAGCGGGGGGGGGGGTCCAAATGCAATTACAGGATGGAAATATGAACAATGTGTTCATCTTATTATGCAATGAAAGGGTTAACTGAGTGGGACAGATATATCCAGGGTACTGGAAGGTAAGTGTTGGGAGGCCTCTGCCAGTCAAACATTAAATCCTTTGAGTGAAAGTTGTATGCAATGCATTGGAAAACCCTCTGCAAAGCGTTTTAACTGTGTGACTGGTGTCTGAGTGTCAAAGAGATATCCAATTCACTGGGCAGGTGTGTGGCACTGAAATGAGTGCCAAAGAGATATACAATATATAGGAGACAGGTGTGTGGCACTGAAATGTGTGCCAAAGAGATATCCGATATACAGGAGATAGGTGTGTGGCACTGCAATGTGTGCCAAAGATATATCCGATATACAGGAGATAGGTGTGTGGCACTGCAATGTGTGCCAAAGAGATATCCGATATACAGGAGATAGGAGTGTGGTACTGAAATGAGTGCCAAAGAGATATCCGATATACAGGAGATAGGTGTGTGGCACTGAAATGAGTGCCAAAGAGATATCCGATATATAGGAGATAGGTGTGTGGCACTGCAATGAGTGCCAAAGATATATCCGATATACAGGAGATAGGTGTGTGGCACTGAAATGAGTGCCAAAGAGATATCCAATGCATTGGCTAACTGTGTAACAATGAAAGGGTTAAACGTTTGACTGTCCTTTCAGTGACAATGAGGTATTCAATGCATTGAATATAACTGTAGCACTGAATGGTTTAACTGCTTAATAGTCCTTTGAGTAGCAAACGGGTATCCAATGCACTGGATAGCAATGTGGCAATGAAAGTGGAAAGAAGAACACACACAATATCAACGAGGGTGCTTGTGTTTGGTTCGGCAGTAGGTAAAAGTGGATAATTTACTTATTTCATGTTCCCTGGTGAGCAATAGGGAGTAAAGATAATGAGTTATCCAATGCATTGAATAACTCTGTGGCACTGAAAGGGTTAGCAGTTTGTTTGGCCTCTAATTGGCAGAGGGTACACAATGCTTTGGATAGTTTTGATGTGCTGAAACGGTTATGCCTTTGAGTGAGCAATACAATTCACAGTGTTTATAAATTAGCCTGTGTAAGTAAAATACTTAAGTCTTCTTTGAAATCATTTATTCAGTTACAAAAAATGGTGTCAACAGGTCATTAAATAACCTAAAAATCCTTGGTATGCCTGAGCCCCCCAGCTACATCCCCAGTATCACCACTTAAAACTAAATTGTCCATTGAGGCACTAGAGCAATCATGGACCACAATATTAGCAGTGTATTTAATTAAAATATTATTGTACCTGTGACCGATCCATAAAACAGAATATTAGAAGACCTATATTAAACCACATTCCAAAACCATCGCACAATGAAAAACAAATACAAATCAAAATTGAATAAAATTCGAATCTTAACTCATCGAAAGCTTCAGCCATCCCCAGTGCACGGTTTCATGAATCCGAGAGGCATAAAAGAGGGTTTCCACACAGGGGGCAGGCTTAGAGTAGAGGGTGGAGGGAGAGCGCTGCCAATCACTCTAAATCAAGATAACAGCACTCTCCTTCTTGCTACCATAGAGGGATTAGGTAGCTATTTATCATAGGGGGAAAAGTACTTAGATTAAATGGGGGTTTTAAGTTTGTTGTGGGGTATAAATCAGTTGCGGGGGTTGGAACATGACCGTTACACTTCAACACTTTGAGTGCCAGAGAGTTGTCTCACACTTTTAAATAAATTATACTTCTTTGCCACTCAAAGGGTTAATCTGCATGGACAAAGCCATGGCGCTATTGCCAGTATCTAAACAGCATCCAAGGGGTGAAAAGAGAGCGGTGTCATTGTGCTCAGACAGCCAGCACAGAGAATTATTGTGCTAGAAGTTTGTACGATTCATTGCAAAATGGAGAAAAACGTGCCCATTTCTCAGGTTGGGCAACCTCTCCCCCAGGAGAGACAGGTGCAGTGCTCTTGATTTTATCACACTGACCTTCTTACACACCTAGACATCGATATGCAACCTTCTTTGTCTTGTCCATGTGTCAGTCAATGGCCAATCAGCAGCAAGAATTCCAACTGATTATGATGTCATAGTGGACCATCTTTGTATAAGTCAGAGCAACTCAGCAATGGCCGATCAGAACACAGAATTCAAACTGATTATGATGTCATAGTGGACCATCTTTGTATAAGTCAGAGCAACTCAGCAATGGCCAATCAGAACACAGAATTCAAACTGATTATGATGTCATAGTGGAACATGTCTATATAAGTCGCAGCACCTCAGCTCTACAGCAGATAAGAGAAGTGCACTGGTAGAGTTCTAATCAACCTGCTGGAGTAGGAATCTCATTGAATTATTAGAATATGGATAATCTATTGGCTCGCTTACGAAGACGAGCCAGAGAAGCGTTGACATCATGCTTCACTCAGTCAAGCACAAAACCAACAAAAATTCACCGCATCAATGGCCACGGTTTTGAAGCACAGCGTGTCAACATGAATGCAGTGTGTGCACATTGCAGGGGTAGGTTCTGGAACCTGAAAAGAAAAGGCTACGCCTGCATAGCCTGTGACAGTGTTGTCCACAAAAGGTGCCGCTGTTTGACTACTCATTGCATTGAAGAGCCAATGGCCTTGGTCCCACACATTGTGGAAGAGGCAGAGGAGGGCAACAGCAAATGTCCCCCTCAAGAAGATCTGCCTGAAATACAAACTGATTGTCAGGAAAAGATGGAGGTAGTGAGTGATCCTTGTAAAGGCTTGGCCCTACCCGATCTTGATGAGGCAAAGGAGGAAAGCATTGAATGTCCTCCTCAGGGTGATCTGCCTGAAGAACCAGTTGAATGTCAGGTCAATATGGAAGAAGTGAGCGAGCCTTGTGAAATCATGGCCCCACTTGATCTTGATGAGGCAGAGGAGGAAAGAAGTGAATATCCTCCTCAGGATGATCTGCATGAAGAACCACTTGAATGCCAGGTCAATATGGAGGAAGTGAGCGAGCCTTGTGAAATCATGGCCCCACTTGATCTTGATGAGGCAGAGGAGGAAAGAAGTGAATATCCTCCTCAGGATGATCTGCATGAAGAACCACTTGAATGCCAGGTCAATATGGAGGAAGTGAGCGATCCATGTGAAGTCATGGCCCCACTTGATCATGAAGAGGCAGAGGAAGAAAACAGCAAATGTTGTCCCCTGGATGATCTGCCTGAAGATCAAGTTGAAGATCAGGAAAAGATGGAGGTAGTGAGTGATCCATGTCAAGTACTGGACCTACCCAATCTTGATGAGGCAAAGGAGGAAAGCATTGAATGTCCTCCTCAGGATGATCTGCCTCGAGAACCAGTTGAATCTCAAGTTAATACGGAGGAAGTGAGCGAGCCTTGTGAAATCATGGCCCTGCTTGATCTTGATGAATCAGAGGAGGAAAGCAGTGAATATCCTCCTCAGGATGATCTTCCGGAAGAACCAGCTGAATGTCAAGTTAAGATAGAGGCGGTGAGTGATCCATGTGAAGTCATGGCCCTACTTGATCTTGATGAAGAAGAGGAGAAAAGCAGTGAATATCCTCCTCTGGATGATCTGCCTGAAGAACCAGTTGAATGTCAGGTCAAGATGGAGGAAGTGAGTGATCCTTATGTAGTCATGGCGCCACTGGATCTTGATGAGGCAGAGGAGGAAAGCAGCAAATCTCCTCCACAGGATGATCTGCCTGATGAACCGAATGAATTTCAGGCTAAGATGGAGGAAGTGATCGATCCTTGTGAAGTCTTGGTCCCACCCGTACTTGACAAGGCAGAGGACGAAAGCAGTGAATGTTCTCCTCAGGATGATCTGCCTGGAACTTCAAATCAATGTCAGATTGAGACTAATGAGGAAAATGAACCTTCTAAGATACCCACGCATAAGACGCTGAAAGAGTTCACCATCATGCACATGCTGGGTAAAGGAGCATTTGGGAAGGTGTTCCTCGTGCGCTCCGAAAAGGACAATAAAAACTACGCTATGAAGGCGATGAAGAAGACGCTCATCTGTAAATACATTGAATCGCTGTGGACAGAAAAGAGAGTATTCTAAAAAGCCGCTCCTTGTCCATTTGTTTTGGGAATGCACAGCTGTTTTCAAACTGACAGCCATGTGTGCTTTGTTATGAATTACGCGCCTGGAGGAGACCTGGTAGACCACATTATCAGGAATGGAAAACTGTCCGAAGATCACATAAGATTCTACGCGGCGGAAATATGCATTGGTGTAAATTTTTTACATCAAAAGGGAGTAATTCACCGGGACCTAAAACTGGATAACATTCTCCTTGACAGTGAGGGCCATATACAGATCTGCGACTTTGGCCTGAGTATAGAAGTCACCAAAAGACAAAAGATCAAGGAAGTATGTGGAACACCAGATTACTGCGCCCCTGAAATGTTTGAGAAAAACGGATACAGTTTCAGCGTTGACTGGTGGGCAGTTGGCATCATTATTCTTATCTTGGCAGAAGGACAAATGCCATTTTCAAGTCGAATACAAATGAGTGACATGAAAGAGGTCCTGAAGGAGCCAATGAAAATACCAGATTTTCTTTCGGACAACCTTAAATGGCTCTTGAGAGGTCTTTTAGCGAAGACCCCCGATTTCAGGCTGGGGTGTCATCCCAAGTTAGGGTTTTCACAGATCAAGCAACATCCATTTTTTCACAGCCTAGATTGGGATAAGGTGGCAAATAAACGTCTCCGACCACCATACAAACCTCAGTACAAGAGTCCTAATGAGCTGGAGCTGATTGAACAAGATTATTATTCCCTTTTTCCATCAACATCAGAGGACGAAAGAGCAGCCCAAGATGTAGACCAGACCCTATTTGATGGCTTTGATTATTCACCAGCCTAAGTGTCTGCTGCTGCTGAGAAAAACCTTGAATATGTCCATCAATTACTAATAAAAAAAAAAAAAAAATAAATAAAAAAAAAACACAAATATGATTCAGTAATTTATTTTGCTCTGTGTGTTGATGCTGGTTTCATATACTGTGGTGAATATTCTAGAGTAGAAAAAAAAGACAGTGGACAGGTATAAATCTATAACCTGAGCAGTAACAGGTTAATTGAATTAACCCATCTTGTGCTTTCTGCTGGAAACTGAACCAGCAATAAAGAAATGTGAGTATCTGTCCACTGTCTGAGATCAAATATTCTCTATTTACCCAAACCTACTACACCACTGGACACCACACTGCCTCTTTTCTTTCCTTTTTACTACTTTAATAACATCTATCTCATGTTATATATAGTAGCAATAGTGGCACGGCCTTGCACATGCGGTTTAACCCTTTGAGAAGCGGGGGGGGGGGGGTCCAAATGCAATTACAGGATGGAAATATGAACAATGTGTTCATGTTATTATGCAATGAAAGGGTTAACTGAGTGGGACAGATATATCCAAGGTACTGGAAGGTAAGTGTTGGGAGGCCTCTGCCAGTCAAACATTAAATCCTTTGAGTGAAAGTTGTATGCAATGCATTGGAAAACCCTCTGCAAAGCGTTTTAACTGTGTGACTGGTGTCTGAGTGTCAAAGAGATATCCAATTCACTGGGCAGGTGTGTGGCACTGAAATGAGTGCCAAAGAGATATACAATATATAGGAGACAGGTGTGTGGCACTGAAATGTGTGCCAAAGAGATATCCGATATACAGGAGATAGGTGTGTGGCACTGCAATGTGTGCCAAAGATATATCCGATATACAGGAGATAGGTGTGTGGCACTGCAATGTGTGCCAAAGATATATCCGATATACAGGAGATAGGTGTGTGGCACTGCAATGTGTGCCAAAGAGATATCCGATATACAGGAGATAGGTGTGTGGCACTGAAATGAGTGCCAAAGAGATATCCGATATACAGGAGATAGGTGTGTGGCACTGAAATGAGTGCCAAAGAGATATCCGATATACAGGAGATAGGTGTGTGGTAATGAAATGAGTGCCAAAGAGATATCCGATATACAGGAGATAGGTGTGTGGCACTGAAATGAGTGCCAAAGAGATATCCGATATACAGGAGATAGGTGTGTGGCACTGAAATGAGTGCCAAAGAGATATCCGATATACAGGAGATAGGAGTGTGGTACTGAAATGAGTGCCAAAGAGATATCCGATATACAGGAGATAGGTGTGTGGCACTGAAATGAGTGCCAAAGAGATATCCGATATACAGGAGATAGGTGTGTGGCACTGAAACAAATGCCAAAGAGATATCCGATATATAGGAGATAGGTGTGTGGCACTGCAATGAGTGCCAAAGAGATATCCGATATACAGGAGATAGGTGTGTGGCACTGAAATGAGTGCCAAAGAGATATCCGATATATAGGAGATAGGTGTGTGGCACTGCAATGAGTGCCAAAGATATATCCGATATACAGGAGATAGGTGTGTGGCACTGAAATGAGTGCCAAAGAGATATCCAATGCATTGGCTAGCTGTGTAACAATGAAAGGGTTAAACGTTTGACTGTCCTTTCAGTGACAATGAGGTATTCAATGCATTGAATATAACTGTAGCACTGAATGGTTTAACTGCTTAATAGTCCTTTGAGTAGCAAACGGGTATCCAATGCACTGGATAGCAATGTGGCAATGAAAGTGGAAAGAAGAACACACACAATATCAACGAGGGTGCTTGTGTTTGGTTCGGCAGTAGATAAAAGTGGATAATTTACTTATTTCATGTTCCCTGGTGAGCAATAGGGAGTAAAGATAATGAGTTATCCAATGCATTGAATAACTCTGTGGCACTGAAAGGGTTAGCAGTTTGTTTGGCCTCTAATTGGCAGAGGGTACACAATGCTTTGGATAGTTTTGATGTGCTGAAACGGTTATGCCTTTGAGTGAGCAATACAATTCACAGTGTTTATAAATTAGCCTGTGTAAGTAAAATACTTAAGTCTTCTTTGAAATCATTTATTCAGTTACAAAAAATGGTGTCAACAGGTCATTAAATAACCTAAAAATCCTTGGTATGCCTGAGCCCCCCAGCTACATCCCCAGTATCACCACTTAAAACTAAATTGTCCATTGAGGCACTAGAGCAATCATGGACCACAATATTAGCAGTGTATTTAATTAAAATATTATTGTACCTGTGACCGATCCATAAAACAGAATATTAGAAGACCTATATTAAACCACATTCCAAAACCATCGCACAATGAAAAACAAATACAAATCAAAATTGAATAAAATTCGAATCTTAACTCATCGAAAGCTTCAGCCATCCCCAGTGCACGGTTTCATGAATCCGAGAGGCATAAAGGAGGGTTTCCACACAGGGGGCAGGCTTAGAGTAGAGGGGTGGAGGGAGAGCGCTGCCAATCACTCTAAATCAAGATAACAGCACTCTCCTTCTTGCTACCATAGAGGGATTAGGTAGCTATTTATCATAGGGGGAAAAGTACTTAGATTAAATGGGGGTTTTAAGTTTGTTGTGGGGTATAAATCAGTTGCGGGGGTTGGAACATGACCGTTACACTTCAACACTTTGAGTGCCAGAGAGTTGTCTCACACTTTTAAATAAATTATACTTCTTTGCCACTCAAAGGGTTAATCTGCATGGACAAAGCCATGGCGCTATTGCCAGTATCTAAACAGCATCCAAGGGGTGAAAAGAGAGCGGTGTCATTGTGCTCAGACAGCCAGCACAGAGAATTATTGTGCTAGAAGTTTGTACGATTCATTGCAAAATGGAGAAAAACGTGCCCATTTCTCAGGTTGGGCAACCTCTCCCCCAGGAGAGACAGGTGCAGTGCTCTTGATTTTATCACACTGACCTTCTTACACACCTAGACATCGATATGCAACCTTCTTTGTCTTGTCCATGTGTCAGTCAATGGCCAATCAGCAGCAAGAATTCCAACTGATTATGATGTCATAGTGGACCATCTTTGTATAAGTCAGAGCAACTCAGCAATGGCCGATCAGAACACAGAATTCAAACTGATTATGATGTCATAGTGGACCATCTTTGTATAAGTCAGAGCAACTCAGCAATGGCCAATCAGAACACAGAATTCAAACTGATTATGATGTCATAGTGGAACATGTCTATATAAGTCGCAGCACCTCAGCTCTACAGCAGATAAGAGAAGTGCACTGGTAGAGTTCTAATCAACCTGCTGGAGTAGGAATCTCATTGAATTATTAGAATATGGATAATCTATTGGCTCGCTTACGAAGACGAGCCAGAGAAGCGTTGACATCATGCTTCACTCAGTCAAGCACAAAACCAACAAAAATTCACCGCATCAATGGCCACGGTTTTGAAGCACAGCGTGTCAACATGAATGCAGTGTGTGCACATTGCAGGGGTAGGTTCTGGAACCTGAAAAGAAAAGGCTACGCCTGCATAGCCTGTGACAGTGTTGTCCACAAAAGGTGCCGCTGTTTGACTACTCATTGCATTGAAGAGCCAATGGCCTTGGTCCCACACATTGTGGAAGAGGCAGAGGAGGGCAACAGCAAATGTCCCCCTCAAGAAGATCTGCCTGAAATACAAACTGATTGTCAGGAAAAGATGGAGGTAGTGAGTGATCCTTGTAAAGGCTTGGCCCTACCCGATCTTGATGAGGCAAAGGAGGAAAGCATTGAATGTCCTCCTCAGGGTGATCTGCCTGAAGAACCAGTTGAATGTCAGGTCAAGATGGAAGAAGTGAGCGAGCCTTGTGAAATCATGGCCCCACTTGATCTTGATGAGGCAGAGGAGGAAAGAAGTGAATATCCTCCTCAGGATGATCTGCATGAAGAACCACTTGAATGCCAGGTCAATATGGAGGAAGTGAGCGAGCCTTGTGAAATCATGGCCCCACTTGATCTTGATGAGGCAGAGGAGGAAAGAAGTGAATATCCTCCTCAGGATGATCTGAATGAAGAACCACTTGAATGCCAGGTCAATATGGAGGAAGTGAGCGATCCATGTGAAGTCATGGCCCCACTTGATCATGAAGAGGCAGAGGAAGAAAACAGCAAATGTTGTCCCCTGGATGATCTGCCTGAAGATCAAGTTGAAGATCAGGAAAAGATGGAGGTAGTGAGTGATCCATGTGAAATACTGGACCTACCCAATCTTGATGAGGCAAAGGAGGAAAGCATTGAATGTCCTCCTCAGGATGATCTGCCTCGAGAACCAGTTGAATCTCAAGTTAATACGGAGGAAGTGAGCGAGCCTTGTGAAATCATGGCCCTGCTTGATCTTGATGAATCAGAGGAGGAAAGCAGTGAATATCCTCCTCAGGATGATCTTCCGGAAGAACCAGCTGAATGTCAAGTTAAGATAGAGGCGGTGAGTGATCCATGTGAAGTCATGGCCCTACTTGATCTTGATGAAGAAGAGGAGAAAAGCAGTGAATATCCTCCTCTGGATGATCTGCCTGAAGAACCAGTTGAATGTCAGGTCAAGATGGAGGAAGTGAGTGATCCTTGTGTAGTCATGGCGCCACTGGATCTTGATGAGGCAGAGGAGGAAAGCAGCAAATCTCCTCCACAGGATGATCTGCCTGATGAACCGAATGAATTTCAGGCTAAGATGGAGGAAGTGATCGATCCTTGTGAAGTCTTGGTCCCACCCGTACTTGACAAGGCAGAGGACGAAAGCAGTGAATGTTCTCCTCAGGATGATCTGCCTGGAACTTCAAATCAATGTCAGATTGAGACTAATGAGGAAAATGAACCTTCTAAGATACCCACGCATAAGACGCTGAAAGAGTTCACCATCATGCACATGCTGGGTAAAGGAGCATTTGGGAAGGTGTTCCTCGTGCGCTCCGAAAAGGACAATAAAAACTACGCTATGAAGGCGATGAAGAAGACGCTCATCTGTAAATACATTGAATCGCTGTGGACAGAAAAGAGAGTATTCCAAAAAGCCGCTCCTTGTCCATTTGTTTTGGGAATGCACAGCTGTTTTCAAACTGACAGCCATGTGTGCTTTGTTATGAATTACGCGCCTGGAGGAGACCTGGTAGACCACATTATCAGGAATGGAAAACTGTCCGAAGACCACATAAGATTCTACGCGGCGGAAATATGCATTGGTGTAAATTTTTTACATCAAAAGGGAGTAATTCACCGGGACCTAAAACTGGATAACATTCTCCTTGACAGTGAGGGCCATATACAGATCTGCGACTTTGGCCTGAGTATAGAAGTCACCAAAAGACAAAAGATCAAGGAAGTATGTGGAACACCAGATTACTGCGCCCCTGAAATGTTTGAGAAAAACGGATACAGTTTCAGCGTTGACTGGTGGGCAGTTGGCATCATTATTCTTATCTTGGCAGAAGGACAAATGCCATTTTCAAGTCGAATACAAATGAGTGACATGAAAGAGGTCCTGAAGGAGCCAATGAAAATACCAGATTTTCTTTCGGACAACCTTAAATGGCTCTTGAGAGGTCTTTTAGCGAAGACCCCCGATTTCAGGCTGGGGTGTCATCCCAAGTTAGGGTTTTCACAGATCAAGCAACATCCATTTTTTCACAGCCTAGATTGGGATAAGGTGGCAAATAAACGTCTCCGACCACCATACAAACCTCAGTACAAGAGTCCTAATGAGCTGGAGCTGATTGAACAAGATTATTATTCCCTTTTTCCATCAACATCAGAGGACGAAAGAGTAGCCCAAGATGTAGACCAGACCCTATTTGATGGCTTTGATTATTCACCAGCCTAAGTGTCTGCTGCTGCTGAGAAACACCTTGAATACGTCCATCAATTACTAATAAAAAAAAAAAAATAAAAAATAAAAAAAAAACACAAATATGATTCAGTAATTTATTTTGCTCTGTGTGTTGATGCTGGTTTCATATACTGTGGTGAATATTCTAGAGTAGAAAAAAAAGACAGTGGACAGGTATAAATCTATAACCTGAGCAGTAACAGGTTAATTGAATTAACCCATCTTGTGCTTTCTGCTGGAAACTGAACCAGCAATAAAGAAATGTGAGTATCTGTCCACTGTCTGAGATCAAATATTCTCTATTTACCCAAACCTACTACACCACTGGACACCACTGCCTCTTTTCTTTCCTTTTTACTACTTTAATAACATCTCTCTCATGTTATATATAGTAGCAATAGTGGCACGGCCTTGCACATGCGGTTTAACCCTTTGAGAAGCGGGGGGGGGGGTCCAAATGCAATTACAGGATGGAAATATGAACAATGTGTTCATCTTATTATGCAATGAAAGGGTTAACTGAGTGGGACAGATATATCCAGGGTACTGGAAGGTAAGTGTTGGGAGGCCTCTGCCAGTCAAACATTAAATCCTTTGAGTGAAAGTTGTATGCAATGCATTGGAAAACCCTCTGCAAAGCGTTTTAACTGTGTGACTGGTGTCTGAGTGTCAAAGAGATATCCAATTCACTGGGCAGGTGTGTGGCACTGAAATGAGTGCCAAAGAGATATACAATATATAGGAGACAGGTGTGAGGCACTGAAATGTGTGCCAAAGAGATATCCGATATACAGGAGATAGGTGTGTGGCACTGCAATGTGTGCCAAAGATATATCCGATATACAGGAGATAGGTGTGTGGCACTGCAATGTGTGCCAAAGAGATATCCGATATACAGGAGATAGGAGTGTGGTACTGAAATGAGTGCCAAAGAGATATCCGATATACACGAGATAGGTGTGTGGCACTGAAATGAGTGCCAAAGAGATATCCGATATATAGGAGATAGGTGTGTGGCACTGCAATGAGTGCCAAAGATATATCCGATATACAGGAGATAGGTGTGTGGCACTGAAATGAGTGCCAAAGAGATATCCAATGCATTGGCTAACTGTGTAACAATGAAACGGTTAAACGTTTGACTGTCCTTTCAGTGACAATGAGGTATTCAATGCATTGAATATAACTGTAGCACTGAATGGTTTAACTGCTTAATAGTCCTTTGAGTAGCAAACGGGTATCCAATGCACTGGATAGCAATGTGGCAATGAAAGTGGAAAGAAGAACACACACAATATCAACGAGGGTGCTTGTGTTTGGTTCGGCAGTAGGTAAAAGTGGATAATTTACTTATTTCATGTTCCCTGGTGAGCAATAGGGAGTAAAGATAATGAGTTATCCAATGCATTGAATAACTCTGTGGCACTGAAAGGGTTAGCAGTTTGTTTGGCCTCTAATTGGCAGAGGGTACACAATGCTTTGGATAGTTTTGATGTGCTGAAACGGTTATGCCTTTGAGTGAGCAATACAATTCACAGTGTTTATAAATTAGCCTGTGTAAGTAAAATACTTAAGTCTTCTTTGAAATCATTTATTCAGTTACAAAAAATGGTGTCAACAGGTCATTAAATAACCTAAAAATCCTTGGTATGCCTGAGCCCCCCAGCTACATCCCCAGTATCACCACTTAAAACTAAATTGTCCATTGAGGCACTAGAGCAATCATGGACCACAATATTAGCAGTGTATTTAATTAAAATATTATTGTACCTGTGACCGATCCATAAAACAGAATATTAGAAGACCTATATTAAACCACATTCCAAAACCATCGCACAATGAAAAACAAATACAAATCAAAATTGAATAAAATTAGAATCTTAACTCATCGAAAGCTTCAGCCATCCCCAGTGCACGGTTTCATGAATCCGAGAGGCATAAAGGACGGTTTCCACACAGGGGGAAGGCTTAGAGTAGAGGGTGGAGGGAGAGCGCTGCCAATCACTCTAAATCAAGATAACAGCACTCTCCTTCTTGCTACCATAGAGGGATTAGGTAGCTATTTATCATAGGGGGAAAAGTACTTAGATTAAATGGGGGTTTTAACTTTGTTGTGGGGTATAAATCAGTTGCGGGGGTTGGAACATGACCGTTACACTTCAACACTTTGAGTGCCAGAGAGTTGTCTCACACTTTTAAATAAATTATACTTCTTTGCCACTCAAAGGGTTAATCTGCATGGACAAAGCCATGACGCTATTGCCAGTATCTAAACAGCATCCAAGGGGTGAAAAGAGAGCGGTGTCATTGTGCTCAGACAGCCAGCACAGAGAATTATTGTGCTAGAAGTTTGTACGATTCATTGCAAAATGGAGAAAAACGTGCCCATTTCTCAGGTTGGGCAACCTCTCCCCCAGGAGAGACAGGTGCAGTGCTCTTGATTTTATCACACTGACCTTCTTACACACCTAGACATCGATATGCAACCTTCTTTGTCTTGTCCATGTGTCAGTCAATGGCCAATCAGCAGCAAGAATTCCAACTGATTATGATGTCATAGTGGACCATCTTTGTATAAGTCAGAGCAACTCAGCAATGGCCGATCAGAACACAGAATTCAAACTGATTATGATGTCATAGTGGACCATCTTTGTATAAGTCAGAGCAACTCAGCAATGGCCAATCAGAACACAGAATTCAAACTGATTATGATGTCATAGTGGAACATGTCTATATAAGTCGCAGCACCTCAGCTCTACAGCAGATAAGAGAAGTGCACTGGTAGAGTTCTAATCAACCTGCTGGAGTAGGAATCTCATTGAATTATTAGAATATGGATAATCTATTGGCTCGCTTACGAAGACGAGCCAGAGAAGCGTTGACATCATGCTTCACTCAGTCAAGCACAAAACCAACAAAAATTCACCGCATCAATGGCCACGGTTTTGAAGCACAGCGTGTCAACATGAATGCAGTGTGTGCACATTGCAGGGGTAGGTTCTGGAACCTGAAAAGAAAAGGCTACGCCTGCATAGCCTGTGACAGTGTTGTCCACAAAAGGTGCCGCTGTTTGACTACTCATTGCATTGAAGAGCCAATGGCCTTGGTCCCACACATTGTGGAAGAGGCAGAGGAGGGCAACAGCAAATGTCCCCCTCAAGAAGATCTGCCTGAAATACAAACTGATTGTCAGGAAAAGATGGAGGTAGTGAGTGATCCTTGTAAAGGCTTGGCCCTACCCGATCTTGATGAGGCAAAGGAGGAAAGCATTGAATGTCCTCCTCAGGGTGATCTGCCTGAAGAACCAGTTGAATGTCAGGTCAAGATGGAAGAAGTGAGCGAGCCTTGTGAAATCATGGCCCCACTTGATCTTGATGAGGCAGAGGAGGAAAGAAGTGAATATCCTCCTCAGGATGATCTGCATGAAGAACCACTTGAATGCCAGGTCAATATGGAGGAAGTGAGCGAGCCTTGTGAAATCATGGCCCCACTTGATCTTGATGAGGCAGAGGAGGAAAGAAGTGAATATCCTCCTCAGGATGATCTGAATGAAGAACCACTTGAATGCCAGGTCAATATGGAGGAAGTGAGCGATCCATGTGAAGTCATGGCCCCACTTGATCATGAAGAGGCAGAGGAAGAAAACAGCAAATGTTGTCCCCTGGATGATCTGCCTGAAGATCAAGTTGAAGATCAGGAAAAGATGGAGGTAGTGAGTGATCCATGTCAAGTACTGGACCTACCCAATCTTGATGAGGCAAAGGAGGAAAGCATTGAATGTCCTCCTCAGGATGATCTGCCTCGAGAACCAGTTGAATCTCAAGTTAATACGGAGGAAGTGAGCGAGCCTTGTGAAATCATGGCCCTGCTTGATCTTGATGAATCAGAGGAGGAAAGCAGTGAATATCCTCCTCAGGATGATCTTCCGGAAGAACCAGCTGAATGTCAAGTTAAGATAGAGGCGGTGAGTGATCCATGTGAAGTCATGGCCCTACTTGATCTTGATGAAGAAGAGGAGAAAAGCAGTGAATATCCTCCTCTGGATGATCTGCCTGAAGAACCAGTTGAATGTCAGGTCAAGATGGAGGAAGTGAGTGATCCTTGTGTAGTCATGGCGCCACTGGATCTTGATGAGGCAGAGGAGGAAAGCAGCAAATCTCCTCCACAGGATGATCTGCCTGATGAACCGAATGAATTTCAGGCTAAGATGGAGGAAGTGATCGATCCTTGTGAAGTCTTGGTCCCACCCGTACTTGACAAGGCAGAGGACGAAAGCAGTGAATGTTCTCCTCAGGATGATCTGCCTGGAACTTCAAATCAATGTCAGATTGAGACTAATGAGGAAAATGAACCTTCTAAGATACCCACGCATAAGACGCTGAAAGAGTTCACCATCATGCACATGCTGGGTAAAGGAGCATTTGGGAAGGTGTTCCTCGTGCGCTCCGAAAAGGACAATAAAAACTACGCTATGAAGGCGATGAAGAAGACGCTCATCTGTAAATACATTGAATCGCTGTGGACAGAAAAGAGAGTATTCCAAAAAGCCGCTCCTTGTCCATTTGTTTTGGGAATGCACAGCTGTTTTCAAACTGACAGCCATGTGTGCTTTGTTATGAATTACGCGCCTGGAGGAGACCTGGTGAACCACATTATCAGGAATGGAAAACTGTCCGAAGACCACATAAGATTCTACGCGGCGGAAATATGCATTGGTGTAAATTTTTTACATCAAAAGGGAGTAATTCACCGGGACCTAAAACTGGATAACATTCTCCTTGACAGTGAGGGCCATATACAGATCTGCGACTTTGGCCTGAGTATAGAAGTCACCAAAAGACAAAAGATCAAGGAAGTATGTGGAACACCAGATTACTGCGCCCCTGAAATGTTTGAGAAAAACGGATACAGTTTCAGCGTTGACTGGTGGGCAGTTGGCATCATTATTCTTATCTTGGCAGAAGGACAAATGCCATTTTCAAGTCGAATACAAATGAGTGACATGAAAGAGGTCCTGAAGGAGCCAATGAAAATACCAGATTTTCTTTCGGACAACCTTAAATGGCTCTTGAGAGGTCTTTTAGCGAAGACCCCCGATTTCAGGCTGGGGTGTCATCCCAAGTTAGGGTTTTCACAGATCAAGCAACATCCATTTTTTCACAGCCTAGATTGGGATAAGGTGGCAAATAAACGTCTCCGACCACCATACAAACCTCAGTACAAGAGTCCTAATGAGCTGGAGCTGATTGAACAAGATTATTATTCCCTTTTTCCATCAACATCAGAGGACGAAAGAGCAGCCCAAGATGTAGACCAGACCCTATTTGATGGCTTTGATTATTCACCAGCCTAAGTGTCTGCTGCTGCTGAGAAACACCTTGAATATGTCCATCAATTACTAATAAAAAAAAAAAATAAAAAAATAAAAAAAAAACACAAATATGATTCAGTAATTTATTTTGCTCTGTGTGTTGATGCTGGTTTCATATACTGTGGTGAATATCCTAGAGTAGAAAAAAAAGACAGTGGACAGGTATAAATCTATAACCTGAGCAGTAACAGGTTAATTGAATTAACCCATCTTGTGATTTCTGCTGGAAACTGAACCAGCAATAAAGAAATGTGAGTATCTGTCCACTGTCTGAGATCAAATATTCTCTATTTACCCAAAACTACTACACCACTGGACACCACACTGCCTCTTTTCTTTCCTTTTTACTACTTTAATAACATCTATCTCATGTTGTATATAGTAGCAATAGTGGCACGGCCTTGCACATACGGTTTAACCCTTTGAAAAGCGGGGGGGAAGGTCCAAATGCAATTACAGGATGGAAATATGAACAATGTGTTCATGTTATTATGCAATGAAAGGGTTAACTGAGTGGGACAGATATATCCAGGGTACTGGAAGGTAAGTGTTGGGAGGCCTCTGCCAGTCAAACATTAAATCCGTTGAGTGAAAGTTGTATGCAATGCATTGGAAAACCCTCTGCAAAGCGTTTTAACTGTGTGACTGGTGTCTGAGTGTCAAAGAGATATCCAATTCACTGGGCAGGTGTGTGGCACTGAAATGAGTGCCAAAGAGATATACAATATATAGGAGACAGGTGTGTGGCACTGAAATGAGTGCCAAAGATATATCCGATATATAGGAGATAGGTGTGTGACACTGACATGAGTGCCAAAGAGATATCCGATATACAGGAGACAGGTGTGTGGCACTGAAATGTGTGCCAAAGATATATCCGATATACAGGAGACAGGTGTGTGGCACTGAAATGTGTGCCAAAGAGATATCCGATATACAGGAGATAGGTGTGTGGCACTGCAATGTGTGCCAAAGATATATCCGATATACAGGAGATAGGTGTGTGGCACTGCAATGTGTGCCAAAGAGATATCCGATATACAGGAGATAGGAGTGTGGTACTGAAATGAGTGCCAAAGAGATATCCGATATACAGGAGATAGGTGTGTGGCACTGAAATGAGTGCCAAAGAGATATCCGATATATAGGAGATAGGTGTGTGGCACTGCAATGAGTGCCAAAGATATATCCGATATACAGGAGATAGGTGTGTGGCACTGAAATGAGTGCCAAAGAGATATCCAATGCATTGGCTAACTGTGTAACAATGAAAGGGTTAAACGTTTGACTGTCCTTTCAGTGACAATGAGGTATTCAATGCATTGAATATAACTGTAGCACTGAATGGTTTAACTGCTTAATAGTCCTTTGAGTAGCAAACGGGTATCCAATGCACTGGATAGCAATGTGGCAATGAAAGTGGAAAAAAGAACACACACAATATCAACGAGGGTGCTTGTGTTTGGTTCGGCAGTAGGTAAAAGTGGATAATTTACTTATTTCATGTTCCCTGGTGAGCAATAGGGAGTAAAGATAATGAGTTATCCAATGCATTGAATAACTCTGTGGCACTGAAAGGGTTAGCAGTTTGTTTGGCCTCTAATTGGCAGAGGGTACACAATGCTTTGGATAGTTTTGATGTGCTGAAACGGTTATGCCTTTGAGTGAGCAATACAATTCACAGTGTTTATAAATTAGCCTGTGTAAGTAAAATACTTAAGTCTTCTTTGAAATCATTTATTCAGTTACAAAAAATGGTGTCAACAGGTCATTAAATAACCTAAAAATCCTTGGTATGCCTGTGCCCACCAGCTACATCCCCAGTATCACCACTTAAAACTAAAGTGTCCATTGAGGCACTAGAGCAATCATAGACCACAATATTAGCAGTGTATTTAATTAAAATATTATTGTACCTGTGACCGATCCATAAAACAGAATATTAGAAGACCTATATTAAACCACATTCCAAAACCATCGCACAATGAAAAACAAATACAAATCAAAATTGAATAAAATTCGAATCTTAACTCATCGAAAGCTTCAGCCATCCCCAGTGCACGGTTTCATGAATCCGAGAGGCATAAAGGACGGTTTCCACACAGGGGGAAGGCTTAGAGTAGAGGGTGGAGGGAGAGCGCTGCCAATCACTCTAAATCAAGATAACAGCACTCTCCTTCTTGCTACCATAGAGGGATTAGGTAGCTATTTATCATAGGGGGAAAAGTACTTAGATTAAATGGGGGTTTTAAGTTTGTTGTGGGGTATAAATCAGTTGCGGGGGTTGGAACATGACCGTTACACTTCAACACTTTGAGTGCCAGAGAGTTGTCTCACACTTTTAAATAAATTATACTTCTTTGCCACTCAAAGGGTTAATCTGCATGGACAAAGCCATGGAGCTATTGCCAGTATCTAAACAGCATCCAAGGGGTGAAAAGAGAGCGGTGTCATTGTGCTCAGACAGCCAGCACAGAGAATTATTGTGCTAGAAGTTTGTACGATTCATTGCAAAATGGAGAAAAACGTGCCCATTTCTCAGGTTGGGCAACCTCTCCCCCAGGAGAGACAGGTGCAGTGCTCTTGATTTTATCACACTGACCTTCTTACACACCTAGACATCGATATGCAACCTTCTTTGTCTTGTCCATGTGTCAGTCAATGGCCAATCAGCAGCAAGAATTCCAACTGATTATGATGTCATAGTGGACCATCTTTGTATAAGTCAGAGCAACTCAGCAATGGCCGATCAGAACACAGAATTCAAACTGATTATGATGTCATAGTGGACCATCTTTGTATAAGTCAGAGCAACTCAGCAATGGCCAATCAGAACACAGAATTCAAACTGATTATGATGTCATAGTGGAACATGTCTATATAAGTCGCAGCACCTCAGCTCTACAGCAGATAAGAGAAGTGCACTGATAGAGTTCTAATCAACCTGCTGGAGTAGGAATCTCATTGAATTATTAGAATATGGATAATCTATTGGCTCGCTTACGAAGACGAGCCAGAGAAGCGTTGACATCATGCTTCACTCAGTCAAGCACAAAACCAACAAAAATTCACCGCATCAATGGCCACGGTTTTGAAGCACAGCGTGTCAACATGAATGCAGTGTGTGCACATTGCAGGGGTAGGTTCTGGAACCTGAAAAGAAAAGGCTACGCCTGCATAGCCTGTGACAGTGTTGTCCACAAAAGGTGCCGCTGTTTGACTACTCATTGCATTGAAGAGCCAATGGCCTTGGTCCCACACATTGTGGAAGAGGCAGAGGAGGGCAACAGCAAATGTCCCCCTCAAGAAGATCTGCCTGAAATACAAACTGATTGTCAGGAAAAGATGGAGGTAGTGAGTGATCCTTGTAAAGGCTTGGCCCTACCCGATCTTGATGAGGCAAAGGAGGAAAGCATTGAATGTCCTCCTCAGGGTGATCTGCCTGAAGAACCAGTTGAATGTCAGGTCAAGATGGAAGAAGTGAGCGAGCCTTGTGAAATCATGGCCCCACTTGATCTTGATGAGGCAGAGGAGGAAAGAAGTGAATATCCTCCTCAGGATGATCTGCATGAAGAACCACTTGAATGCCAGGTCAATATGGAGGAAGTGAGCGAGCCTTGTGAAATCATGGCCCCACTTGATCTTGATGAGGCAGAGGAGGAAAGAAGTGAATATCCTCCTCAGGATGATCTGAATGAAGAACCACTTGAATGCCAGGTCAATATGGAGGAAGTGAGCGATCCATGTGAAGTCATGGCCCCACTTGATCATGAAGAGGCAGAGGAAGAAAACAGCAAATGTTGTCCCCTGGATGATCTGCCTGAAGATCAAGTTGAAGATCAGGAAAAGATGGAGGTAGTGAGTGATCCATGTGAAGTACTGGACCTACCCAATCTTGATGAGGCAAAGGAGGAAAGCATTGAATGTCCTCCTCAGGATGATCTGCCTCGAGAACCAGTTGAATCTCAACTTAATACGGAGGAAGTGAGCGAGCCTTGTGAAATCATGGCCCTGCTTGATCTTGATGAATCAGAGGAGGAAAGCAGTGAATATCCTCCTCAGGATGATCTTCCGGAAGAACCAGCTGAATGTCAAGTTAAGATAGAGGCGGTGAGTGATCCATGTGAAGTCATGGCCCTACTTGATCTTGATGAAGAAGAGGAGAAAAGCAGTGAATATCCTCCTCTGGATGATCTGCCTGAAGAACCAGTTGAATGTCAGGTCAAGATGGAGGAAGTGAGTGATCCTTGTGTAGTCATGGCGCCACTGGATCTTGATGAGGCAGAGGAGGAAAGCAGCAAATCTCCTCCACAGGATGATCTGCCTGATGAACCGAATGAATTTCAGGCTAAGATGGAGGAAGTGATCGATCCTTGTGAAGTCTTGGTCCCACCCGTACTTGACAAGGCAGAGGACGAAAGCAGTGAATGTTCTCCTCAGGATGATCTGCCTGGAACTTCAAATCAATGTCAGATTGAGACTAATGAGGAAAATGAACCTTCTAAGATACCCACGCATAAGACGCTGAAAGAGTTCACCATCATGCACATGCTGGGTAAAGGAGCATTTGGGAAGGTGTTCCTCGTGCGCTCCGAAAAGGACAATAAAAACTACGCTATGAAGGCGATGAAGAAGACGCTCATCTGTAAATACATTGAATCGCTGTGGACAGAAAAGAGAGTATTCCAAAAAGCCGCTCCTTGTCCATTTGTTTTGGGAATGCACAGCTGTTTTCAAACTGACAGCCATGTGTGCTTTGTTATGAATTACGCGCCTGGAGGAGACCTGGTGAACCACATTATCAGGAATGGAAAACTGTCCGAAGACCACATAAGATTCTACGCGGCGGAAATATGCATTGGTGTAAATTTTTTACATCAAAAGGGAGTAATTCACCGGGACCTAAAACTGGATAACATTCTCCTTGACAGTGAGGGCCATATACAGATCTGCGACTTTGGCCTGAGTATAGAAGTCACCAAAAGACAAAAGATCAAGGAAGTATGTGGAACACCAGATTACTGCGCCCCTGAAATGTTTGAGAAAAACGGATACAGTTTCAGCGTTGACTGGTGGGCAGTTGGCATCATTATTCTTATCTTGGCAGAAGGACAAATGCCATTTTCAAGTCGAATACAAATGAGTGACATGAAAGAGGTCCTGAAGGAGCCAATGAAAATACCAGATTTTCTTTCGGACAACCTTAAATGGCTCTTGAGAGGTCTTTTAGCGAAGACCCCCGATTTCAGGCTGGGGTGTCATCCCAAGTTAGGGTTTTCACAGATCAAGCAACATCCATTTTTTCACAGCCTAGATTGGGATAAGGTGGCAAATAAACGTCTCCGACCACCATACAAACCTCAGTACAAGAGTCCTAATGAGCTGGAGCTGATTGAACAAGATTATTATTCCCTTTTTCCATCAACATCAGAGGACGAAAGAGCAGCCCAAGATGTAGACCAGACCCTATTTGATGGCTTTGATTATTCACCAGCCTAAGTGTCTGCTGCTGCTGAGAAACACCTTGAATATGTCCATCAATTACTAATAAAAAAAAAAAAAAATAAATAAAAAAAAAACACAAATATGATTCAGTAATTTATTTTGCTCTGTGTGTTGATGCTGGTTTCATATACTGTGGTGAATATCCTAGAGTAGAAAAAAAAGACAGTGGACAGGTATAAATCTATAACCTGAGCAGTAACAGGTTAATTGAATTAACCCATCTTGTGATTTCTGCTGGAAACTGAACCAGCAATAAAGAAATGTGAGTATCTGTCCACTGTCTGAGATCAAATATTCTCTATTTACCCAAAACTACTACACCACTGGACACCACACTGCCTCTTTTCTTTCCTTTTTACTACTTTAATAACATCTATCTCATGTTGTATATAGTAGCAATAGTGGCACGGCCTTGCACATGCGGTTTAACCCTTTGAGAAGCGGGGGGGGGGGGGTCCAAATGCAATTACAGGATGGAAATATGAACAATGTGTTCATGTTATTATGCAATGAAAGGGTTAACTGAGTGGGACAGATATATCCAGGGTACTGGAAGGTAAGTGTTGGGAGGCCTCTGCCAGTCAAACATTAAATCCGTTGAGTGAAAGTTGTATGCAATGCATTGGAAAACCCTCTGCAAAGCGTTTTAACTGTGTGACTGGTGTCTGAGTGTCAAAGAGATATCCAATTCACTGGGCAGGTGTGTGGCACTGAAATGAGTGCCAAAGAGATATACAATATATAGGAGACAGGTGTGTGGCACTGAAATGAGTGCCAAAGATATATCCGATATATAGGAGATAGGTGTGTGACACTGACATGAGTGCCAAAGAGATATCCGATATACAGGAGACAGGTGTGTGGCACTGAAATGTGTGCCAAAGATATATCCGATATACAGGAGACAGGTGTGTGGCACTGAAATGTGTGCCAAAGAGATATCCGATATACAGGAGATAGGTGTGTGGCACTGCAATGTGTGCCAAAGATATATCCGATATACAGGAGATAGGTGTGTGGCACTGCAATGTGTGCCAAAGAGATATCCGATATACAGGAGATAGGAGTGTGGTACTGAAATGAGTGCCAAAGAGATATCCGATATACAGGAGATAGGTGTGTGGCACTGAAATGAGTGCCAAAGAGATATCCGATATATAGGAGATAGGTGTGTGGCACTGCAATGAGTGCCAAAGATATATCCGATATACAGGAGATAGGTGTGTGGCACTGAAATGAGTGCCAAAGAGATATCCAATGCATTGGCTAACTGTGTAACAATGAAACGGTTAAACGTTTGACTGTCCTTTCAGTGACAATGAGGTATTCAATGCATTGAATATAACTGTAGCACTGAATGGTTTAACTGCTTAATAGTCCTTTGAGTAGCAAACGGGTATCCAATGCACTGGATAGCAATGTGGCAATGAAAGTGGAAAGAAGAACACACACAATATCAACGAGGGTGCTTGTGTTTGGTTCGGCAGTAGGTAAAAGTGGATAATTTACTTATTTCATGTTCCCTGGTGAGCAATAGGGAGTAAAGATAATGAGTTATCCAATGCATTGAATAACTCTGTGGCACTGAAAGGGTTAGCAGTTTGTTTGGCCTCTAATTGGCAGAGGGTACACAATGCTTTGGATAGTTTTGATGTGCTGAAACGGTTATGCCTTTGAGTGAGCAATACAATTCACAGTGTTTATAAATTAGCCTGTGTAAGTAAAATACTTAAGTCTTCTTTGAAATCATTTATTCAGTTACAAAAAATGGTGTCAACAGGTCATTAAATAACCTAAAAATCCTTGGTATGCCTGTGCCCACCAGCTACATCCCCAGTATCACCACTTAAAACTAAAGTGTCCATTGAGGCACTAGAGCAATCATAGACCACAATATTAGCAGTGTATTTAATTAAAATATTATTGTACCTGTGACCGATCCATAAAACAGAATATTAGAAGACCTATATTAAACCACATTCCAAAACCATCGCACAATGAAAAACAAATACAAATCAAAATTGAATAAAATTCGAATCTTAACTCATCGAAAGCTTCAGCCATCCCCAGTGCACGGTTTCATGAATCCGAGAGGCATAAAGGACGGTTTCCACACAGGGGGAAGGCTTAGAGTAGAGGGTGGAGGGTGAGCGCTGCCAATCACTCTAAATCAAGATAACAGCACTCTCCTTCTTGCTACCATAGAGGGATTAGGTAGCTATTTATCATAGGGGGAAAAGTACTTAGATTAAATGGGGGTTTTAAGTTTGTTGTGGGGTATAAATCAGTTGCGGGGGTTGGAACATGACCGTTACACTTCAACACTTTGAGTGCCAGAGAGTTGTCTCACACTTTTAAATAAATTATACTTCTTTGCCACTCAAAGGGTTAATCTGCATGGACAAAGCCATGGCGCTATTGCCAGTATCTAAACAGCATCCAAGGGGTGAAAAGAGAGCGGTGTCATTGTGCTCAGACAGCCAGCACAGAGAATTATTGTGCTAGAAGTTTGTACGATTCATTGCAAAATGGAGAAAAACGTGCCCATTTCTCAGGTTGGGCAACCTCTCCCCCAGGAGAGACAGGTGCAGTGCTCTTGATTTTATCACACTGACCTTCTTACACACCTAGACATCGATATGCAACCTTCTTTGTCTTGTCCATGTGTCAGTCAATGGCCAATCAGCAGCAAGAATTCCAACTGATTATGATGTCATTGTGGACCATCTTTGTATAAGTCAGAGCAACTCAGCAATGGCCGATCAGAACACAGAATTCAAACTGATTATGATGTCATAGTGGACCATCTTTGTATAAGTCAGAGCAACTCAGCAATGGCCAATCAGAACACAGAATTCAAACTGATTATGATGTCATAGTGGAACATGTCTATATAAGTCGCAGCACCTCAGCTCTACAGCAGATAAGAGAAGTGCACTGGTAGAGTTCTAATCAACCTGCTGGAGTAGGAATCTCATTGAATTATTAGAATATGGATAATCTATTGGCTCGCTTACGAAGACGAGCCAGAGAAGCGTTGACATCATGCTTCACTCAGTCAAGCACAAAACCAACAAAAATTCACCGCATCAATGGCCACGGTTTTGAAGCACAGCGTGTCAACATGAATGCAGTGTGTGCACATTGCAGGGGTAGGTTCTGGAACCTGAAAAGAAAAGGCTACGCCTGCATAGCCTGTGACAGTGTTGTCCACAAAAGGTGCCGCTGTTTGACTACTCATTGCATTGAAGAGCCAATGGCCTTGGTCCCACACATTGTGGAAGAGGCAGAGGAGGGCAACAGCAAATGTCCCCCTCAAGAAGATCTGCCTGAAATACAAACTGATTGTCAGGAAAAGATGGAGGTAGTGAGTGATCCTTGTAAAGGCTTGGCCCTACCCGATCTTGATGAGGCAAAGGAGGAAAGCATTGAATGTCCTCCTCAGGGTGATCTGCCTGAAGAACCAGTTGAATGTCAGGTCAAGATGGAAGAAGTGAGCGAGCCTTGTGAAATCATGGCCCCACTTGATCTTGATGAGGCAGAGGAGGAAAGAAGTGAATATCCTCCTCAGGATGATCTGCATGAAGAACCACTTGAATGCCAGGTCAATATGGAGGAAGTGAGCGAGCCTTGTGAAATCATGGCCCCACTTGATCTTGATGAGGCAGAGGAGGAAAGAAGTGAATATCCTCCTCAGGATGATCTGAATGAAGAACCACTTGAATGCCAGGTCAATATGGAGGAAGTGAGCGATCCATGTGAAGTCATGGCCCCACTTGATCATGAAGAGGCAGAGGAAGAAAACAGCAAATGTTGTCCCCTGGATGATCTGCCTGAAGATCAAGTTGAAGATCAGGAAAAGATGGAGGTAGTGAGTGATCCATGTGAAGTACTGGACCTACCCAATCTTGATGAGGCAAAGGAGGAAAGCATTGAATGTCCTCCTCAGGATGATCTGCCTCGAGAACCAGTTGAATCTCAACTTAATACGGAGGAAGTGAGCGAGCCTTGTGAAATCATGGCCCTGCTTGATCTTGATGAATCAGAGGAGGAAAGCAGTGAATATCCTCCTCAGGATGATCTTCCGGAAGAACCAGCTGAATGTCAAGTTAAGATAGAGGCGGTGAGTGATCCATGTGAAGTCATGGCCCTACTTGATCTTGATGAAGAAGAGGAGAAAAGCAGTGAATATCCTCCTCTGGATGATCTGCCTGAAGAACCAGTTGAATGTCAGGTCAAGATGGAGGAAGTGAGTGATCCTTGTGTAGTCATGGCGCCACTGGATCTTGATGAGGCAGAGGAGGAAAGCAGCAAATCTCCTCCACAGGATGATCTGCCTGATGAACCGAATGAATTTCAGGCTAAGATGGAGGAAGTGATCGATCCTTGTGAAGTCTTGGTCCCACCCGTACTTGACAAGGCAGAGGACGAAAGCAGTGAATGTTCTCCTCAGGATGATCTGCCTGGAACTTCAAATCAATGTCAGATTGAGACTAATGAGGAAAATGAACCTTCTAAGATACCCACGCATAAGACGCTGAAAGAGTTCACCATCATGCACATGCTGGGTAAAGGAGCATTTGGGAAGGTGTTCCTCGTGCGCTCCGAAAAGGACAATAAAAACTACGCTATGAAGGCGATGAAGAAGACGCTCATCTGTAAATACATTGAATCGCTGTGGACAGAAAAGAGAGTATTCCAAAAAGCCGCTCCTTGTCCATTTGTTTTGGGAATGCACAGCTGTTTTCAAACTGACAGCCATGTGTGCTTTGTTATGAATTACGCGCCTGGAGGAGACCTGGTGAACCACATTATCAGGAATGGAAAACTGTCCGAAGACCACATAAGATTCTACGCGGCGGAAATATGCATTGGTGTAAATTTTTTACATCAAAAGGGAGTAATTCACCGGGACCTAAAACTGGATAACATTCTCCTTGACAGTGAGGGCCATATACAGATCTGCGACTTTGGCCTGAGTATAGAAGTCACCAAAAGACAAAAGATCAAGGAAGTATGTGGAACACCAGATTACTGCGCCCCTGAAATGTTTGAGAAAAACGGATACAGTTTCAGCGTTGACTGGTGGGCAGTTGGCATCATTATTCTTATCTTGGCAGAAGGACAAATGCCATTTTCAAGTCGAATACAAATGAGTGACATGAAAGAGGTCCTGAAGGAGCCAATGAAAATACCAGATTTTCTTTCGGACAACCTTAAATGGCTCTTGAGAGGTCTTTTAGCGAAGACCCCCGATTTCAGGCTGGGGTGTCATCCCAAGTTAGGGTTTTCACAGATCAAGCAACATCCATTTTTTCACAGCCTAGATTGGGATAAGGTGGCAAATAAACGTCTCCGACCACCATACAAACCTCAGTACAAGAGTCCTAATGAGCTGGAGCTGATTGAACAAGATTATTATTCCCTTTTTCCATCAACATCAGAGGACGAAAGAGCAGCCCAAGATGTAGACCAGACCCTATTTGATGGCTTTGATTATTCACCAGCCTAAGTGTCTGCTGCTGCTGAGAAACACCTTGAATATGTCCATCAATTACTAATAAAAAAAAAAAAAATAAAAAAAAAAAAAAAAACACAAATATGATTCAGTAATTTATTTTGCTCTGTGTGTTGATGCTGGTTTCATATACTGTGGTGAATATCCTAGAGTAGAAAAAAAAGACAGTGGACAGGTATAAATCTATAACCTGAGCAGTAACAGGTTAATTGAATTAACCCATCTTGTGATTTCTGCTGGAAACTGAACCAGCAATAAAGAAATGTGAGTATCTGTCCACTGTCTGAGATCAAATATTCTCTATTTACCCAAAACTACTACACCACTGGACACCACACTGCCTCTTTTCTTTCCTTTTTACTACTTTAATAACATCTATCTCATGTTGTATATAGTAGCAATAGTGGCACGGCCTTGCACATGCGGTTTAACCCTTTGAGAAGCGGGGGGGGGGGGGGGGTCCAAATGCAATTACAGGATGGAAATATGAACAATGTGTTCATGTTATTATGCAATGAAAGGGTTAACTGAGTGGGACAGATATATCCAGGGTACTGGAAGGTAAGTGTTGGGAGGCCTCTGCCAGTCAAACATTAAATCCGTTGAGTGAAAGTTGTATGCAATGCATTGGAAAACCCTCTGCAAAGCGTTTTAACTGTGTGACTGGTGTCTGAGTGTCAAAGAGATATCCAATTCACTGGGCAGGTGTGTGGCACTGAAATGAGTGCCAAAGAGATATACAATATATAGGAGACAGGTGTGTGGCACTGAAATGAGTGCCAAAGATATATCCGATATATAGGAGATAGGTGTGTGACACTGACATGAGTGCCAAAGAGATATCCGATATACAGGAGACAGGTGTGTGGCACTGAAATGTGTGCCAAAGATATATCCGATATACAGGAGACAGGTGTGTGGCACTGAAATGTGTGCCAAAGAGATATCCGATATACAGGAGATAGGTGTGTGGCACTGCAATGTGTGCCAAAGATATATCCGATATACAGGAGATAGGTGTGTGGCACTGCAATGTGTGCCAAAGAGATATCCGATATACAGGAGATAGGAGTGTGGTACTGAAATGAGTGCCAAAGAGATATCCGATATACAGGAGATAGGTGTGTGGCACTGAAATGAGTGCCAAAGAGATATCCGATATATAGGAGATAGGTGTGTGGCACTGCAATGAGTGCCAAAGATATATCCGATATACAGGAGATAGGTGTGTGGCACTGAAATGAGTGCCAAAGAGATATCCAATGCATTGGCTAACTGTGTAACAATGAAAGGGTTAAACGTTTGACTGTCCTTTCAGTGACAATGAGGTATTCAATGCATTGAATATAACTGTAGCACTGAATGGTTTAACTGCTTAATAGTCCTTTGAGTAGCAAACGGGTATCCAATGCACTGGATAGCAATGTGGCAATGAAAGTGGAAAGAAGAACACACACAATATCAACGAGGGTGCTTGTGTTTGGTTCGGCAGTAGGTAAAAGTGGATAATTTACTTATTTCATGTTCCCTGGTGAGCAATAGGGAGTAAAGATAATGAGTTATCCAATGCATTGAATAACTCTGTGGCACTGAAAGGGTTAGCAGTTTGTTTGGCCTCTAATTGGCAGAGGGTACACAATGCTTTGGATAGTTTTGATGTGCTGAAACGGTTATGCCTTTGAGTGAGCAATACAATTCACAGTGTTTATAAATTAGCCTGTGTAAGTAAAATACTTAAGTCTTCTTTGAAATCATTTATTCAGTTACAAAAAATGGTGTCAACAGGTCATTAAATAACCTAAAAATCCTTGGTATGCCTGTGCCCACCAGCTACATCCCCAGTATCACCACTTAAAACTAAAGTGTCCATTGAGGCACTAGAGCAATCATAGACCACAATATTAGCAGTGTATTTAATTAAAATATTATTGTACCTGTGACCGATCCATAAAACAGAATATTAGAAGACCTATATTAAACCACATTCCAAAACCATCGCACAATGAAAAACAAATACAAATCAAAATTGAATAAAATTCGAATCTTAACTCATCGAAAGCTTCAGCCATCCCCAGTGCACGGTTTCATGAATCCGAGAGGCATAAAGGACGGTTTCCACACAGGGGGAAGGCTTAGAGTAGAGGGTGGAGGGAGAGCGCTGCCAATCACTCTAAATCAAGATAACAGCACTCTCCTTCTTGCTACCATAGAGGGATTAGGTAGCTATTTATCATAGGGGGAAAAGTACTTAGATTAAATGGGGGTTTTAAGTTTGTTGTGGGGTATAAATCAGTTGCGGGGGTTGGAACATGACCGTTACACTTCAACACTTTGAGTGCCAGAGAGTTGTCTCACACTTTTAAATAAATTATACTTCTTTGCCACTCAAAGGGTTAATCTGCATGGACAAAGCCATGGCGCTATTGCCAGTATCTAAACAGCATCCAAGGGGTGAAAAGAGAGCGGTGTCATTGTGCTCAGACAGCCAGCACAGAGAATTATTGTGCTAGAAGTTTGTACGATTCATTGCAAAATGGAGAAAAACGTGCCCATTTCTCAGGTTGGGCAACCTCTCCCCCAGGAGAGACAGGTGCAGTGCTCTTGATTTTATCACACTGACCTTCTTACACACCTAGACATCGATATGCAACCTTCTTTGTCTTGTCCATGTGTCAGTCAATGGCCAATCAGCAGCAAGAATTCCAACTGATTATGATGTCATAGTGGACCATCTTTGTATAAGTCAGAGCAACTCAGCAATGGCCGATCAGAACACAGAATTCAAACTGATTATGATGTCATAGTGGACCATCTTTGTATAAGTCAGAGCAACTCAGCAATGGCCAATCAGAACACAGAATTCAAACTGATTATGATGTCATAGTGGAACATGTCTATATAAGTCGCAGCACCTCAGCTCTACAGCAGATAAGAGAAGTGCACTGGTAGAGTTCTAATCAACCTGCTGGAGTAGGACTCTCATTGAATTATTAGAATATGGATAATCTATTGGCTCGCTTACGAAGACGAGCCAGAGAAGCGTTGACATCATGCTTCACTCAGTCAAGCACAAAACCAACAAAAATTCACCGCATCAATGGCCACGGTTTTGAAGCACAGCGTGTCAACATGAATGCAGTGTGTGCACATTGCAGGGGTAGGTTCTGGAACCTGAAAAGAAAAGGCTACGCCTGCATAGCCTGTGACAGTGTTGTCCACAAAAGGTGCCGCTGTTTGACTACTCATTGCATTGAAGAGCCAATGGCCTTGGTCCCACACATTGTGGAAGAGGCAGAGGAGGGCAACAGCAAATGTCCCCCTCAAGAAGATCTGCCTGAAATACAAACTGATTGTCAGGAAAAGATGGAGGTAGTGAGTGATCCTTGTAAAGGCTTGGCCCTACCCGATCTTGATGAGGCAAAGGAGGAAAGCATTGAATGTCCTCCTCAGGGTGATCTGCCTGAAGAACCAGTTGAATGTCAGGTCAAGATGGAAGAAGTGAGCGAGCCTTGTGAAATCATGGCCCCACTTGATCTTGATGAGGCAGAGGAGGAAAGAAGTGAATATCCTCCTCAGGATGATCTGCATGAAGAACCACTTGAATGCCAGGTCAATATGGAGGAAGTGAGCGAGCCTTGTGAAATCATGGCCCCACTTGATCTTGATGAGGCAGAGGAGGAAAGAAGTGAATATCCTCCTCAGGATGATCTGAATGAAGAACCACTTGAATGCCAGGTCAATATGGAGGAAGTGAGCGATCCATGTGAAGTCATGGCCCCACTTGATCATGAAGAGGCAGAGGAAGAAAACAGCAAATGTTGTCCCCTGGATGATCTGCCTGAAGATCAAGTTGAAGATCAGGAAAAGATGGAGGTAGTGAGTGATCCATGTGAAGTACTGGACCTACCCAATCTTGATGAGGCAAAGGAGGAAAGCATTGAATGTCCTCCTCAGGATGATCTGCCTCGAGAACCAGTTGAATCTCAACTTAATACGGAGGAAGTGAGCGAGCCTTGTGAAATCATGGCCCTGCTTGATCTTGATGAATCAGAGGAGGAAAGCAGTGAATATCCTCCTCAGGATGATCTTCCGGAAGAACCAGCTGAATGTCAAGTTAAGATAGAGGCGGTGAGTGATCCATGTGAAGTCATGGCCCTACTTGATCTTGATGAAGAAGAGGAGAAAAGCAGTGAATATCCTCCTCTGGATGATCTGCCTGAAGAACCAGTTGAATGTCAGGTCAAGATGGAGGAAGTGAGTGATCCTTGTGTAGTCATGGCGCCACTGGATCTTGATGAGGCAGAGGAGGAAAGCAGCAAATCTCCTCCACAGGATGATCTGCCTGATGAACCGAATGAATTTCAGGCTAAGATGGAGGAAGTGATCGATCCTTGTGAAGTCTTGGTCCCACCCGTACTTGACAAGGCAGAGGACGAAAGCAGTGAATGTTCTCCTCAGGATGATCTGCCTGGAACTTCAAATCAATGTCAGATTGAGACTAATGAGGAAAATGAACCTTCTAAGATACCCACGCATAAGACGCTGAAAGAGTTCACCATCATGCACATGCTGGGTAAAGGAGCATTTGGGAAGGTGTTCCTCGTGCGCTCCGAAAAGGACAATAAAAACTACGCTATGAAGGCGATGAAGAAGACGCTCATCTGTAAATACATTGAATCGCTGTGGACAGAAAAGAGAGTATTCCAAAAAGCCGCTCCTTGTCCATTTGTTTTGGGAATGCACAGCTGTTTTCAAACTGACAGCCATGTGTGCTTTGTTATGAATTACGCGCCTGGAGGAGACCTGGTGAACCACATTATCAGGAATGGAAAACTGTCCGAAGACCACATAAGATTCTACGCGGCGGAAATATGCATTGGTGTAAATTTTTTACATCAAAAGGGAGTAATTCACCGGGACCTAAAACTGGATAACATTCTCCTTGACAGTGAGGGCCATATACAGATCTGCGACTTTGGCCTGAGTATAGAAGTCACCAAAAGACAAAAGATCAAGGAAGTATGTGGAACACCAGATTACTGCGCCCCTGAAATGTTTGAGAAAAACGGATACAGTTTCAGCGTTGACTGGTGGGCAGTTGGCATCATTATTCTTATCTTGGCAGAAGGACAAATGCCATTTTCAAGTCGAATACAAATGAGTGACATGAAAGAGGTCCTGAAGGAGCCAATGAAAATACCAGATTTTCTTTCGGACAACCTTAAATGGCTCTTGAGAGGTCTTTTAGCGAAGACCCCCGATTTCAGGCTGGGGTGTCATCCCAAGTTAGGGTTTTCACAGATCAAGCAACATCCATTTTTTCACAGCCTAGATTGGGATAAGGTGGCAAATAAACGTCTCCGACCACCATACAAACCTCAGTACAAGAGTCCTAATGAGCTGGAGCTGATTGAACAAGATTATTATTCCCTTTTTCCATCAACATCAGAGGACGAAAGAGCAGCCCAAGATGTAGACCAGACCCTATTTGATGGCTTTGATTATTCACCAGCCTAAGTGTCTGCTGCTGCTGAGAAACACCTTGAATATGTCCATCAATTACTAATAAAAAAAAAAAAATAAAAAAATAAAAAAAAAACACAAATATGATTCAGTAATTTATTTTGCTCTGTGTGTTGATGCTGGTTTCATATACTGTGGTGAATATCCTAGAGTAGAAAAAAAAGACAGTGGACAGGTATAAATCTATAACCTGAGCAGTAACAGGTTAATTGAATTAACCCATCTTGTGATTTCTGCTGGAAACTGAACCAGCAATAAAGAAATGTGAGTATCTGTCCACTGTCTGAGATCAAATATTCTCTATTTACCCAAAACTACTACACCACTGGACACCACACTGCCTCTTTTCTTTCCTTTTTACTACTTTAATAACATCTATCTCATGTTGTATATAGTAGCAATAGTGGCACGGCCTTGCACATGCGGTTTAACCCTTTGAGAAGCGGGGGGGGGGTCCAAATGCAATTACAGGATGGAAATATGAACAATGTGTTCATGTTATTATGCAATGAAAGGGTTAACTGAGTGGGACAGATATATCCAGGGTACTGGAAGGTAAGTGTTGGGAGGCCTCTGCCAGTCAAACATTAAATCCGTTGAGTGAAAGTTGTATGCAATGCATTGGAAAACCCTCTGCAAAGCGTTTTAACTGTGTGACTGGTGTCTGAGTGTCAAAGAGATATCCAATTCACTGGGCAGGTGTGTGGCACTGAAATGAGTGCCAAAGAGATATACAATATATAGGAGACAGGTGTGTGGCACTGAAATGAGTGCCAAAGATATATCCGATATATAGGAGATAGGTGTGTGACACTGACATGAGTGCCAAAGAGATATCCGATATATAGAGGAGACAGGTGTGTGGCACTGAAATGTGTGCCAAAGATATATCCGATATACAGGAGACAGGTGTGTGGCACTGAAATGTGTGCCAAAGAGATATCCGATATACAGGAGATAGGTGTGTGGCACTGCAATGTGTGCCAAAGATATAGCCGATATACAGGAGATAGGTGTGTGGCACTGCAATGTGTGCCAAAGAGATATCCGATATACAGGAGATAGGAGTGTGGTACTGAAATGAGTGCCAAAGAGATATCCGATATACAGGAGATAGGTGTGTGGCACTGAAATGAGTGCCAAAGAGATATCCGATATATAGGAGATAGGTGTGTGGCACTGCAATGAGTGCCAAAGATATATCCGATATACAGGAGATAGGTGTGTGGCACTGAAATGAGTGCCAAAGAGATATCCAATGCATTGGCTAACTGTGTAACAATGAAAGGGTTAAACGTTTGACTGTCCTTTCAGTGACAATGAGGTATTCAATGCATTGAATATAACTGTAGCACTGAATGGTTTAACTGCTTAATAGTCCTTTGAGTAGCAAACGGGTATCCAATGCACTGGATAGCAATGTGGCAATGAAAGTGGAAAGAACACACACAATATCAACGAGGGTGCTTGTGTTTGGTTCGGCAGTAGGTAAAAGTGGATAATTTACTTATTTCATGTTCCCTGGTGAGCAATAGGGAGTAAAGATAATGAGTTATCCAATGCATTGAATAACTCTGTGGCACTGAAAGGGTTAGCAGTTTGTTTGGCCTCTAATTGGCAGAGGGTACACAATGCTTTGGATAGATTTGATGTGCTGAAACGGTTATGCCTTTGAGTGAGCAATACAATTCACAGTGTTTATAAATTAGCCTGTGTAAGTAAAATACTTAAGTCTTCTTTGAAATCATTTATTCAGTTACAAAAAATGGTGTCAACAGGTCATTAAATAACCTAAAAATCCTTGGTATGCCTGAGCCCCCCAGCTACATCCCCAGTATCACCACTTAAAACTAAAGTGTCCATTGAGGCACTAGAGCAATCATAGACCACAATATTAGCAGTGTATTTAATTAAAATATTATTGTACCTGTGACCGATCCATAAAACAGAATATTAGAAGACCTATATTAAACCACATTCCAAAACCATCGCACAATGAAAAACAAATACAAATCAAAATTGAATAAAATTCGAATCTTAACTCATCGAAAGCTTCAGCCATCCCCAGTGCACGGTTTCATGAATCCGAGAGGCATAAAAGAGGGTTTCCACACAGGGGGAAGGCTTAGAGTAGAGGGTGGAGGGAGAGCGCTGCCAATCACTCTAAATCAAGATAACAGCACTCTCCTTCTTGCTACCATAGAGGGATTAGGTAGCTATTTATCATAGGGGGAAAAGTACTTAGATTAAATGGGGGTTTTAAGTTTGTTGTGGGGTATAAATCAGTTGCGGGGGTTGGAACATGACCGTTACACTTCAACACTTTGAGTGCCAGAGAGTTGTCTCACACTTTTAAATAAATTATACTTCTTTGCCACTCAAAGGGTTAATCTGCATGGACAAAGCCATGGCGCTATTGCCAGTATCTAAACAGCATCCAAGGGGTGAAAAGAGAGCGGTGTCATTGTGCTCAGACAGCCAGCACAGAGAATTATTGTGCTAGAAGTTTGTACGATTCATTGCAAAATGGAGAAAAACGTGCCCATTTCTCAGGTTGGGCAACCTCTCCCCCAGGAGAGACAGGTGCAGTGCTCTTGATTTTATCACACTGACCTTCTTACACACCTAGACATCGATATGCAACCTTCTTTGTCTTGTCCATGTGTCAGTCAATGGCCAATCAGCAGCAAGAATTCCAACTGATTATGATGTCATAGTGGACCATCTTTGTATAAGTCAGAGCAACTCAGCAATGGCCGATCAGAACACAGAATTCAAACTGATTATGATGTCATAGTGGAACATGTCTATATAAGTCGCAGCACCTCAGCTATACAGCAGATAAGAGAAGTGCACTGGTAGAGTTCTAATCAACCTGCTGGAGTAGGAATCTCATTGAATTATTAGAATATGGATAATCTATTGGCTCGCTTCCGAAGACGAGTCAGAGAAGCGTTGACATCATGCTTCATTCAGTCAAGCACAAAACCAACGAAAATTCACCGCATCAATGGCCACGGTTTTGAAGCACAGCGTGTCAACATGAATGCAGTGTGTGCACATTGCAGGGGTAGGTTCTGGAACCTGAAAAGAAAAGGCTACGCCTGCATAGCCTGTGACAGTGTTGTCCACAAAAGGTGCCGCTGTTTGACTACTCGTTGCATTGAAGAGCCAATGGCCTTGGTCCCACACATTGTGGAAGAGGCAGAGGAGGGCAACAGCAAATGTCCCCCTCAAGAAGATCTGCCTGAAATACAAACTGATTGTCAGGAAAAGATGGAGGTAGTGAGTGATCCTTGTAAAGGCTTGGCCCTACCCGATCTTGATGAGGCAAAGGAGGAAAGCATTGAATGTCCTCCTCAGGGTGATCTGCCTGAAGAACCAGTTGAATGTCAGGTCAAGATGGAAGAAGTGAGCGAGCCTTGTGAAATCATGGCCCCACTTGATCTTGATGAGGCAGAGGAGGAAATAAGTGAATATCCTCCTCAGGATGATCTGCATGAAGAACCACTTGAATGCCAGGTCAATATGGAGGAAGTGAGCGAGCCTTGTGAAATCATGGCCCCACTTGATCTTGATGAGGCAGAGGAGGAAAGAAGTGAATATCCTCCTCAGGATGATCTGCATGAAGAACCACTTGAATGCCAGGTCAATATGGAGGAAGTGAGCGATCCATGTGAAGTCATGGCCCCACTTGATCATGAAGAGGCAGAGGAAGAAAACAGCAAATGTTGTCCCCTGGATGATCTGCCTGAAGATCAAGTTGAAGATCAGGAAAAGATGGAGGTAGTGAGTGATCCATGTGAAGTACTGGACCTACCCAATCTTGATGAGGCAAAGGAGGAAAGCATTGAATGTCCTCCTCAGGATGATCTGCCTCGAGAACCAGTTGAATCTCAAGTTAATACGGAGGAAGTGAGCGAGCCTTGTGAAATCATGGCCCTGCTTGATCTTGATGAATCAGAGGAGGAAAGTAGTGAATATCCTCCTCAGGATGATCTTCCGGAAGAACCAGCTGAATGTCAAGTTAAGATAGAGGCGGTGAGTGATCCATGTGAAGTCATGGCCCTACTTGATCTTGATGAAGAAGAGGAGAAAAGCAGTGAATATCCTCCTCTGGATGATCTGCCTGAAGAACCAGTTGAATGTCAGGTCAAGATGGAGGAAGTGAGTGATCCTTGTGTAGTCATGGCGCCACTGGATCTTGATGAGGCAGAGGAGGAAAGCAGCAAATCTCCTCCACAGGATGATCTGCCTGATGAACCGAATGAATTTCAGGCTAAGATGGAGGAAGTGATCGATCCTTGTGAAGTCTTGGTCCCACCCGTACTTGACAAGGCAGAGGACGAAAGCAGTGAATGTTCTCCTCAGGATGATCTGCCTGGAACTTCAAATCAATGTCAGATTGAGACTAATGAGGAAAATGAACCTTCTAAGATACCCACGCATAAGACGCTGAAAGAGTTCACCATCATGCACATGCTGGGTAAAGGAGCATTTGGGAAGGTGTTCCTCGTGCGCTCCGAAAAGGACAATAAAAACTACGCTATGAAGGCGATGAAGAAGACGCTCATCTGTAAATACATTGAATCGCTGTGGACAGAAAAGAGAGTATTCCAAAAAGCCGCTCCTTGTCCATTTGTTTTGGGAATGCACAGCTGTTTTCAAACTGACAGCCATGTGTGCTTTGTTATGAATTACGCGCCTGGAGGAGACCTGGTAGACCACATTATCAGGAATGGAAAACTGTCCGAAGACCACCTAAGATTCTACGCAGCGGAAATATGCATTGGTGTAAATTTTTTACATCAAAAGGGAGTAATTCACCGGGACCTAAAACTGGATAACATTCTCCTTGACAGTGAGGGCCATATACAGATCTGCGACTTTGGCCTGAGTATAGAAGTCACCAAAAGACAAAAGATCAAGGAAGTATGTGGAACACCAGATTACTGCGCCCCTGAAATGTTTGAGAAAAACGGATACAGTTTCAGCGTTGACTGGTGGGCAGTTGGCATCATTATTCTTATCTTGGCAGAAGGACAAATGCCATTTTCAAGTCGAATACAAATGAGTGACATGAAAGAGGTCCTGAAGGAGCCAATGAAAATACCAGATTTTCTTTCGGACAACCTTAAATGGCTCTTGAGAGGTCTTTTAGCGAAGACCCCCGATTTCAGGCTGGGGTGTCATCCCAAGTTAGGGTTTTCACAGATCAAGCAACATCCATTTTTTCACAGCCTAGATTGGGATAAGGTGGCAAATAAACGTCTCCGACCACCATACAAACCTCAGTACAAGAGTCCTAATGAGCTGGAGCTGATTGAACAAGATTATTATTCCCTTTTTCCATCCACATCAGAGGACGAAAGAGCAGCCCAAGATGTAGACCAGACCCTATTTGATGGCTTTGATTATTCACCAGCCTAAGTGTCTGCTGCTGCTGAGAAACACCTTGAATATGTCCATCAATTACTAATAAAAAAAAAAATAAAAAAAACACAAATACGATTCAGTAATTTAGTTTAATCTGTCTGGTGATGCTGGTTTCATATACTGTGGTGAATATTCTAGAGTAGACAAAAAAGACAGTGGACAGGTATAAATCTATAACCTGAGCAGTAACAGGTTAATTGAATTAACCCATCTTGTGCTTTCTGCTGGAAACTGAACCAGCAATAAAGAAATGTGAGTATCTGTCCACTGTCTGAGATCAAATATTCTCTATTTACCCCAAACCTACTACACCACTGGACACCACTGCCTCTTTTCTTTCCTTTTTACTACTTTAATTACATCTATCTCATGTTATATATAGGAGCAATAGTGGCACGGCCTTGCACATGCGGTTTAACCCTTTGAGAAGCGGGGGGGGGGGGGTCCAAATGCAATTACAGGATGAAAAAATGAACAATGTGTTCATGTTACTATGCAATGAAAGGGTTAACTGAGTGGGACAGATATATCCAGGATACTGGAAGGTAAGTGTTGGGAGGCCTCTGCCAGTCAAACATTAAATCCTTTGAGTGAAAGTTGTATGCAATGCATTGGAAAACCCTCTGCAAAGCGTTTTAACTGTGTGACTGGTGTCTGAGTGTCAAAGAGATATCCAATTCACTGGGCAGGTGTGTGGCACTGAAATGAGTGCCAAAGAGATATACAATATATAGGAGACAGGTGTGTGGCACTGAAATGTGTGCCAAAGAGATATCCGATATACAGGAGATAGGTGTGTGGCACTGCAATGTGTGCCAAAGATATATCCGATATACAGGAGACAGGTGTGTGGCACTGCAATGTGTGCCAAAGAGATATCCGATATACAGGAGATAGGAGTGTGGTACTGAAATGAGTGCCAAAGAGATATCCGATATACAGGAGATAGGTGTGTGGCACTGAAATGAGTGCCAAAGAGATATCCGATATACAGGAGATAGGAGTGTGGTAGTGAAATGAGTGCCAAAGAGATATCCGATATACAGGAGATAGGTGTGTGGCACTGAAATGAGTGCCAAAGAGATATCCGATATACAGGAGATAGGTGTGTGGCACTGAAATGAGTGCCAAAGATATATCCGATATACAGGAGACAGGTGTGTGGCACTGAAATGTGTGCCAAAGAGATATCTGATATACAGGAGATAGGTGTGTGGCACTGCAATGAGTGCCAAAGAGATATCCGATATACAGGAGATAGGTGTGTGTGGCACTGAAATGTGTGCCAAAGAGATATCCGATATACAGGAGATAGGTGTGTGTGGCACTGAAATGTGTGCCAAAGAGATATCCGATATACAGGAGATAGGTGTGTGTGGCACTGAAATGTGTGCCAAAGAGATATCCGATATACAGGAGATAGGTGTGTGGCACTGCAATGAGTGCCAAAGAGATATCCGATATACAGGAGATAGGAGTGTGGTACTGCAATGAGTGCCAAAGAGATATCCGATATACAGGAGATAGGTGTGTGGCACTGAAATGAGTGCCAAAGATATATCCAATATACAGGAGATAGGTGTGTGGTACTGCAATGAGTGCCAAAGAGATATCCGATATACAGGAGATAGGTGTGTGGCACTGCAATGAGTGCCAAAGAGATATCCGATATACAGGAGATAGGAGTGTGGTACTGCAATGAGTGCCAAAGAGATATCCGATATACAGGAGGTAGGTGTGTGGCGCTGAAATGAGTGCCAAATAGATATCCGATATACAGGAGATAGGTGTGTGGCACTGAAATGAGTGCCAAAGAGATATCCGATATATAGGAGATAGGTGTGTGTGGCACTGAAATGAGTGCCAAAGAGATATCCGATATACAGGAGATAGGTGTGTGGCACTGAAATGAGTGCCAAAGAGATATCCGATATACAGGAGACAGGTGTGTGGCACTGAAATGAGTGCCAAAGAGATATCCGATATACAGGAGATAGGTGTGTGGCACTGAAACAAATGCCAAAGAGATATCCGATATACAGGAGATAGGTGTGTGGCACTGAAACAAATGCCAAAGAGATATCCGATATACAGGAGATAGGTGTGTGGCGCTGAAATGAGTGCCAAAGAGATATCCGATATACAGGAGATAGGTGTGTGTGGCACTGAAATGAGTGCCAAAGAGATATCCGATATACAGGAGATAGGTGTGTGGCACTGAAATGAGTGCCAAAGAGATATCCGATATACAGGAGACAGGTGTGTGGCACTGAAATGAGTGCCAAAGATATATCTGATATACAGGAGATAGGTGTGTGGCACTGAAACAAATGCCAAAGAGATATCCGATATACAGGAGATAGGTGTGTGGCACTGAAACAAATGCCAAAGAGATATCCGATATACAGGAGATAGGTGTGTGGTATTGAAATGAGTGCCAAAGAGATATCCGATATACAGGAGATAGGAGTGTGGCACTGAAATGAGTGCCAAAGAGATATCCGATATACAGGAGATAGGTGTGTGGCACTGAAATGAGTGCCAAAGAGATATCCGATATACAGGAGATAGGTGTGTGGCACTGAAATGAGTGCCAAAGATATATCCGATATACAGGAGACAGGTGTGTGGCACTGAAATGAGTGCCAAATATATATCCGATATACAGGAGATAGGTGTGTGGCACTGAAATGAGTGCCAAAGAGATATCCGATATACAGGAGATAGGTGTGTGGCACTGAAATGAGTGCCAAAGATATATCCGATATACAGGAGGTAGGTGTGTGACACTGAAATGAGTGCCAAATATATATCCGATATATAGGAGATAGGTGTGTGGCACTGCAATGTGTGCCAAAGAGATATCCGATATACAGGAGATAGGTGTGTGGCACTGAAATGAGTGCCAAAGAGATATCCGATATACAGGAGATAGGTGTGTGGCACTGAAATGAGTGCCAAAGAGATATCCGATATACAGGAGATAGGTGTGTGGCACTGAAATGTGTGCCAAAGAGATATCCGATATACAGGAGATAGGTGTGTGGCACTGAAATGAGTGCCAAAGAGATATCCGATATACAGGAGATGGGTGTGTGGCACTGCAATGTGTGCCAAAGAGATATCCGATATAGAGGAGATCGGTGTGTGGCACTGAAATGAGTGCCAAAGAGATATCCGATATACAGGAGATAGGTGTGTGGCACTGAAATGTGTGCCAAAGAGATATCCGATATACAGGAGATAGGTGTGTGGCACTGCAATGTGTGCCAAAGATATATCCGATATACAGGAGACAGGTGTGTGGCACTGAAATGTGTGCCAAAGAGATATCCGATATACAGGAGACAGGTGTGTGGCACTGAAATGAGTGCCAAAGAGATATCCGATATACAGGAGATAGGTGTGTGGCACTGAAATGAGTGCCAAAGATATATCCGATATACAGGAGATAGGTGTGTGGCACTGAAATGAGTGCCAAAGAGATATCCGATATACAGGAGATGGGTGTATGGCACTGAAATGTGTGCCAAAGAGATATCCGATATACAGGAGATAGGTGTGTGGCACTGAAATGAGTGCCAAAGATATAGCCGATATACAGGAGATAGGTGTGTGGCACTGAAATGAGTGCCAAAGAGATATCCGATATACAGGAGATGGGTGTATGGCACTGAAATGTGTGCCAAAGAGATATCCGATATACAGGAGATAGGAGTGTGGTACTGAAATGAGTGCCAAAGAGATATCCGATATACAGGAGATAGGTGTGTGGTACTGAAATGTGTGCCAAAGAGATATCCGATATACAGGAGATGGGTGTGTGGCACTGAAATGTGTGCCAAAGAGATATCCGATATACAGGAGACAGGTGTGTGGCACTGAAATGTGTGCCAAAGAGATATCCGATATACAGGAGATAGGTGTGTGGCACTGAAATGTGTGCCAAAGAGATATCCGATATACAGGAGATAGGTGTGTGGCACTGAAATGAGTGCCAAAGATATATCCGATATACAGGAGATAGGTGTGTGGCACTGAAATGAGTGCCAAAGAGATATCGGATATACAGGAGATAGGTGTGTGGCACTGAAATGTGTGCCAAAGAGATATCGGATATACAGGAGATAGGTGTGTGGCACTGCAATGTGTGCCAAAGAGATATCCGATATACAGGAGATAGGTGTGTGGCACTGCAATGTGTGCCAAAGAGATATCCGATATAGAGGAGATCGGTGTGTGGCACTGAAATGAGTGCCAAAGAGATATCCGATATACAGGAGATAGGTGTGTGGCACTGAAATGTGTGCCAAAGAGATATCCGATATACAGGAGATAGGTGTGTGGCACTGCAATGTGTGCCAAAGATATATCCGATATACAGCAGACAGGTGTGTGGCACTGAAATGTGTGCCAAAGAGATATCCGATATACAGGAGACAGGTGTGTGGCACTGAAATGAGTGCCAAAGAGATATCCGATATACAGGAGATAGGTGTGTGGCACTGAAATGAGTGCCAAAGATATATCCGATATACAGGAGATAGGTGTGTGGCACTGAAATGAGTGCCAAAGAGATATCCGATATACAGGAGATGGGTGTATGGCACTGAAATGTGTGCCAAAGAGATATCCGATATACAGGAGATGGGTGTATGGCACTGAAATGTGTGCCAAATAGATATCCGATATACAGGAG
The DNA here is from genome assembly GCA_037306005.1 of Rhinophrynus dorsalis. NCBI lineage: Eukaryota > Metazoa > Chordata > Amphibia > Anura > Rhinophrynidae > Rhinophrynus > Rhinophrynus dorsalis. The sequence continues at coordinate 118,170,899 of CM074728.1, read as the reverse complement.
ATAGGTGTGTGGTACTGAAATGAGTGCCAATGAGATATCCGATATACAGGAGATAGGTGTGTGGCACTGAAATGAGTGCCAAAGAGATATCCGATATACAGGAGATAGGTGTGTGGCACTGAAATGTGTGCCAAACAGATATCCGATATACAGGAGATAGGTGTGTGGCACTGAAATGAGTGCCAAAGAGATATCGGATATACAGGAGATAGGAGTGTGGCACTGAAATGAGTGCCAAAGATATATCCGATATACAGGAGATAGGTGTGTGGCAATGAAATGAGTGCCAAAGAGATATCCGATATACAGGAGATAGGTGTGTGGCACTGACATGAGTGCCAAAGAGATATCCGATATACAGGAGATAGGTGTGTGGCACTGAAATGTGTGCCAAAGATATATCCGATATACAGGAGATAGGTGTGTGGCACTGAAATGTGTGCCAAAGATATATCCGATATACAGGAGATAGGTGTGTGGCACTGAAATGAGTGCCAAAGATATATCCGATATACAGGAGATAGGTGTGTGGCACTGAAATGAGTGCCAAAGAGATATCCGATATACAGGAGATAGGTGTGTGGCACTGAAATGTGTGCCAAAGATATATCCGATATACAGGAGATAGGTGTGTGGCACTGAAATGAGTGCCAAAGAGATATCCGATATATAGGAGATAGGTGTGTGGCACTGACATGAGTGCCAAAGAGATATCCGATATACAGGAGATAGGTGTGTGGCACTGAAATGTGTGCCAAAGAGATATCCGATATAGAGGAGATCGGTGTGTGGCACTGAAATGTGTGCCAAAGAGATATCCGATATACAGGAGATAGGAGTGTGGTACTGAAATGAGTGCCAAAGAGATATCCGATATACAGGAGATAGGTGTGTGGCACTGAAATGAGTGCCAAAGATATATCCGATATACAGGAGATAGGTGTGTGGTACTGAAATGAGTGCCAAAGAGATATCCGATATACAGGAGATAGGTGTGTGGCACTGAAATGTGTGCCAAAGAGATATCCGATATATAGGAGATAGGTGTGTGGCACTGAAATGAGTGCCAAAGATATATCCGATATACAGGAGATAGGTGTGTGGCACTGAAATGAGTGCCAAAGAGATATCCGATATACAGGAGATAGGTGTGTGGCACTGAAATGAGTGCCAAAGAGATATCCGATATACAGGAGATAGGAGTGTGGCACTGAAATGAGTGCCAAAGATATATCCGATATACAGGAGATAGGTGTGTGGCACTGAAATGAGTGCCAAAGAGATATCCGATATACAGGAGATAGGTGTGTGGCACTGAAATGAGTGCCAAAGAGATATCTGATATACAGGAGACATAGTGGAGCATGTCTATATAAGTCGCAGCACTTCAGCATTGAGAATGAACATGTCTTCTCCAGCGAGGTTGATTTTCTGCCCTGTTCTGTCATCACATTACATATATTAACCCTTTCGGTGCCAGAGGTGTTTCCAAATCATTGTTATGCAATGTGCTGGATACCTTTCTGGATGCCTTCCGACTTGGGGCTTGCATGCTGGGAAATTGTGTCCGGGGACTCATACAGCAAGTTAGCAGCGTCAATGGCGACAGTAGTTGTCACCACTGACTCTGCTAAATTCTCTATGAGTCTCTGGACACCATTTCCCAGCACGCAAGTCACGCCTGGGATGCAGACTTGTAATGCCTCACTCTGACTACACTAGCACTGGGGTTCAAAGTGAGAACCGCAGCGTTGTGAAGGATGGTATCAGCCGAGCCAGCATGACGAGCAACTTGCATAAAGAGCGACACAGTCATACACACACATACACGCAATGCACAACATGTAGACACATAGTGTGTGATACAGACATGCAACTCACACAGTGAGGAACACGCAGGCACACACAGAGGCACACACAGAGGCGCACACACACACACACACACAGAAGTGATTCATAAGGGGATGACTTATGTGTCATTGTAATGAGTTTGTGTTTGTACTTATGCCTGCACTGTGGCATTCATTCATATAGTTGAAATGCATGTGGTGATTGCACATACTATGGTGGAAGGTGGATCGTGTTGGCTCCCGGGGTGTGAGTGAGTGTGTTTGTGAGTGTGAGTGATTGGCATTTATTCATGTAGTTGAAATGCATGTGGCGATTGCACATACTATGGTGGAAGGTGGATCGTGCTGGCTCCTGGGTTGTGAGTGAGACTATGGTAGAAGGTGGATCGTGCTGGCTCCCGGGGTGTGAGTGTGAGTGAGTAAGTGTAAATGAGTGCGAGAGTGAGTGTGTGAATGTGAGTGATTGCACGTGAGCGATTGAATTAGTGTGCATGAGTGTGTGAGAGTGTGATTGCGTGAGAGTGTGTGAATGTGAAAGTGTGTGAGTGAGAGTTTGAGTGAGAGTGAGTGTGTGAGTGGGAGAGTGAGTGTGTGAGTGGGAGAGTGAGTGTGAGTGAGTGATTGAGTGTGTGTGAATGTGTGAGTGTGTGTGATTGAGTGTGAGAGTGAGAGTGTGAGTGAGTGTGAGAAAGAGAGAGTGAGTGTGTGTGTGTGTGAATGAGAGAGTGTGAGTGAGTGAGAGTATGTGTGTGTGATTGAGTGTGAGTGACTGCATTTGAGTGTGTGAGTGATTGAATGTGAGTGAGAGAATGTGAGTGTATGATTGAGTGTGTGTGAGAGTGTGTGTGAGTGAGTGTGATTGAGTGTGTAAATGTGAAAGTGTGTGAGTGAGAGTTTGAGTGAGTGTGTGAGTGAGAGGGTGTATGAGTGTGAGTGAAAGAGTGTGAGTGCGAGTGATTGAGTGTGTGTGAGTGAAAGTGTGTGTGAGAGTGTGTGTAAGTTAGAGAGTGTGAGTGAGTGAGTGAGTGTGGGTGTGTGTGAGAGTGTGAATGAGAGAGTGTGAGTGAAAGTGTGTGTGACTGAGTGAGTGTGTGTGATTGAGTTTGAGTGTGTGTGAGTGAGTGTGTGTGTGATTGAGTGTGAGAGTGTGTGAGAGAATGTGAGTGAGAGTGTGTGACTGAGTGTGATTGAGTGTGTGTGTGTGTGAATGTGAAAGTGTGAGTGAGAGTTTGAGTGAGTGAGAGGGTGTATGAGTGTGAGTGAGTGAGTATGAGTGATTGAGTGTGTGTGAATGAGAGTGCGAGTGAGAATGTGTGAGTGTGTGATTGAGTGTGAGAGTGTGTGAGTGAGAGAGTGTGAATGAGAGAGTGTGAGTGAGAGTGTGTGTGATTGCGTTTGAGTTTGTGTGAGTGAGAGTGTGAGTTAGAGTTGTGTGATTGAGTGTGAGTGTGTGAGAGTATTTGTGAGAGAGTGTGAGTGAGTGTGTGATTGAGTGTGTGATTGAGTGTGTGTGTGTGTGACTGTGATTGAGTGAGTGTGTGAATGTGAAAGTGTGTGAGTGAGAGTTTGAGTGAGTGTGTGAGTGAAAGGGTGTATGAGTGATTGAGTGTGTGTGAGTGAGAGTGAAAGTGTGTGAGAGTGTGTGTGAGAGTGTGAGTGAGAGTGTGTGTGAGTGAGAGTGTGAGTGAGAGTGTGTGTGAGAGAGTGTGAGTGAGAGTTTGAGTGTGTGAGTGAGTGTGTGTGTGATTGAGTGTGAGTGTGAGAGAGTGTGAGTGAGAGGGTGTATGAGTGTGAGTGAGAGTGTGTGATAGTGTGAGTGAGAGTGTGAGTGATTGAGTGTGTGTGAGTGAGAGTGTGTGAGTGAGAGTGTGTCATTGAGTGTGAGTGTGTGTGAGTGAGTGTGTCTGAGGGTGAGTGAGAGTGTGTGTGATTGAGTGTGTGTGATTGAGTTTGAGTGTGTTTGTGTCTGATGTGTTTGTGTCTGTGGTGTAGGAGCGAGTGGCAGCCATTTTGTTTTTTCAGTCACTTGGATAGTGGTGGGCGGGCTGGATAGTGGGGGCAGGCCAACTCCCTGCATGATTTAAATCACTCCACCACTGAATCACCCAATGGGAGCAGTAACTCCACCTTACTTAAGCTGAGGTAACATAGTAATATAACACATGGTGGCTCTTCAGTTGAGGCAACGTAGCAATATGCTGAGGGAACAAATAGAAAGTGGCGTTTGAGGCTTGCCCTCTAACATACAGCAAAGCATCTCTGTCCCTTTAAGGAGAAAGGGCGGGAATCAGGAATCAGGAAGTGGAGGAGTGAGAGTTGAAAACAGACAGTTAGTGAGGTTGACTGAAGAGATGAAAAGTGTTAAATAAAAGAGTTGCTATTAAGTTTATCCCTGAGTTTGTATTTTATGGAAACATTACACCCTCGTACTGACACAGTCTATGGAGAGTTACAGTTATCTGTGGGAGGTGACACAGTGTGTATGGAGGGTTACAGTTATCTGTGGGAGGTGACAGTGTATGGAGGGTTACAGTTATCTGTGGGAGGTGACACAGTGTATGGAGGGTTACAGTTATCTGTGGGAGGTGACACAGAGTGTATGGAGGGTTAAAGTTATCTGTGGGAGGTGACAGTGTATGGAGGGTTACAGTTATCTGTGGGAGGTGACACAGTGTGTATGAAGGGTTACAGTTATCTGTGGGAGGTGACACAGAGTGTATGGAGGGTTACAGTTATCTGTGGGAGGTGACAGTGTATGGAGGGTTACAGTTATCTGTGCGAGGTGACACACAGTGTATGGAGGGTTACAGTTATCTGTGGGAGGTGACACACAGTGTATGGAGGGTTACAGTTATCTGTGGGAGGTGACACAGAGTGTATGGAGAGTTACAGTTATCTGTGGGAGGTGACACAGAGTGTATGGAGGGTTACAGTTATCTGTGGGAGGTGACACAGAGTGTATGTAGGGTTACAGTTATCTGTGGACGTGACACAGAGTGTATGTAGGGTTACAGTTATCTGTGGGAGGTGACACAGTGTATGGAGGGTTACAGTTATCTGTGGGAGGTGAAACAGAGTGTATGGAGGGTTACAGTTATCTGTGGGAGGTGACACAGAGTGTATGGAGGGTTACAGTTATCTGTGGGAGGTGACACAGAGTGTATGGAGGGTTACAGTTATCTGTGGGAGGTGACACAGTGTGTATGGAGGGTTACAGTTATCTGTGGGAGGTGACACAGTGTATGGAGAGTTACAGTTATCTGTGGGAGGTGACACAGAGTGTATGGAGGGTTACAGTTATCTGTGGGAGGTGACACAGTGTGTATGGAGGGTTACAATTATCTGTGGGAGGTGACACAGTGTATGGAGGGTTACAGTTATCTGTGGGAGGTGACACAGAGTGTATGGAGGGTTACAGTTATCTGTGGGAGGTGACACACAGTGTATGGAGGGTTACAGTTATCTGTGGGAGGTGACACAGTGTATGGAGGGTTACAGTTATCTGTGGGAGGTGACACAGTGTGTATGGAGGGTTACAGTTATCTGTGGGAGGTGACACAGAGTGTATGGAGGGTTACAGTTATCTGTGGGAGGTGACACACAGTGTATGGAGGGTTACAGTTATCTGTGGGAGGTGACACAGTGTGTATGGAGGGTTACAGTTATCTGTGGGAGGTGACACAGAGTGTATGGAGGGTTACAGTTATCTGTGGGAGGTGACACAGTGTATGGAGGGTTACAGTTATCTGTGGGAGGTGACACAGTGTGTATGGAGGGTTACAGTTATCTGTGGGAGGTGACACAGAGTGTATGGAGGGTTACAGTTATCTGTGGGAGGTGAAACAGAGTGTATGGAGGGTTACAGTTATCTGTGGGAGGTGACACAGTGTGTATGGAGGGTTACAGTTATCTTTGGGAGGTGACACAGTGTGTATGGAGAGTTACAGTTATATGTGGGAGGTGACACAGTGTGTATGGAGGGTTACAGATATCTGTGGGAGGTGACAGAGTGTATGAAGAGTTACAGTTATCTGTGGGAGGTGAAACAGAGTGTATGGAGGGTTACAGTTATCTGTGGGAGGTGACACTGTGTGTATGGAGGGTTACAGTTATCTGTGGGAGGTGACACAGAGTGTATGGAGGGTTACAGTTATCTGTGGGAGGTGACACAGAGTGTATGGAGGGTTACAGTTATCTGTGGGAGGTGACAGAGTGTATGGAGAGTTACAGTTATCTGTGGTAGGTGACACAGTGTATGGAGAGTTACAGTTATCTGTGGGAGGTGACACAGAGTGTATGGAGGGTTACAGTTATCTGTGGGAGGTGACACAGAGTGTATGGAGGGTTACAGTTATCTGTGGGAGGTGACACACAGTGTATGGAGGGTTACAGTTATCTGTGGGAGGTGACAGAGTGTATGGAGAGTTACAGTTATCTGTGGGAGGTGAAACAGAGTGTATGGAGGGTTACAGTTATCTGTGGGAGGTGACACAGTGTGTATGGAGGGTTACAGTTATCTGTGGGAGGTGACACAGAGTGTATGGAGGGTTACAGTTATCTGCGGGAGGTGACACAGTGTGTATGGAGGGTTACAGTTATCTGTGGGAGGTGACACAGAGTGTATGGAGAGTTACAGTTATCTGTGGGAGGTGACACTGTGTGTATGGAGGGTTACAATTATCTGTGGGAGGTGACACAGAGTGTATGGAGGGTTACAGTTATCTGTGGGAGGTGACACAGAGTGTATGGAGGGTTACAGTTATCTGTGGGAGGTGACACAGAGTGTATGGAGGGTTACAGTTATCTGTGGGAGGTGACACAGTGTATGGAGGGTTACAGTTATCTGTGGGAGGTGACACAGTGTGTATGGAGGGTTACAGTTATCTGTGGGAGGTGACACAGAGTGTATGGAGGGTTACAGTTATCTGTGGGAGGTGACACAGTGTGTATGGAGGGTTACAGTTATCTGTGGGAGGTGACATACAGTGTATGGAGGGTTACAGTTATCTGTGGGAGGTGACACAGTGTGTATGGAGGGTTACAATTATCTGTGGGAGGTGACACAGAGTGTATGGAGGGTTACAGTTATCTGTGGGAGATGACACAGTGTATGGAGGGTTACAGTTATCTGTGGGAGGTGACACAGTGTATGGAGGGTTACAGTTATCTGTGTGAGGTGACACAGTGTGTATGGAGGGTTACAGTTATCTGTGGGAGGTGAAACAGAGTGTATGGAGGGTTACAATTATCTGTGGGAGGTGAAACAGAGTGTATGGAGGGTTACAGTTATCTGTGGGAGGTGACACAGAGTGTATGGAGGGTTACAATTATCTGTGGGAGGTGACACAGAGTGTATGGAGGGTTACAGTTATCTGTGGGAGGTGACACAGAGTGTATGGAGGGTTACAGATATCTGTGGGAGGTGACACAGTGTGTATGGAGGGTTACAGTTATCTGTGGGAGGTGACACAGTGTGTATGGAGGGTTACAATTATCTGTGGGAGGTGAAACAGAGTGTATGGAGGGTTACAGTTATCTGTGGGAGGTGACACAGAGTGTATGGAGGGTTAAAGTTATCTGTGGGAGGTGACACAGAGTGTATGGAGGGTTACAGATATCTGTGGGAGGTGACACAGTGTGTATGGAGGGTTACAGTTATCTGTGGGAGGTGACACACAGTGTATGGAGGGTTACAGTTATCTGTGGGAGGTGACAGAGTGTATGGAGAGTTACAGTTATCTGTGGGAGGTGAAACAGAGTGTATGGAGGGTTACAGTTATCTGTGGGAGGTGAAACAGAGTGTATGGAGGGTTACAGTTATCTGTGGGAGGTGACACAGTGTGTATGGAGGGTTCCAGTTATCTTTGGGAGGTGACACAGTGTGTATGGAGAGTTACAGTTATATGTGGGAGGTGACACAGTGTGTATGGAGGGTTACAGATATCTGTGGGAGGTGACAGAGTGTATGAAGAGTTACAGTTATCTGTGGGAGGTGAAACAGAGTGTATGGAGGGTTACAGTTATCTGTGGGAGGTGACACTGTGTGTATGGAGGGTTACAGTTATCTGTGGGAGGTGACACAGAGTGTATGGAGGGTTACAGTTATCTGTGGGAGGTGACACAGAGTGTATGGAGGGTTACAGTTATCTGTGGGAGGTGACAGAGTGTATGGAGAGTTACAGTTATCTGTGGGAGGTGACACAGTGTATGGAGGGTTACAGTTATCTGTGGGAGGTGACACAGAGTGTATGGAGAGTTACAGTTATCTGTGGGAGGTGACACAGAGTGTATGGAGGGTTACAGTTATATGTGGGAGGTGACACAGAGTGTATGGAGGGTTACAGTTATCTGTGGGAGGTGACACAGAGTGTATGGAGGGTTACAGTTATCTGTGGGAGGTGACACAGTGTATGGAGGGTTACAGTTATCTGTGGGAGGTGACACAGAGTGTATGGAGGGTTACAATTATCTGTGGGAGGTGACACAGTGTGTATGGAGAGTTACAGTTATCTGTGGGAGGTGACACACAGTGTATGGAGGGTTACAGTTATCTGTGGGAGGTGACAGAGTGTATGGAGAGTTACAGTTATCTGTGGGAGGTGAAACAGAGTGTATGGAGGGTTACAGTTATCTGTGGGAGGTGACACAGTGTGTATGGAGGGTTACAGTTATCTGTGGGAGGTGACACAGAGTGTATGGAGGGTTACAGTTATCTGCGGGAGGTGACACAGTGTGTATGGAGGGTTACAGTTATCTGTGGGAGGTGACACAGAGTGTATGGAGGGTTACAGTTATCTGTGGGAGGTGACACAGAGTGTATGGAGGGTTACAGTTATCTGTGGGAGGTGACACAGTGTATGGAGGGTTACAGTTATCTGTGGGAGGTGACACAGTGTGTATGGAGAGTTACAGTTATCTGTGGGAGGTGACACACAGTGTATGGAGGGTTACAGTTATCTGTGGGAGGTGACAGAGTGTATGGAGAGTTACAGTTATCTGTGGGAGGTGAAACAGAGTGTATGGAGGGTTACAGTTATCTGTGGGAGGTGACACAGTGTGTATGGAGGGTTACAGTTATCTGTGGGAGGTGACACAGAGTGTATGGAGGGTTACAGTTATCTGTGGGAGGTGACACTGTGTGTATGGAGGGTTACAATTATCTGTGGGAGGTGACACAGAGTGTATGGAGGGTTACAGTTATCTGTGGGAGGTGACACAGAGTGTATGGAGGGTTACAGTTATCTGTGGGAGGTGACACAGTGTATGGAGGGTTACAGTTATCTGTGGGAGGTGACACAGTGTGTATGGAGGGTTACAGTTATCTGTGGGAGGTGACACAGAGTGTATGGAGGGTTACAGTTATCTGTGGGAGGTGACACAGTGTGTATGGAGGGTTACAGTTATCTGTGGGAGGTGACATACAGTGTATGGAGGGTTACAGTTATCTGTGGGAGGTGACACAGTGTGTATGGAGGGTTACAATTATCTGTGGGAGGTGACACAGAGTGTATGGAGGGTTACAGTTATCTGTGGGAGATGACACAGTGTATGGAGGGTTACAGTTATCTGTGGGAGGTGACACAGTGTATGGAGGGTTACAGTTATCTGTGGGAGGTGACACAGTGTGTATGGAGGGTTACAGTTATCTGTGGGAGGTGAAACAGAGTGTATGGAGGGTTACAATTATCTGTGGGAGGTGAAACAGAGTGTATGGAGGGTTACAGTTATCTGTGGGAGGTGACACAGAGTGTATGGAGGGTTACAATTATCTGTGGGAGGTGACACAGAGTGTATGGAGGGTTACAGTTATCTGTGGGAGGTGACACAGAGTGTATGGAGGGTTACAGATATCTGTGGGAGGTGACACAGTGTGTATGGAGGGTTACAGTTATCTGTGGGAGGTGACACAGAGTGTATGGAGAGTTACAATAGGGTGACCAGATGTCCCCGGATTCCGGGGACAGTCCCCGGATTGAGGGCACTGTCCCCGGGCAGAATGTGTCCCCGGATCTGTCCCCGGATCAAAAACGCAGCTGCTTTATCATTCGGATATCATGAACGGCATTACCTCAGCTGCATCTGCCGTTCAGTGACTTCCGAAAGGCCCCGAACTGACTGGGAACATTCCTGTAGTGACTGGATAACCTGAGGGTGCTGCTGCCGTGATGAACTCCCTTAGAGATTGCGCAGTGGAGCAGTTTCATTGGCTCCCTCTTTGCAAGATACCACCAGGTTGTAATCCCGAAGTATTTTGTAATGAAGGAACCTGTGGAACTGCTCCACTGCACAATCTTAAAGGGACGTCATTGCGGGCTTGCGACAGCAGTGCCCTCAGGTTATCGGAGCTGGTGGGGGCAAGATGAAGCCGATAGAGGGCAAAGTGGAGCTGATAGGGATCAAAGTGGAGCTGCTGGAGGCAAAGTGGAGGTGGTGGGGGGCAAGTTGGAGCTGCTAGAGGCAAGTTGGAACTGCTGGAGGCAAGTTGGAGCTGATGGAGGCAAAGTGGAGCTGATGGAGGCAAAGTGGAGCTGATGGAGGCAAAGTGGAGCTGATGGAGGCAAAGTGGAGCTGGTGGGGGCAAGTTGGAGCTGATGGGGGGCAAACTGGAGCTGATGGGGGGCAAACTGGAGCTGGTGGGACAAGTTGGAGCTGATGGAGGCAAGTTGGAGCTGATGAAGACAAAGTGGAGCTGGTGGGGGCAAGTTGGAGCTGGTGGGGCAAAGTGGAGCTGATAAGGGGCACAGTGGAACTGATAGGGAGAACAGTGGAGCTGATGGAGGCAAGTTGGAGCTGGTGGGGGCAAGTTGGGGCTGGTGGAGGCAAAGTGGAGCTGGTGGGGGGCAAGTTGGAGCTGATGGGTGGAAAAGTGGAGCTGATAGGGGGCAAGTTGGAGCTGATGGAGGCAAGTTGGAGCTGATGAAGGCAAAGTGGAGCTGGTGGGGGCAAGTTGGAGCTGATGGAGGCAAAGTGGAGCTGGTGGGGGGCAAGTTGGAGCTGGTGGGGCAAAGTGGAGCTGATGGGGGCAAGTTGGAGCTGATGGTAGCAAAGTGGAGCTGATAGGAGGCACAGTGGAGCTGATAAGGGGCACAGCTGAGCTGATAGGGAGCACAGTGGAGCTGATGGTGGCAAGTTGGAGCTGATGGTAGCAAAGTGGAGCTGATAGGAGGCACAGTGGAGCTGATAGGGAGCACAGTGGAGCTGATGGAGGCAAGTTGGAGCTGGTGGGGGCAAGTTGGGGCTGGTGGAGGCAAAGTGGAGCTGGTGGGGGGCAAGTTGGAGCTGATGGGTGGAAAAGTGGAGCTGATAGGGGGCAAGTTGGAGCTGATGGAGGCAAGTTGGAGCTGATGAAGGCAAAGTGGAGCTGGTGGGGGGCAAGTTGGAGCTGATGGAGGCAAAGTGGAGCTGGTGGGGGGCAAGTTGGAGCTGATGGTAGCAAAGTGGAGCTGATGGGGGCAAGTTGGAGCTGATGGTAGCAAGGTGGAGCTGATAGGAGGCACAGTGGAGCTGATAAGGGGCACAGCTGAGCTGATAGGGAGCACAGTGGAGCTGATGGTGGCAAGTTGGAGCTGGTGGGGGGCACTTTGGAGCTGGTGGGGGCAAGTTGGGGCTGGTGGGGCAAAGTGGAGCTGGTGGGGGCAAGTTGGAGCTGATAGGGGGCACAGTGGAGCTGATGGAGGCAAGTTGGAGCTGGTGGGGGGCACGTTGGAGCTGGTGGGGGGCACATTGGAGCTGGTGGGGCAAAGTGAAGCTGATAGGGGGCACAGTGGAGCTGATAGGGGGCACAGTGGAGCTGATGGAGGGCACGTTGGCGCTAGTGGGGGGCACGTTGGAGCTGGTGGGGGAAAGTTGGGGCTGGTGGGGCAAAGTTGAGCTGGTGGGGGGCACGTTGGAGCTGATGGAGGCAAAGTGGAGCTGGTGGGGGGCAAGTTGGAGGTGGGGCAAAGTGGAGCTGATAGGGACAAGTTGGGACTGATGGTAGCAAAGTGGAGCTGGTGGGAGCAAGTTGGAGCTGGTGGGGGACATCTCTTACAGGCATCTCCAGACCAGGGGTAGACTGCAGACTGGCCCAGGGGGCAGAGAGAGGACACAAATGAATTAAGTAATGTATCGTGGGTTTCCTCCCTAACCCTGACTACCTACACTGTATTTAGTTTACACTACAGGTTTGTGGGCACAGGCACTCAATGGGTTATCCAGTCATTGGATGATCCTTTGAGTGATAGTGCCCACAAAATTGTACTATAACCCTTTGAGTGCCTGTGCCCACGAAATTGCAGTGTAAACTAAACAATGTGTAGGTAGCCAAAGTTAGAGAGGTATGGGGGGCTATTATATGGGGGGAGGGGGACCCCAAATTGATACCTTGCCTACAGCCCCGTGGAGTGTTAATCCGGCTCTGGGTTATCCACTCACTACAGAAAATGACTGTAAAAGTGCCAGAGGTTTGTAATCATTGTGCAGTATTATCTTTACTTTTATTTTCTGGGTTCTCTTTGCTTTCTCCTTAACAATAAGCTTTTTAAAAAACAAACAAACAATTTTAATGACAAACAGACATATACTGCTGACCGGGCATATGTCATGCTCTTTTTATCTGATCCAGGCAGAAATTGTTCTGGGTTTGTTTTGATCAGGATGCATTTAGTGACACTGTAACTGATGCATCTGTTGACTGCTGAACCATCAGCAAGGCAGTAGAGGTTTAACCCAACAAAGCTAGCATTACAGGGTATGGGTCTGGTTTGTCATGGGGTAATAACTGTTCCAGTTTTTTTTTTTTTTCTTCTTAAAAGAATGATATTACAGCAGTTGGCGTTATGCAGTTTGATGTTGCATCCTTCATCTCATTCATTTTTAAGGTGCTATGGTTCATGAGACAAATGTTTATGCTTGCCTCAGAAACCCAGATCACATTCTTCCCATCAGCATTCCTGAATTCACCAAACGTGGGGACTAAAGTTAAAAATTGGCAATATATTTAAAAGGGACCATTAGAAGGCCTTATTGGACTATTCACCCTGATACTGCAAAAGTTTCTACACTTCAATATTAATGTCCTATACCTTCTAACACAACACCATGACTATGACAACCTGATTAATTTTAAAACATGATGAGGTGGGCAGTGTGTGGAGGAGGACAGCAGGCACATGCACACATAGACACCAAGGGGGGCTTGAGCACCTGCCCTTTTTGTCCAAAGTGCCCTCGTGCCCTTTTAACAAAAAATAAATAAATACATTATGAGAAGTTCCCTTTTTTTCATTTGAGCCCCTGCCCTCCAAAATGTCTGTGCACGTCCCTGGAGGACAGGGCAGGCAGTGCGGAGGTGAACAATGTGAAGTTGGAAAGGGTGGGCAGTGTGGAGGTGGACAGTGTAAAGTTGGGCAGTGTTCAGGTGGACAGTGTGTGGAGGTGAACAATGTAAAGTTGGGCAGTGTGGAGGTGGACAGTGTAAAGTTGGGCAGTGTTCAGGTGGACAGTGTGTGGAGGTGAACAATGTAAAGTTGGGCAGTGTTGAGGTGGGCAATGTGGAGTTTGACAGTGTGGGAAATGTGGGGGTGAACAGTGTGTGGGAGGGGCATATATGTCTCTGTGAGAATATTCTGAGTAGATGCACTAACGAGAATTTTTTTCTGCAAGTAAAGTTTCTACACTGTCACTATGTATTTCCATTAAAGTGGATGTATCACCTATATATGTTAGGCTAAATAGTTAGGTTATACAGCGAATATGATTAAAAGTGTCTTTTTTTTTTTTTTTTGTGTTAAGCGTTATTTGTTATAAACTCTGCCACGTACCTACTTCCGCACAGACTGCAGTTACCAGCTCTGTACCACAGTCCGTCACCCTGCCTCTGCTCCCTCCCTCTATCCAGCCTCCTCCAATGAGGGAAGATTTATGCCTGTAAACTGGAGCACTCTCATTGGCAGAGGTCGATATCTAGCCAATGAGATAGCTCCAGATTACATACAGAAATCCTCCGTCATTGGAGGAGGCTGGATAGAGGGAGGAGAGCAGAGGCAGGGTGACGGACTGAGGTACAGAGCAGGTAACTGCAGTCTATGCGGAAGTAGGTACGTGGCAGAGTTTATAACTTGAATTTCCACAAAAAAAAAAAAAAAAAAAAATTAAAGACACTTTTAATCATATTCGCTGTATAACTATTTAGCTTAACTTATATATATAGGTCAGCGGTTCTCAACCAGTGGGTCGCGACCCTGTCGGGGGTCGAATGACAATTTGCCGGGGGTCGCCAAAATGTATCTAATGTACACCTTAGTAAAGCTCAAACATGTAAGTGACTGGTGGTCTCACTCTCAAATGATGTGACAGTGACTGAGGCAGGCAGCCGGTAGGCAGCCACTCTGAGCCACAGGCAGCAGTGCAGGATTCCTGGAGACGGAGTCCACTCACTGACACACTGAATTAGCCATGACGATGTCAGGCGCTCGCAAACACGCACCCTATCTGCGCACCACTGACAGAAGATGCAGAGAGAGCAGCGGGAGCAGAGACAGAGTGCCGCAAGTGAATGACTGAGTCTGATAATGATGCTGGGAATCGGGATGGGTTGTTGTATATGCTGTACTGTACTGGACAGGCAATGTGGAGATGATGGGGCAAGTTGGACCTGATGGGGGCAATATGGAGCTGATGGGGGGCAATGTGAGGGCAATATGGAGCTGATGGGGGCAAGCTGGAGCAGATCAGGGCAAGTTGGAGCAGATCGGGGCAAGTTGGGCTGATGGGGGCAAGTTGGAGCTGATGGGGAGCAATGTGGAGATGATGGGGGCAATCTGGAGCTGATGGGGGCAAGTTGGAGCTGATCAGGGCAAGTTGGAGCAGATCAGGGCAAGTTGGAGCTGATGGGGGCAAGTTGGAGCAGATCAGGGCAAGTTGGAGCTGATGGGGGGCAATGTGGAGATGATGGGTGTAATGTGAGGGCAAGTTGGAGATGATGGGGGCAAGTTGGAGCAGATCATGGCAAGTTGGAGTTGATGGGGGCAATGTGGAGATGATGGGTGTAATGTGAGGGCAAGTTGTAAATGATGGGGGCAATGTGAGGGCAATATGGAGATGAGGGGGCAAGTTGGAGCTGATGGGGCAATATGGAGCTGATGGGGGCAAGTTGGAGCTGATGGGGGCAATGTGAGGGCAATATGGAGCTGATCAGGGCAAGTTGGAGCTAATGGGGAGCAATGTGAGGACAATATGGAGATGATGGCGGCAATGTGGAGCTGATGGGGGCAAGTTGGAGCTGATGGGGGGAAATGTGAGGGCAATGTGGAGATGATGGGGGGCAATGTGTGTGCATGCAACAGTAATAGAGACAAAGACACATGCAACAGACATACACACAGACACAAACTCCCACACACATGCACTGACATACATAGAGTGAGATAGACACACTCATACATGCAATGATACACACACACACACACACATGTACAGAGACAAGACAATCTTGACGTGAGCCATACATATTTATTTTGGGCGGGGGGAAATCTTGGGTGAGTTTCCACTTCTTTTCCCAGGACTTGACCCCTGCCTAAAACCATTAGAAATCGTTTATTTGTAACATAACAGCAGCAAAATTACAGCAATGAAGGAGCAATGAAAATAATTTTACTGTTAGGGGTCCCCACAACTTGGGAAATTTTATCAAAGGGTCACGGCACTAGAGAGGTTGAGAACCACTGATATAGGTGATACATTTACTTTAAGAACAGGTTATACCTGACGTTAAGATGTAATCACTAAAACTACTTTTATTTTTCCTGCTATTAGTGACTTTCTCTATAAATACACAGCAGCACAATTGTTATTTGGACAAGACCATTTCTACTCCACTTTTCCAAAAAGTTGAATGACTGGAGTTAGTACATAGAGAAAATCTAGCTAAACGTTTATCCCTTTGAGTGCCGTTAAACATATCCTCTTGGTGCTTTGCTACAATTTTGCAGACACTTATTATTTAAGTTTTATACATCCCCCACCGTTGTTCCCAAATGCCAGAGCATGCGAAACGCACTTTTGTAGGCAAGTTCTTCTGTTAAACATATTTAGAGAAACAGTTTCCTGCAGGTCTACAGGTATAGTTTTCCTTTAACCCCTTAAGGACCAGCGCGATCCCGTGCGGCAGGCACTTGCAGACCACAGGGCATTTTTTTTTTTTATTATCTCTTCTGGTTCAGGGCTTCCGGAACGGCATGCAACCGCGCCGGGAGCCCTGAACTCCATGCCGTGCCAGGACCGTCATTGGTCGTTAAGGGGTTAAAGAATCAAGCGTGCAAGCTATAGGAATCAATATAAGAAAAATTAATTCAGCAAAACACACATATAACAAAAAATGATCAGGGTTACGGTTTAAATTATCCCCTATTACCACCGCCAAAAGAAGAAATGATTTCCATAATGTATCACTACATTGATTTCTGTTGGGATTTGTTGTTATGATTGAATTTGGTACAGTATAAAGTTTTGATCATTTGGTATCAAAATTAATTAGATTGAAAGCTCTGCAGGCCAGGGATTAGTGTGTCTGACTTACTGAGGACATCTAGGGTGGTTGCCTCGACTCCCTTCTGCTGTACTGCGCTTTCAATTTCTTGGGAGAAAAGTGTTGTATCAAATTAAGACATTACTATTATAATACAGTTTTCGAAATCAGTAATTTATTGAAAAAATATTAATTGACCCAGTCACCTCCAAAGAAACTCTGCATACTTTTATTATAAGCCAACTATACATGTCACTGAATAAACCGCTAAATTTAACCCAGTGAGTGATAAATGGGTGTCCAACACATTGTGAAGCAAGGCGTTGGATATCCCTCTGGCACTTAAAGGGTTAAATATTAAGCAGCTAATTAACAAAGGGAAAGATGAGCAAATCTGGAGCAAACCAACTACACTATATGGGACAAATAAAATGTACCATTAATTTAATCCTTTAAGTGCCAGAGGGGTATACACCACATTTGCAATGCATTGCGTACCCCTCTGGCACTCAAAGGTTTAAAAGGGGATTTTAACTCCTTGTATACTAGGAAGGCCCCAAATGCAATGCGCTGGAGACTTCACTGGCATTTAAAGTGTTAGTAATGTCCCATTATAAATAACTTTTATTTTGTAGAGCTTCAAAAGTTGAATATAATGCAAAAAAAAGTATCTCTCAAACCGCTATGGTTTGAGAGATATCAGCATTCAAAGTTTAATGTGTCCTGCTGTCAGCTGTAAAGCTGTCAGCAGGAGATCCCTGTCGGCCGACACTGAGGCTCTTCAGCAGAGCTGCAATCGCATGTTTTTTTTTAATAAAGAATGACTGCATTGGAATGGTCTACAATGTGTGCTTGCAACCCAGGCACATGTTGTAGATCATTCCAATGAAGTAATTATTTTTAAATAACGCGATTGCGGCTCTGCTGCAGAGCCTCCATGTTGGCCGACACGGATCTCATGCTGACAGCTTTACAGCTGACAGCAGGACACATCAAAGTTTGAATGCTGATTTCTCTCAAACCATAGCGGTTTGAGAGATATGGGTTTTTGCCTTTTGAAGCTCTACAAAATAAAAGCTATTTATAATGGGACATTACTAACACTTTAAGGCATTAAAAGCCCAATCTAAAACCAACGGTAGTCTTTTTTAACATGTTTGAAGCTGGTTTACCCCAGACTTGCTTCTCATTTCTTTTGTGTATTATATACACAGTGGTTTACTTAGGATCCCTGTCCCCTTGCACTGATGTAATTTTCCTTATCTGCCAGTTAATGTATGTAAATAAGCTATTTTGCATTCAGTGCCACGCACAGAAATGAGAGCTATTTGCTGACTCATACCCATTTCCTTATTAGTGCAGTGGTTACCAAATATCACCACATGAAACCCTCTTACACACATTTTATGGTATTATTCGCCTGCATTTTTTTTGTAATATATTTTGAATTATCTATACATTTAGGCTGCCCATCAAACTGACACAGATCATGATTATGAACACAGCAATTCCCCAAACTTCCAGCCACTAATGCTTTTCGCCAATACCAATATTATTATGTTACATGGCGATACTGGTGATACTGATTTAAGTCTTGTGCCCCGTGAAGAGGCCCTCGCCACATCTGGGAATCACTTTTCCAGTGTAATGGCTGCTCTGTGTTCATTAAATGGCACGTTAATAAAGTCACTGTACTATGGCTTTAAAGAGAAACTATCATGATAATAATATCACCCACCAATACAATACTAGCCAAGAGATATGCAAAGCCATACTTTCATTAGGCTGAATAAGTAAGCGTTATTGCAGAAATACAACTTCTTCGGCATGAACCAGCTGCTCAGGAGCAGTGAACTTTTTTTTTTATGAAAACTTGTATTTTATAGAGCTTTTCCTGCTGAATAAAACAAGGTCACTCCCACTGCTGTCAGATGTTTTATTAAAAACCAGTTGAAGAGCCTGTTACACGGGCCACAGTGCCACTGCTAGTTGGTCGCGGGGCAATCATGCACAGCAGAGACTGCCCACGCCGCGGCTGATACAGTGCCAGCTGGTCGCGGTGCAGTCATGCTCAGTAGAGACTGCCCGCGCTGCGGCTGATACAGAGCTGGATGCTCCTTCGGAGCGTCCCGCTGTGTATCAGCCTAGTCACAGGCAGTCTCTACTGCGCGTGACTGCATGGTTACAAACTTTCTAGCGAATTATTATATAGGATGTATAGCAGTTTAAATAATCAGGAAGTGAATTTACTGTGTTTACTTCCTGATAGTTCTAACTGACAGGAATTGAATTTACTGTGTTAACTTCCTGGTAGTTCTGACAGGAAGTGAATTTACTGTGTTTACTTCCTGATAGTTCTAACTGACAGGAAGTGAATTTACTGTGTTTACTTTCTGATAGCTCTAACTGACAGGAAGTGACAGGAAGTTTCTATCACATTCTATGGAGATCTGTATGTCACTGACTTTCCTCTCCATTAGAATCTAACAGGAAATCTAATTAGAATTTGACCACTAGAGGGCACTGCTAATGTAAAAAAAAACATGGGTTTAAACTGTAATAACTCTGGAAATATAAATCTCTCTGCAGTGGGAGTAACGTTATTTTACTCCGTAGAAAAATCCCTACAATATATATTTTTTCATAAAAAAAGTTTACTGCTCCTTTAAGGTACCCAAGGAACGTCACGCACCAATGCTGGCAGTGAAGAGGACAGATAGACCAGACTCAGAGTACATTTCCTCTAAGATGTCTGCGCTGTTGTCATCTGGTTCCTGTCAAAGAAGTTGTTTTTCTGCAATTAAGCGGACTTATTTAGCTTAATGAAAGTCTGGCTTTGCATATCACTCGGTTAGTGATGGACTGGGAGGGCAATCTTATTATCATGATAGTTTAATTTATATATACAGATAAATAATCAACCTTTGGCTCTCCAGCTATGAAGGTGGGATGGGGATTATGGGATTTTAGTCCTCAGCTGGAGTGCTCACTAGTATTTAGGGCTCGGAGTTGCCAGACAGCGTGGAAGTGACATCACAAAAAGGGTGGGAAATAAAATATCAACATCTTTAACCCATTCAGTGGCAGAGAGGTAGCCACCACATTGTGAAGCACTGCGTCGGATACCACTCTGGCACTCAAAGGGTTAAGCAACCTTTTATAGCATTTTGCTCAATTTAGAATTCATGTAATAATTTAATTTAAATTAAAGGGATAATGATAGTTGAAAAAAAAAATATTTTATATTGTAGCCCTTAAAAAAACATTAAAAATTATATGTCTTATCTCCCAAAACTTTATGGTTTGGGAGATATTAGCAAGTAAAGGTCCAGTTTCCTGGCTGTTTTAGCCAAGTCTGCCATCTAGTGGACAGATTTGGAATCCAGTCCACAGATCAGCGGGCAGCTTTCAGAAGTGCCGAGATCACGATCTTTAAAAATAATTTCTTCATTGGAATGGTCTACAAAGTGTGCCTGGCTTGCAAGCAGACTTTGTAGACCATTCCAATGATGAAATTATTTTTAAAGATCGTGATCTCTGTACTGCTAAAGAGCCGCAGCCGGTCTGCGGACCGGATTCCAAATCTGAAGGCTTGAGCAGTGACATCACTCCAGAAGAAACTTTACTTGCTAATATCTCCCAAACCATAAAGGTTTGGGAGATAAGACTTATATCATTTTTAATGTTTTTTTAAGTGCTACAATATACAATAAGATTATTTTCATGTATTACTATCCCTTTAAACAAAGCAACTAGTGTTATCATACTTACTGTACTGTGAATGTAGATACCACGAATTTAAAATAATAGTAAGCTTGTACTTTCTGCTAGTACATAAGAAGAGACAAACTGACTACACTTTTTATTATTAGTGTTATTATTATTTTTAATTCTGGTTGACAGATTAAATGTGAACTTTCACATCATAAAACGTTTTTACACTCTCCCTGCACCAGTGAATGCTCTGTGTGATGTAATACAATGTTACACTCTCCCTGCAGCACTGAATGCTCTGTGTGATATAATACAATGTTACACTCTCCCTGCAGCACTGAATGCCCTGTGTGATGTAATACAATGTTACACTATCCCTGCAGTACTGAATGCTTTATGTGATATAATACAATGTTACACTCTCCCTGCACCAGTGAATGATCTGTGTGATGTAATACACTGTTACACTCTCCCTGCAGCACTGAATGCTCTGTGTGATATAATACAATGTTACACTCTCCCTGCAGCACTGAATGCCCTGTGTGATGTAATACAATGTTACACTCTCCCTGCAGCACTGAATGCCCTGTGTGATGTAATACAATGTTACAGTCTCCCTGCAGCACTGAATGCCCTGTGTGATGTAATACAATGTTACACTCTCCCTGCAGCACTGAATGATCTGTGTGATGTAATACAATGTTACACTCTCCCTGCAGCACTGAATGCCCTGTGTGATGTAATACAATGTTACAGTCTCCCTGCAGCACTGAATGCCCTGTGTGATGTAATACAATGTTACACTCTCCCTGCAGCACTGAATGCCCTGTGTGATGTAATACAATGTTACAGTCTCCCTGCAGCACTGAATGCTCTGTGTGATGTAATACAATGTTACACTCTCCCTGTAGCACTGAATGCTCTGTATGATGTCATACAATGTTACACTATCGCTGCATCACTGAATGCTCTATGTGATATAATACAATGTTACACTATCCCTGCAGCACTGAATGTTCTGTGTGATGTAATACAATTTTACACTCTCCCTGTAGCCCTGAATGCTTTGTGTGATGTAATACAATGTTACACTCTCCCTGCAGCACTGAATGCTTTGTGTGATGTAATACAATGTTACCGTCTCTCTCTGCAACACTGAATGCTCTGTGTGATGTAATACAATGTTACACTCTCCCTGTAGCACTGAATGCTCTGTGTGATGTAATACAAAGTTACACTATCGCTGCATCACTGAATGCTCTATGTGATATAATACAATGTTACACTATCCCTGCAGCACTGAATGTTCTGTGTGATGTAATACAATGTTACACTATCCCTACAGCACTCAATGCTCTGTGTGATGTAATACAATGTTACCGTCTCTCTCTGCAGGACTGAATGCTCTGTGTGATGTAATACAATGTTACAGTCTCCCTGCAAAACTGAATGCTGTGTGTGATGTGATAGATAGATAGATAGATAGATAGATAGATAGACAGACCGACAGACAGACAGATACTAGGTTACTAAATAAATTGGGAATTATATTTGTCTCCTGCAGTGCTGCAAGTCCGATCTAACTCTTACTTTTCCCATCTTTACTCAACTTGTGTAAAGAGAATTCCATGGATGTAAGTCTAAGTGTAGTGATAGATAGATAGATAGATAGATAGATAGATAGATAGATAGATAGATAGATAGACATACAGACAAGATATATAGACAGATAAAGATATATAAATCAGCAGGTATTTTATGCCAACTAAACTTATTCAGTAAAAGCGGTCACTGTTCATGGGTCACAAAAGTGCCTTGATCTAGAGATAAAGGATCTCACGTGACACCCAAATGGTGACAAGTCCGGTCGAATAAATTCAGAAATACTAGTGACTGATGAGTTTTCTTCAATTCTACATTAGCATCATTTGCCAGGGCACCCTGGAAGTTATCCAATAAATGTGACTGCTACAGTATTTTAGTTTATTGTTATTATTGTTTACCTTGGGTCTTAGTGGAGTGGTCCACGGCCATCTTGACACTTTGAGAAGAACTGGATTCTATAGACTGACTGAGAGCGACAGTCTCCTTTCTTGTTTCTTTTCTAGCATCCTGAGCCACGCTGTGTACCTTGTCTGAGCTGTTGAGAAAATCAAAGAGTTGTTCATCGTCTGGTTCAGACTTCTTTCTTCTCACAAACTGGGCGGTGGATCTGTGTGAGGAGGCATTTGGAGAGGTGGCATGGTGAGATTCTATGTATGTCCTAGATCCAGTTTTCACATTGGCAGTGCCAGCTAATATGGTTGCTTGTTGATGTTTTATATTGTCTGCAGCAGATGAAATGAAGCTAGACTTTGTCTGGGATTGGTATTTTTCTGTACTTTTCTGCCTGTCCTGGTAATGGCTTGAATAGTCCTTAGCGCTGTCCATGATAAAACCTTCATCCTCTTTACTCTTCTTTAAGGCTGTTGCAGCTCCTTGGTCCACTAGATTGAGAAGATCCTCCGCTCTCCCAGCCAGATCAGTAAACCAAGACATTGTGAAGGATTCTTTGAACTGCCAAAAGTCACAGCTGTACAATCATGACCTGCAGAAAAAGGGAAACAAAATCAACATTCATTATATTAAACATTACAATCTAGTAAACTATGTGTACTTAACTGAAATGAGATTTGCTTGTAGCTTGATTAACACTTAAGTAACAAACACAAGAATTCTTTATAAATTATTTACTAAGCACTTTAACCATTGCAGGTTCCTTCTAATGCAGTCAATAACTTGGGGTCTAATAAACAAACCAATTGACTAAAGGGGATAAATAAAGATATATTAAAATTGTCTCTGCAAATGCGTTGGATACCCCTCTGGCACTCAAAGGGTTAATAAACTGAAAGACTACTGATATACATTACCTAGTAATAATGATAATAATGGACGGGATACATTAAAATGAACCTGTCAGCCTAAGATGAGTTTACTTTGTTTAACACAGCATTGAAATCTGCCTGTATGTTGTATTAGAGCTGACATTTTTCTGTAAAATAAATTGTTTTTTGTTTTTTTTTGTTTTTTTTTTTTAATTAAACTTTACATTTTGATGGCACAGGGTGGCACTTTATGTTAATTACCTGCACGGTATACCTCTCTCTGTACTACTAAAAATGCTCCCAAGGTATGGGCTCTGCCTAGATTAATTCAAAGTAAAGTCTTGTAACATTGGATCAACACAGATACTAATTAGCATAAAGTGCCAAAATGTGCCATCCAAAAAATTAAAAGATAGTTTCTCAAAAAATATTTACATTACAAACAAATAGCTAGAATAATATATAAACAGTTTTTAATTATTTTTAAAATTAAAGGAGCAGTAAACTATTTTTTATGAAAACACATTTTACAGAGCATTTCCTGCTGAATAAAACAAGGTCACTCCCACTGCTGTCAGATGTTTTATTCAAAATTTATAGCAGTTTAAATAATCAGGAAGTGAGTTTATTGTGTTTACTTCCTGATAGTTCTAACTGACAGGAAGTGAATTTACTGTGTTTACTTCCTGATAGTTCTAACTGACAGGAAGTGAATTTACGTGTTTACTTCCTGATAGTTCTAACTGACAGGCAGTTTCTATCACATTCTATGGAGAACTGTATGTCTCTTACTTTTCTGACTTTCCTCTCCATTAGAATCTAACAGGAAATCTAATTAGAATTTGACCACTAGAGGGCACTGCTAATGTAAAAAAAAAAAAAACGTGGGTTTAAACTGTAATAACTCTGGAAATATAAATCTCTAAGCAGTGGGAGTACCCCTTTTTTTACTCAATAGGAAAATCCCTACAATATATAATTTTTCATAAAAAAAATTACTGCTTCTTTAACTGAGCACATTTTAAGGTAACAGGTTGGCTTAAAATGAACAACTTGAAAGCCAGAAGTACCAGAAATGAGTAACAACTATCTCAAGGCAGAGAGAGGGTAAAGGAGGAGAATATTTTATAGAAAAATGGGGAAAATGTTGTTAGGACTCTTGTACTATGGACTGTCTGTGAGTATATGCCAACCCCCAAAAACATTTAAATTGGTCTTTTGCTTGAAAGGTCAAACCCCCTATGCCAGGGGTTGGAGACTACAACTGTCATTGCCCCTAACCACCAATGGCTAGTTGGGGATGGTGCAAGTTATAGTCCACAACAGCTAGAGAGCCAAAGGTCTACATTGTACACTATTCTGATCAGGCCACTATTATCTGTGTCTGTCATGATAATTGCTACTATGGTTATAATTTTTATAATTTGATATCCCTCTTTAAAAATTTAGTATGAATGATGTATTCATAAAATACCCAGACCTACAGATTCTACATATTAGGGAGAAAAATCAAACAAAGGTTTATACCAATCAAGGAAAGCAGAATGAAATAATCATCCTGTTCACAAGAGCTTACAATTTAATAAAAGAAGACAAATATATGGTGGTTGTAAAATAAGTTTAGGCATGCCAAATAACTATTAATTAGGTATGATTTGATAAGTAAATTTGGTAAGTAAATAAAGGAGTATATATGATATCTGGGGCTATGACCTGTGTTTACAAAACAAATCTGGAGCAATTCTGAGATCACTGCAAGTGACACATACAAGTTCCCATTTATAATAGGATTTTAACCTCTTGAATGCTAGAGAGAATTGGGACATTCTTTATCTTCCTATGCACTGCTGTATTGCTATACTGATATACTAAGGAAAACTGGAGAAATCAAGGAGCAAACCAACTGTCCTAGAAGGTTCAAATAAAAATCCCCCAAATTCCCTCTGGCTTAAGGGTTTTTTTAACCCCTTGAATTCTAGAGATGTGTCCTACGCACCTATGGTGTAAATGGTCTGCCCCAGAATTAACCCAGTTAATTTTGGTAAATCATCTTCAATGTCATAATTTGTATATGGTCCACTTGGGTACACATGTGGCTCTTCGGCTGTTTTGGGACTACCTCACCTATCACCCTAAGCCTGTAAACAGAAGGCTAATGTGTTTTGTAGTCCATCAGGAGCTGGAGAGCCACACGTTGCCTGTGCTTATTTGACAGCCTATAGCACGGCGCTGGCCGGGGCTGAGGTCCTACCTGAGGAGCCTGCAGGAGGTGAGGAGGAGGCAGAGAGCTGCGGTCTGGTCTCACAGTCCCTCCTCGGTTCTCAGCTCCATCCCCCACCGGAGACGTGTACACGGAACTGTTGGCAAAGGCCAAGCCTCCAATCAGGACGTCTGAAGCACCGCCTGACTGGAGCGCAGGGCCTCAGCTACCATAGAGACGGTGGAGTGACGGGGATAGATTGGAGCTAGCCGTCTGTCCACGACACTAACCATAGAGATAGCCACCAAGCCAGCCAGCCCGTAGACTGTAATGATAGAGAGGAGTTATCATACCAGCCTGCCCATAGTCAGTAACCATAGAGATTACCCATGATTGCTAGCCTGACCACAGTCAGTAATAGAGGAGTGATCATGCCAAGTGATCCAGACCAAGTAACCATAAAAACGAGTCGCCATTCCAGCCTTCCCACAGCTACTAGCCATGATAGGGATGCTGACAAAGCACATACCTTCCAAGTGTCCCTTTTTAGGAGGGACAGCCCCTCTTTTAGACCCAAATCCCTCTTTCCCACCCTGTTGTCCCTCTTTCTAGGAGATCAGATTGTGTGGTTTATATATAAGTGTATCACATTGCTCCACAGCAATAAAACTCACATTAATGTTTGTTTGAACGTCCGTATATGTGTTTATTAATTAGTCTGTGTAAATAAAATACTTTGATTATTAGGTTACACAAGGAGGTGTCAATAGGTCATTAAATAGCCTAAAAATTCTCACCACACCCCAGCAACACCCCCTAAAACACACGTGTCCCTCTTTGGCAATTTGAAATGTTAGGAGGTATGAAAGCATACCTCCAAAGTGTCCCTCTTTAGGTGATATTAGGGTTCCATACCTTCCAAGTGTCCCTCTTTAGGAGATATTAGGGGTCAATACCTCCCAAGTGTCCCTCTCTAGGAGACATTAGGGCACCTTACCTCCCAAGTGTCCCTCTTTAGGAGATATTAGTGCTCCGTACCTCCCAGGAGTCTCTCTTTACGACATATTAGGGGTCCATACCTCCCAAATATCCCTCTTTAGAAGATATTAGGTTTCCATACCTCCAAAATGTCCCTCTTTAAAAGATAAAATGAAACATAAAACTCAGCTCATGGCAACCCCAGTTTTCTATGCATAAACATTCCTAAACGTTGGAGAACTACCCATTGACTATTGTGATTAGGTGACTCCTATATACAAAAAAAATGGCCACCATCTTTCCACCCCCCACATTGAACTCGCAGTACAAGAAAACCTCAATAGCTTATTATTTTTCAAGTTATTATGCAATTCAATTTAACCCTTTGAGTGCCAGAGGAGTACGCAAAGCATTGGAAAGCAATGCGTTGAGTACCCCTTTGGCACTCAAAGGGTTAAAGAATTCAATATATTACAGAAACGAACATTACGTGCAATTCATGGCACTACAAGAAAATGGGGCTGCAGTTCCTGTTTGGCATCAGGAAGTAGTGCTTGACTCTCACTCGGGCTTGAAATTGAAACCATGGAAACTGGGCCCACATGTGACAGACACAATAACAATGGACTGAGCAACATGGAACCCTCCATTGGTTTTGGGATTATAAATCCCATCATGCTAATTTTGTTGTTAATGGTGATGGCAGTTGTATTACAGTAACAGCTGGAAAGCCACAAGCAAAAGGCATCTGCAATAATCATCATAAAAATGTTTATATAATATGACCAGACCTCCCCTTTAACCCCTTAAGGATTAAACAGTATATTATAGTAACTTTTCTTTGGTTATACACATACCTCTGAACTCAGTGTTTGATTAATAGACTCAGGATTAGAATCTGACAGCCAATAATAACCATTTGGCCCATCTAGTCGCCCATTTTCCTACAGTAAAAACCTCAAACCTTTTCTTGGTCCTTGGTCTTGTCTTATGTTCAGGACAGCATTAAGCCTATCCCATGCATGCTTACATACTGTCACTGTATTAAACGCTACCATTTCTGCTGGTAGACTATTCCACGTATCTACTACCCTCTCAGTGAAGTAAAACTTTCATATATTGCGTCTAATCCTCTGTCCCTCTAGTTTTAGACTATGGCCTCTTGTCCTAACATTTTTACTTTTTGAAATGTACTTCCCTCCTGCACTTTGTTTAATCCCTTCATGTATTTGAATGTGTCTATTATATCCCCTCTCTCTCTTCTCTCCTCCAAGCTGTACATGTTCAGATCCTTTAGTCTATCCTGATATTTCTTTTCCTGTAAATCACTCACCATTTTAGTAGCCATTCTCTGAATTCTCTCTGGAGTATCTATATCCTTCTGGAGATGAGGTCTCCAGTACTGTACACAATACTCTATGTCTCCAGTACTGTACACAATACTCTAGGTCTTCAGTACTGTACACAATGCTCTAGGTGAGGTCTAACTAGAGATCTGTAGAGTGACATGACTACTTCCCTTTTTCTGCTACTAATGCCACTAGCTATACAACCCAGCACCCTGCTTGCATTCCCCACCACTTTATTACATTGCCTGCCTACCTTTAAGTCATTAGAAATAATGACTTCCAAATCCCTTTCCTCTGTTGTCCCTGACAGCACAGTACCCTTAATAGTATATTTTTCCTTTGGATTTTTATGTCCCAAGTGCATTAATTTATATTTATCAACATTAAACTGCAGCTGCCACACTCTTGTCCATTCTTCTAATTTACTAAATCATTTGTCATTTGGCTTATTCCCCCTGGAATGTCTACCCTATTGCAGATCTTTGTATTATCTGCAAAAATGTATACCTTTCCTTGAAGACCTTTTACAATATCACTAATTATAATATTAAAAAGAATGGTCCCCAGTATAGATCCCTGAGGCACCCCACTAGTAACCCTCCCTTTGTCCGAATATTCTCCATTGACTACCACCCTCTGTCTCCTGTTACTTAGCCATTGCCTTTTCCATTTCATTATTTTTACATCCAGGGTTTTGACCCTAATCTCATGGTGAAGAGTCCAAGCTTACGTCCCAACATTTCAAATGGCCAAAGAGGGACATTGTAGCTTTACCTGGTGTTGCTGGGGGCATGGCTTGTGGGTGGGGTATTAGCCAGAATTTTTAGGTTATTTCATCACCTACTGACACCTCTTTGTGTAACTGAATAAATGATTTAGAGCAAGACCAAAGTATTTTATTCACACAAACTAATTTATAAACACACATACTGAAGAATAAACAAACATTAATGTGAGTTTTATTGCTGGGTACCAATGTAATACACTAATATACTCACCACACAGTCTGATCTCCTAAACACAGGGACACCAGGGTGATACACTTATTTACACACCACACAGTCTGATCTCCTAAACACAGGGACACCAGGGTGATACACTTATATACACACACCACACAGTCTGATCTCCTAAACACAGGGACACCAGGGTGATACACTTCTATATACACACCACACAGTCTGATCTCCTAAACACAGGGACACCAGGGTGATACACTTATATACACACCACTTAGTCTGATCTCCTAAACACAGGGACACCAGGGTGATACACTTCTATACACACCACACAGTCTGATCTCCTAAACACAGGGACACCAGGGTGATACACTTATATACACACCACACAGTCTGATCTCCTAAACACAGGGACACCAGGGTGATACACTTCTATATACACACCACACAGTCTGATCTCCTAAACACAGGGACACCAGGGTGATACACTTATATACACACCACTCAGTCTGATCTCCTAAACACAGGGACACCAGGGTGATACACTTCTATACACACCACACAGTCTGATCTCCTAAACACAGGGACACCAGGGTGATACACTTCTATACACACCACACAGTCTGATCTCCTAAACACAGGGACACCGGGGTGATACAATTATATACACACCACACAGTCTGATCTCCTAAACACAGGGACACCAGGGTAATACACTTCTATACACACCACACAGTCTGATCTCCTAAATACAGGGACATCAAGGTGATACACTTATATATACACCACACAGTCTGATCTCCTAAACACAAGGACACCAGGGTGATACACTTCTATACACACCACACAGTCTGATCTCCTAAATACAGGGACACCAGGGTGATACACTGCTATACACACTATACAGTCTGATCTCCTAAACACAGGGACACCAGGGTGATACACTTATACACACACCACACAGTCTGATCTCCTAAACACAGGGACACCAGGGTGATACACTTATACACACACCACACAGTCTGATCTCCTAAACACAGGGACACCAGGGTGATACACTTCTATACACACCAC